>CM070598.1:38152645-38582577 GCA_036346395.1 Hsuehochloa calcarea | reverse complement strand
ATGGAAGGGGTAATGGCCGAGGCAGTGCGGGGTGAGCAGCGGCTGAATGCGAGATGAATGCGAGGAAAGAGAGGGAGGGAATCACGGGCTTGATGAGCTCCAGGCGAGCGGTAATGGCGGCGAGAGCGACGGGCGCGCGGGGGAGAAGAAGGGGGCGGGGAAGAAGACGCCTGTGGGGCCCACCTGTCGGCGAGACAGAGAGAGAGAAGAATGCGGGTGGATTGATGTCGGCCGTCCGATTTCGATCGGACGGCCAAGCGTTTCGCGAGGAGGAGAAGTGGTCGAGACGCGCGCAAAGGTCGGGCTTGGCCCGATCTCAGAAAGAAGAATTTTAAATTCTTTTTCAATTGATTTAATTCCAGAAATTCAAATAGGCTTTAGAAAATAGTAAATGAAGTCCAAAAATTTTGAGAAAATTCACAGAAATTCTATGAGGCATTCTGGACTTAAATAAATTAATTCCAACTTTTAGTTGGTAATAGATTTTGCATATAAATTCTTTTAGCCTTAATATACTTTAGGGAAAAGTTTTTAAAAATTCCAGAAAATCCACAAAAATTAATAAAGTCTTATTTTTAACTGAAATTGAAATTTTGGGCTGTTACAAAAGAAGACCGAAGATGTGCTGGCCACCCACTTCTTTTGGCCAAAGATGAGGCGTGATGTCGAGCGCTACGTAGCTCGCTACACTACATGCAATAAAGCTAAGTCCCGTCTCCTTCCACATGGACTTTATATGCCTCTTCCTATTCCTAGCGCCCCTTGGGAGGATATTTCTATGGATTTTGTTTTAGGATTGCCTAGGATAAAGAGGGGGAGAGATAGTATATTTGTAGTAGTGGATCGATTTTCTAAAATGGCACATTTTATATCTTGTCACAAGAGCGATGATGCTACAAACATAGCAGATTTGTTTTTCAGGGAAATCATTCGCTTACATAGAGTGCCCAATACTATTGTCTCGGATCGTGATGCGAAGTTTTTGAGCCACTTTTGGAGATCACTTTGGAATAAATTGGGGACAAAGCTACTGTTCTCTACTACATGCCATCCCCAAACTGATGGACAAACGGAGGTTGTCAACCGCACGTTATCCACCATGTTGCGGGCTGTTTTAAAGAAGAACTTGAAGATGTGGGAAGAGTGTTTACCGCATATTATGTTTGCTTACAATAGGTCAGTACACTCCACCACCAAGGTAAGTCCATTTCAGGCAGTGTATGGTTTTAACCCCCGTGCGCCTATTGATTTACTACCTTTACCGACCTCTGAAACAATTAATCTAGATGCTAAGAAGCGTGCTGCATTTATTCTCAAGTTGCATGAAACCACTAAAAAGAATATAGAGCATATGACTGAAAGGTATAAGGTTGCTGGAAGTAAAGGTAGGAAAGTTGTCAAATTTGAACCAGGTGATTTAGTTTGGGTTCATTTGAGAAAGGATAGGTTTCCGAAATTAAGAAAATCAAAGTTGATGCCTAGAGCTGAAGGACCGTTTAAGATAATTAAGAAGATAAATGATAATGCATATCAATTATAATTACCTGCAGATTTTGGGGTTAGCCCCACATTTAACATTTCAGATTTGAAACCATACGTGGGAGAAGAAGATGAGCTTGAGTCGAGGACGACTCCAATTCAAGAGGGGGAGTATGATGAGGACATCCCTCCTTCGGATACACATACGACACAAGACCCTCCGGATCTGCCAACTTTGAACTACGGTCCTATGACAAGAGCTAGAGCACGTCACATAATCGATCGTAAAGTCGTTTCTAGAAATTTGAGTGTACTATTTGAGAACTCTATGATCTTTGCCTAATGGAGATGATTTACTTGTACTTAGGAATCTAGGACTATGACCGGTTCAAGAAGGTCTACGACCACTTTGCAAGAAGATCTCGACCACTACAAGAAGACCTCGACTAGTTGATTCGATTGGAGCAATCTCGACCGTAAAAGCTAGCACGATACTCGTTGGACACAATCTACAACCAAAGATAGCATGGACTCCTCAAGACCACCCTAGGACCCGATCCTACGACCGGATCTTCGACCGGAAATCGCAACACAAGGTGTTTGCGTCACCGTTTTGAAACTAATAAGACTTTGTAAATGTAACGAGGTCGGAGTCCGGTTGTGTACACTTCATCCCACGGCCGCGCAACCTAGGTCGACCTCCTCACGTTCCCCTATATATATCTGAGTCGCCATAGTTTAGAGCGGGTTTTTCTTAGATTATTACGCCAATTGCGGTTTCGCGATTATCGGTTTGAGGAACCCCACTTATAAACTTCATCCATATCCGCAATACAATTCAGATTGCATCTACCTTGTTCTTGTGAGTTGCTTCGATTGCTTGCAGGAACAATAACCTTCGTGGTAAGGTCGATCGTGTGCAAGCGTGGTCGATAACGACAGGCGTGCGGGTGTAGCGAATTGCGAGGTGACGATCTGTTGGTCGGAAGCCTCAAAGCGTCAACGTCCTCACGACGAACCAAATCGAACCTATCGGAAGATCGGGCCGCCGTGACTCATCAATATTCGAAGTCAAACCAACCTGAACCGCAGACATGCTAAGTGGGTTGAGTTTATTGAGTCTTTTCCCTATGTCATTAAATATAAAAAGGGTAAAGAAAATGTGGTAGCTGATGCATTGTCTTGGAGATATACCATGCTTTCACAACTTGACTTCAAAATCTTTGGATTAGAGACAATAAAGGAGCAATAGGTGCATGATGCTGATTTTAAAGATGTGTTGCTAAATTGTCAAGAGGGAAAGGGTTGGAATAAATTTTTGGTGCATGATGGGTTCGTGTACCGTGCTAACAAGCTATGTATTCCAGCTAGCTCCGTTCGTCTTTTGTAGTTATAGGAGGCGCATAGAGGAGGATTGATGGGTCACTTCGGCGTGAAGAAGACCAAGGACATTCTGACCCGCTACTTTTATTTGCTAAAGATGAGGCGTGACATCGAACGCTTCATTGCCTGCTGCACCACGTGCCAAAAAACTAAGTCACGACTTAATCCTCATGGTTTATACATACCACTTTCTATTCCAAGCATACCTTGGGAAGATATTTCTATGGATTTTGTTTTAGGGCTTGTTAGAACAAAGAATGGGAGGGATAGTATTTTTGTTGTCGTGGATAGATTCTCCAAGATGGCTCATTTTATACCATGTCATAAAAGTGATGATGCTACAAATGTTGCTGATTTGTTCTTTAAGGAAATTGTTCGTTTGCATGGTATTTCAAATACAATAGTTTCAGATTGTGATGCTACATTTCTTAGTCATTTTTGGAGAACCTTTTGGGGTAAGTTAGGGACTAAGGTATTATTTTCCACTACTTGTCTTCCCTAAACCGATGGACAAACTAAGGTAGTCAATAGAACATTGTCTACTATGCTTAGGGCTGTGCTTAAAAAGAACTTAAAAATGTGGGAGGAATGTTTACCTCATGTGGAATTTGCTTATAATCGCTCGCTGCATTCTAGCACAAAGAAATGCCCTTTTGAGATTATTTATGGTTTCATACCTCGTGTACCTATTGACTTGTTGCCTCTTCCAGCTTCGGAGAAGGTAAATTTTGATGCACAACAACGTGCTGATTTGGCACATAAGGTGCATGAGACAACTAAAGAGAACATTGAAATTATGAATGCTAAATATAAAGTTGCTGGTAGTCAAGGACGCAAGCATGTTACTTTTGAATCTGGCGATCTTGTGTGGTTACACTTGCGTAAAGAACGATTCCCTGAATTGAGAAAGTCTAAACTCATGCCTCGTGCAAATGGTCCTTTTAGAGTGCTTGAACGTATTAATGATAATGCATATAAGTTAGACTTGCCTGCGAATTTCAGGGTTAGCCCCACCTTTAACATTACAGATTTGCGACCTTTCTTGGGCGCGGAAGATGAGCTTGAGTCGAGGACGACTCTAATTCAAGAAGAGGAGGATGATGAGGATATCACTTCTACTGATATGAACACTCCTCTTGCTGCTGCCATGAATGATGTGCAAGGTTCAATTACTTTGGCTCGTGCTCGTCAACTCAACTATCAGGTAAACTTGTTTTTAGGAATAAATAATATTTCCGCTGAGAATGTGATACATCCTAAGACTTCTGATTTTCTTGTTCTTAGGAATCATGGAGTGGAGGAGCCAACTCACGGCAAGAGGAACACATTAAAGACTTCACCTAATTCGTCCATCTCCACCAATTCGGCGGCATTCAAGTCTACTTCATCGGGCTGATAAATGTAGGCTTATTATCCATGGTGATGCGACACCTTGTGGGCCGATAGCCCTGTATCACCACTTAGGCTATTTGGGCCAGCCATCCACCTGACCCTTCCCCCCTTGGGCCGCCGTTTTCATGGGTATTGTTAATGTGAATAGTACTATTTATGTGAACAGTACCATAAATAGTACCACCTCTATTTCCTTAGATAAGTGCGGCTTCCCCCTCCCCTATTTAAGGAGGTCGCACCCCTTTAGTTTTCCTTGGATTTTTCTTAAGAGATTATTCTGCTTAACAGTCTCACTGCCTGTTTGATTGAGGAACCCCGACTTGTGAATTTAATCTTTATTCGCAATACAATTTCAGATTGCATCTTCTACTCTCTTGTTTGTGTTCTCGATTCGCTTGCAGGAAATAGCCTTCTTAGCGAGGTCAACTGCGTTCGACACGGTTGATAACCATCGGAACAGTGGTGTAGTGATTGCGAGGGGTTTGATCTGTTTTGGTCGGAGCCTTTGGATCATCAACGTCGTGTTCTCCACAATCGACTTATTAGTACCTTTGGAAGATCGGGCCACCGTCACATCATTTATGGGATTAATGTGTGTGCCAAGTTGTTTTGAAGGCTTAGTTCCAGATTATGGAAGACAACATAGAAATAGCAATGCAAAGACCATAGAGGGATCATAACTAGTAGCTTGATAGCATGTTCTTGTGCAAAATGGATCAATCTAAGATCATTCATGCATCTAGTTTTTAGTTTGAATTTCAACCATGTTTTTCTTAGAAAAATCGGTAGTACCGATGTTTTGTTGGCGGTACTACCGCTCTGCGGTATGACTGGAGTTCTTATGGCGGAACTATCGCAAAGAGATATGACCGCAATCCCTGCGGTACGTGTTTTCCATAGAGATGCATTTTTTGAGTTTATTTGCTCTCTTGGAAGTGCGGTATTTCCGAAGGTCATTGAGCGGTACTACCACAACCCGGTCATACCGAAGTCTTGACAGTGATACATTTTTTATAGAACAATATATTTTTATCTCGGTTGCTCACCTGGTGAACAGTAGTTTCGGAGTTTTCTTGGCGGAACTACCGCATCGCAATATAACCACATCTTGAGCGAAACTACCGTAGCCCAGATATTCCAAAATATAGACAGCGGTACGTTATTGTTGGACCGTAAAGGCGACTAGAGGGGGGGTGAATAGGAGCACGCTCACTTTTTCACAAATTATGAACTCAATACAATTTCACTCCAGTAGCTATTAGAAAGCTATGAAGATCAATATACGATCAATGGAAGACTAGTATTGAATCTAATAAAAACCCCTAAGCAATGCGACAATAATCAGCAAGAATCAAAGCAACACAAGTACTGGCGGTCTGACCTCTGTAGTGAACCGGTTGGACCGATTGCCGGGCGGTCGGACCGCTGTTATACTGGCGGTCGGACCGCTCCGAAATCGGTCGGACCGGTGGTGATGGGCGGTCGGACCGGCGATCTGAACCGATCTGAAACAGTAAAATCAGCCGATGACGAAGTTGCAATTAGGTCTAACTTTTGATTCTCAACTCCAAACTTCACGAAACTTTGCACACACTTCTCTATGCTATTGAGGACCTATTCCAATCGAATATTATGATAATTCTTGGAGCGATCTTGATCAATTGTCAATTGATTAATGAAGGTCTAAAACCGGGCAGAACGAAAACTTGATCCTATTGCTTGTTCGTGAGTGATTGATGATTAAGATGATGCTAGATGGATTCACACATATCACAGCAAGCTAATTTACGTGAAAGAATCAATCACAAACTCGCGGATCAAAGAAAGCCCTAAAAACACGAAATTGAAAGCAAGAACGAAAAGAGACTTATCTCAAGCAAACCTTGCATAGATTGATTTCGTGGTTGATCTTTGGATTACATCCACACCATCATGGATCGATGAGACAATCAAGGATCACGAAATTCTCCTCAAACCATGAAAAGCCCTAGCCTCCACCTCAACTCCCTAAAGACAATTAGGGTTTTGAAACATAAGCAGGAGAGAGAGAGAGGTGCAGACCACCATCTCCTCCTATTTATAGTGGAGGCCTAAAACTCTTAGGGTTTGACTTAATTGGGCTCCGTTAAGGCCCACTAACAAGCAGGTCACACACGCACGCTGCGGCAGCGCCGTCTTTAACTTTTGACCTAAACCGCTTCACCATGTGCCATGGATTCGCCAATAGGTCACTCTTGTCCATCTTGTGTCACGCTTGAGTCGTTGACCTCACGGCATCGTCGATCGTTCGGACCTCAACTCTTCAAGTCTAGTCCCGATTCTCCTCGCCGTTGACCGTCGTTGACCACCAAGCTACTGCACAACCACGCACAAGAAAACACGAATTCGGGAACAAGTTCTTCACAACTTGACCCATGTTAGTCAAAACATGCATCATGCAAATCATATGCCACAATACCAATGACTTTGACCTAACAAAACAACATCGCCACGAAGTTGGCCGACATTCAAGTAGAAACGGTCGACCGCTCGGGTGAGCGGTCGGACCGCCCATGGCGGTCGGACGCTCCACAATGAGCGGTCGGACCGCCTGGGACTTAGCCAAATTCAAGCCCGAAATTCAAACCTTCGGAAAATACAAGCGAATAGAACTTCTTCTTGGAGACTCCAAAATATGAGACCAAGTGCATTGGGATCCCTCACTTGCCTACAACACCTATTTTTGGCTCGGCTTATTTTGACCACTTTGGTCATCGCGGTCCGACCGCCCCATGGCCGGTCCGACCGATTTGGGACCGATCGGACCGCTGCAAGGACCGTCGGCCGCCTCTCATCCAAAATACACGTAGCTTTATCGAAAACACGTGAAACTACAAACCGTAAACGCCATTGCCAATTGTCACATCATCCTAAGATCTAGAGCATATCCCCATGAAATCCACAATCTCCCTTGATGAACACATTGGCAATTATCCGAAAAATGTAAGTAAGAGGTTTGAAAACGAGTTTACTCGCGATTTCGCACAAAGGCACAACTTGGTCCATAAGCAAGAAAAAGCAATGAAAATGACCAAGCGGCATCGAAATAGTATAGGCATGTGAGACAAGGCAAAAGTAAGCATAAAACTTTGATTTCGAGAAAGGGTCAAAATTCTCACATGAGGTCCATATGAAAGAACAATTGTTCAATTGACCTATGATCATTGTGAGGATAAAAGAATGCAATTCAAGTTCAGAATATTCAATAAGACAATAAGAATGCAACTCAAGAACTCCCCCTCACTATGATCCTCAAATTTCAAATTTTCAGTTTCTCCCCTTTGTACAAACTTCTCCCCCAGCAAAGAAATATATTCTCATTAACACATCTTCTCCCCCTTTGACAATGGATTCATCAAGGAATCACACCTTCCTCTCATCCAGAGATAATAAATATAGAATAAAGGAAGAAGCAGAAACAAAAGAAGCATAAAGAGGAATATGCATGAAATGCAATGGAGTGGCTTCATTTTTTTTTATTTTTCAATTTTTGATTACAAGAAGCTTTGGAGATTACCCAATAGAACAAACTGGTATCTCTAGAATTGCACAAACAGCATATCAAGCCTGACAGCGCTAGCAAGATCATGGTAAGACATATATATCAAAGCTACGCACAAAGGCTCAAAAGTAAAGCAGTAGATTTGATCAATTTAAGCAACGCTTCAAATTCAGCAAGTTCATCAACAGGGATCCTAAAGTGAAATTGGCCATGTCAAGATGTCAAAGTGAGATCAAAAATCTAACAAAGACCACATTAAGAGTCAATCAAGTCCCGTATTGAATCATTTTGCTCAATATTTTGTAAACGCCCATTTGTCAACATTTTTCTCATTTGCATTGAATATTTAAGTTGACTAATGATCTAACTTAGTGACAAGATCCTGGACTAGGAGCCATCCACAAACTCATCCTAAGCTTCACCAAAAGTTGATTAAAGGTATATCTTAGTAAAGAAGATCTGGACTAGGAGCCATCCACAAACTCTTTCTAAGCTTCTACCAGGCGAAAAATCTTGAGGTTCATGTCATTTCGACAAGCGGTCCCCATGAGATCGTTCGGTTCATCAAACTATCTCCAAGTTCATGTCATTTGACAAGCAGTCTCGTAAGAATAGTTTGGCACAATTTAAGCATAAGACAATCTTGATTTTCATTTTTTCACAAGAGCATTTTTAGAATCTCAAGAACACAAAAACTCAAGTAATGGTCAATTTTAGATCAAAGAGCTAACAAAGCAATTCTGACAGGGCCAATGTCACAAGAGGAGCACTAATTGCGCAACTCGTTAAAACATCCACAAATTGCAATTTCTTAGTTTGAGTTGTTTAAAAGGTTCTAGCTCATATAGCAAAGACTTAGCTACACATGTAAAAGCATGATAATTCTAGCAAGTCAAAGAACTAGACATGACATTTAGCAAGAATTGAAATACAAAAGCTCCAAAGGGTAATAGGCAAAGCTTCATCAATTTTAAAGGATAAGTAGAAAGACTTATATTACAATGCATCTTTTTGGATTTTTCATACCACTTGTTACCACTTGTTGTAACCACTTGTTGGCCACTTGTTGGATTTTTCATATGAATGCAATATGACACAATGAGATGCAATTAAAAAGCCTAAAAACCTAAAAAGTTCAAAAAGATCACTAAGTTCAGAAAAAGAACAATAAAAGATCAAAAGAACAAGGAAAGATCAGAAAAGATCAAACTCCCCCTCAAACCAACCCATAAGGATAAATAACCCCTAACTCGCTTCTCAAGGTGGCAAACCTAGTTGGGTCTAAAGATTTGGTGAGGATAAAAACAAGATACAAGAGAAGAATCTAGTGGGTGACAAGCGCCTGAGGTACTCTTCCTATCTAGCCGAATGACCGCACAACTAGGATAAGAAAAACCCCCGAATGGACAAGGATAAAGAACAGGAATATCAAATGCCATACAAAGAGAGTAGAGTGTAAGTACTGAATAAGAGCTTAACGGCTGGCGATGGGAAGTACTCGGAGATGCTTGAAACCCGTCGATCGCGTGAAGGAGGTGAACCATTTTGAGTCTCCGCAATATGATGTGAACAATCGAGTCGACAAAGCACGTGCCCTTCCTCTTTCGCGGTAATCACGAAAAATCAAGGCACGAAGAGCGATGTGTCTCGATACTAGGTTAGTTAAACAAGACTTGGGAACCCGATCTTCGAGACACACGCGTCTGCGAGTAGTATGCAAAGCGAAGTGTTATCCTTGATTTCATCTAAAATTACTTATGAGCAATGTTTAAGTTAACATGGAATTAAATCGCATCGGGCTGATCGGCCGGCGTTGTCTTGGTGATCGGGCCGGCGACCAAAACGGTCAGACCGGTGACCACCAGCGGTCAGACCGGCAGCCTGAAGAACATGAGAATTAGGATATGTAGAAACATGATGATTGGCATGTGAGAAAAATCCTAATCCAGGTTTATTCCTTTCAGTGTTACCATGTCTCATAAAAGCTCTAGGTTGCGTGAATGAAATTCTATCAAGATTTTTCTTATCATTTTTCAACCTACGCCAACAGAATTCAATCAAATGCCCACCTTTCTTGCAATAAGTGCAATGGTATTTGGTACCACTAGAAGAAGCACCATTTGAATTAATACAAGGTTGGGCAAAATCTGCAGATTTAAAAGATGTTTTTGCAGGTTGGGTTTTGAATTCAATTAAACCTTTTTCCAAGACTTGAATGACTTTTGGGTTTGAATTGTCTTGAAAAGAATTGAATCCTAAACCTTGCTTCTTATAAGGAGTTTTAGACTTGTCAAGAATCATGTTTAATTGTTTCTTACCTTTAGAAAATTTCTCTAATGTATCATGAAGGTAAGCATTTTCTTTTCTCAAGTTAACACAAGCATCACAAGTTTTATCCATTGATTTCTCCTTATACAAAGCAATTTCAAGCTTAAGAGCGGAACATGAAGCACAAGTAGTATTTTCAATATTGTCCTTAAGCTTAGCATATTTGACTCTAGCAGCTTCTAAGATATCTTTGATTTCACGTTCTTTTTCTATGCATGAAGTGCAAGGGCTAGAATCAATCACATCAGAAGCAATCAACTTGCTAGACTCTAAGCATTTTTCACAAGGAGCATATTTAATTTCAATTAGCTCGGTTCTAGCATTTTCAAGTTGTTGTAAAGCAATATTATGAGCAGATTGTAAATTGGTAATTTCTGAATGCATAGCATGACAAGATAAACATTCATCAGGTTCAAGAGTCTTAACATTTGCAAGTTCTAGTTTCAGTTTACCAATTTTTGACTCTAGTTTCTTATTTTTAGTCATGACAAATTCTAGCGCTTCATCTTGACTAAGCACTTGCTCAACTATAGAATTATATTTAGCGAAAGCTCATCATAAGAAAAGATACCTCATCATTATCAATGTCGTCGGTGTCAGCCATGAAGCACATGCCAGTAAAGTCCTTGGCCTTCCCTTTCTTTTCCTCTTCGCTCCCGGAGTCCACATCACTAATGGATTGCTCTCCAAAGCGGCAAGGACCCGGTGAGCGGCCTTTATGAGCTTGACAGCATCATACTCAGAGTTGTTCTCATGAGGCTTCTTCCAAGTCGTCTTCTCCTCCTGTGCTTACCCTTACCTTTTAGCTTGGGGCAATTGGCGGATGTGGTAAAGCTCTCCACACTCATAGCAAGTAACAGGACCACCTCTCTTTTATTTCTCACATTGTTGTAAGCCGTGCGAATTTTTTAGCTAAAAGGGCTAACTCGTCTCGAGAATATTTTCAAGCTCCTCCTCGTAAATCGCAGATAAGCAAGCAAATGAAAATCGGTAAGAAGATTCAAAAGAGTCATCAAAAGCCTTTTGTGAGGATCTGCTACCAAAGCTAAATTATCTTTATTGGGATGATCAACTCTTTTAATTTCATGAGTCTTGAGTTTACTATAAAGCAATTCTAAAGTAAGACTCGAAAGATCAACATTCTCTTCTATAGCAGTAGCCTTCATCTCCCACTCCTTGGTGTTGATTGCAGCCAAGAGGTGGGTGGCATTTTCAGATTGAGAATATTCAATATCAACGACTTTCATTTGATTAATCACTTTATTAAAGCGATTGAAAATGTCATCGATGCTCTCTCGGGACGCATCTCAAATTTGTTATAGTCACGCTTATAGATTGTTTGGCGACTTTCTTAATTTGGGACGAACCCTCATGATATGTTTCGAGAGTGTTCCAAATCTCGTGCTGCAATGCAAAATTGCAAATCCTATCATATTCTTGCCTACCAAGCGCACCATATAAAAGATTCTTGGCCTTGTTGTTGTTAGCCAAAAGAACCACGTAGCGGGAGTTTCAACCTCGGGAATAATGAGGGGATCGAACAACGTCCCATATAGCTTGTCCTCGCTCTCAAGGAATACTCGCATACGATTCTTCCAATATGCATAGTCTTGTCCATTGAACATATGCGGTTTTGTAGAGAATCTATCCATCGCCAAAGTTCAGTGACCGGTTAAGATCAAGATTGAACTAACAGGGCTCGATACCACTTGTTGGACCGTAAAGGCGACTAGAGGGGGTGAATAGGAGCACGCTCACTTTTTCACAAATTATGAACTCAATACAATTTCACTCCAAGAGCTATTAGAAAGCTATGAAGATCAATATACGATCTGTGGAAGACTAGTATTGAATCTAATAAAACCCTAAGCAATGCGACAATAATCGGCAAGAATCAAAGCAACACAAATCTTGGCGGTCGACCTCAGTAGTGAACCGGTTGGACCGATTGTCAGGCGGTCGGACCATGTTATCTTGGCGGTCGGACGCTCCAATCGGTCGGACCGGTGGTGATGGGCGATCGGACCGGCGATCTGTAACCGATCTGAAACGATAAATCGGCCGATGACGAAGTTGCAATTAGGTCTAACTTTTGATTCTCAACTCCAAACTTCACGAAACTTTGCACACACCTTCTCTATGCTATTGAGGACCTATTCCAATCGAATATTATGATAATTCTTGGAACGATCTTGAGCAATTGTCAATTGATTAATAGAAGGTCTAAAACCGGGCAAGAACGAAAACTTGATCCTATTGCTTGTTCGTGGGTGATTGATGATTAAGATGATGCTAGATGGATTCACACATATCACAGCAAGCTAATTTACGTGAAAGAATCAATCACAAACTCGCGGATCAAAGAAAGCCCTAAAAACACGAAATTGAAAGCAAGAACGAAAAGAGACTTATCTCAAGCAAACCTTGCATAGATTGATTTCGTGGTTGATGCTGGATTACATCCACACCATCATGGATCAGTAGACAATCAAGGATCATGAAATTCTCCTCAAACCATGAAAAGCCCTAGCCTCCACCTCAACTCCCCTAAAGACAATTAGGGTTTTGAAACATAAACAGGCGAGAGAGAGAGGTGCAGCCACCATCTCCTCCTATTTATAGTGGAGGCCTAAAACTCTTAGGGTTTGACTTAATTGGGCTCCCGTTAAGGCCCACTAACAAACAGGTCACACACGCACGCTTTGCGAAGCGCCGTCTTTAACTTTTGACCTAAACCGCTTCACCATGTGCCATGGATTCGCCAATAGGTCACCCTTGTCCATCTTGTGTCACGCTTGAGTCGTTGACCTCACCCGGCATCGTCGATCGTTCTGGACCTCAACTCTTCAAGTCTAGTCCCGATTCTCCTCGCCGTTGACCGTCGTTGACCACCAAGCTACCTGCACAACCACAGACAAGAAAACACGAATTCGGGAACAAGTTCTTCACAACTTGACCCATGTTAGTCAAAACATGCATCATGCAAATCATATGCCACAATACCAATGACTTTGACCTAACAAAACAACATCGCCACGAAGTTGGCCGACGTTCAAGTAGAAACCGGTCTGACCGCTCCAGGTGAGCCGGTCGGACCGCCCCTTGGGACTTAGCCGAAATTCAAGCCCTGAAATTCCGAAACCTTCTGGAAAATACAAACGAATAGAACTTCTTACTGGAGACTCCAAAAAATATGAGACCAAGTGCATTGGGATCCCCTCACTTGCCTACAACACCTATTTTTGGCTCAGCTTATTTTGACCACTTTGGTCATCGCCGGTCCGACCGCCCCACATGGCCGGTCCGACCGATTTGGGACCGGTCGGACCGCCGTGCAAGGACCGGTCTGACCGCCTCTGTCCAGAATACCTGTAGCTTTGTTGAAAACACGTGAAACTACAAACCGTAAACGCCATTGCCAATTGTCACATCATCCTAAGATCTAGAGCATATCCCCATGAAATCCACAGTTATCTCTAGAGAGGGCCAGTTTTGGACTATTAAGGGAAGTGGTACTACCTCCCTATATGAGCGGAACTACCGCATGATCAACGATAGTAGTACCGCACCTTTCTGCAATAGCTTATTTAGAAGCATTTAATGCTAGTATATCTTGGTAATTAATGTTAATTATTATGGGACTAACATTTTCATGTTAATTATTATGGGACTAACATTTTTCATGAGTTGGATGAATAGGTTATGTTCCAGGGTGATGAATAATTTGCATTGCATCATGAGTTGATCGTCATCAAGTAATGGTTCAAGAAGAGGATGCATCATGCGTTGATGCATATCAAGATCTCAAAGAGGAGATGATCATAAGTTGATCATCAAGTCAAGAGAAGACCCATCATGTGTTGATGGAGGTCGAGTAAAGGATGCATCATGGGTTGATGCATATCAAGACGATGACTCGGACTTGAAGTGAAGATATGTGTCATCAACCTTTAAGAAGATACTTAAGGCAAAGGTATGACTAGCTAGGGCTAAGGATGTGTTCCTAGTCTTTTACCGGTCTTGTTGTTTGTTTGGAAGACCAGATTGCTAGTATAGGTTTGTCGTACTATTAAGAGTGGTCTTGTCTTGTAGCTCGAGTCTCATCATGTGTTGTAGCTCAATCTCGCTTTATCTAGCGCACCATGGCATGATTCTATTATTTGCAAATGTGTTTTGCAAATAGTCGAGGCTCATGCATTTAATCTTTGTAGCATGTGACTATACTTTGCAAATATATTTTGCAAATAGTTGAAGTCCATGTACCTACTCCTTGTGGCATGCTCTAAGTTTGCAAATGTGTTTTATAAATTGTTGGGATTCATGCATTTTCCCTTGGCATGGTCTAAGATTTATTTCTTTGGACTTAGACAATGGTAGTGGCTCTTTGGAGTTGTGCTTTTGATTTGATCAAATATGTTTGAGATAAATCAAACAGGTGTGTTGTGTAGCCCTCTGAATAAGATTTCCATAGAGCCTAAGATCACTCAATTCCGACATTGGAGTCAAAAGTTATGACTTTTTTTTACTGAGTGTCATCTGTACTAAATTGGACAGCAGTAGTACTGCCCGAGAAGAGAGGTACTACCGCATAATGGTAGTACCGCCCGTTGCACTGCGGTACTACCGTACAAAAAACTTTAACCGCTAGTTTTTGAGCTGTTAATGCACCCGTACGACCGATGAACATTAGAAAACGGTAGTACCAGAGTTGGAACGGTGGTACTACCGCAAATCCTAATTTTTAGGGATTTCTGCTCCCAACGGCTAATTTTTGTGTGTGGGCTATAAATACCCATCTTGGCTGGTTGAGAGACAATTTTTGGCATCCAATTTCACTCACTTGAGCTAGTGTGAGCTTCTCCTCTCAATTGTGCATGTGTTGCACCTTGTGAGCAAGGAGAGAGGTCTCTAGTTGCATGTGTTGTATCTAGAGGTGGATTTTATATCCACTTGAGCTTGTACATTCGTTGCACGTGGTGAGAGTCAACCAAGGGGTTTGACTTATTACTCTTGGTGTTTGCCGACACCTAGAAGGCGTGGAGGCATCGTGGACCGATGATCTTCTGAAGAAGCTTGTGAGAAGGCCTAGCGTGTTGTGAAGGTTGGAGCTCACCTACCCGGAGTGGGAAAGAGCTACCACTAGTGGAATTGAGGTGTTTAGCTTAATTCGTAGAGTCCGTCTAATTAGTTTGGACTTACCTCAATGTGGATTAGGAGAGACCGGCAAGTCTCTGAACACCACGGTAAAACATCATTGTATCATTGTGGTTTGTTCTATTGTGTTTTACTTTGTGCAATTTACATTCCTTGTATTAAATTACTTTTATGTCTTTCAATGATTGCTATCAATATCAATATACATTCCTTGTATATTGTTGATGCACTTGGTAAAGACTAGTTGATTTAGTCTTTAATTGTGCAAAACCGAATTGATTTACAATTCCGCATAAAACTCGATTTTAGTCAAAAGATTTTAAAACCACCTATTCACCCCCTCTAGTCAACCTCCTCGATCTTACAACCAGGCATGCACGTTGTGTTGGAGGGGCCAATGTAAGGAGTTAGCATGTGGGTCGACCGCCCAACATCAAAATAAAAATAGCACTCACTTGCTCATTATATCCTTACATTGGGTTCTTACATAACGCAGGATTTCACGGTCTCATGCCCGCACACCACCTGTGTTTCAAATCAACACGACCTCCCCCTTACTTAACCAAGCGGCGCCCATACACCGCATATGGATGTACGAGTGATATTTGAAGTGACAGCCCAAAGTTTAGTCCTTAATTGTCCGAACAAGTCTTTCCACTGAACCCGAATCTCGTGCACGATGGCACCCACACTGCTAACCACTTGTCTAGAACAAAAGCAGTTTAATTAAATAACTCAAAAACCAGATTCAAAGATCTGGACCAAAAGCATAACTGTAAAAACTTGTTCATTGTTTCCCACGATTGACGAGCTAGTTTCATCAACCAAAACTACCGAATCTACTGACTTGCATGGTAAGCATTCATATAATTAATAAATATTAATACATGACAACTAACTTAAGCGTAGCTGTGTGAATTTATCAAGGATAACCTGCAAGAGTTAGGACATAGCTAACTGGACTCACAAATTATCGATATAACAAAATAGCATGCAAGCAGTATAATTGCAATTCAAAATACTAGATTGTCAAAATCTAGGTCACTTGTTCACTCTCGGAGGCGTAATTGTTCACTTCGTGCAATTCGGAATCTAGATAGAAAACACGATAGCGAATAAACACCAAAAAATCCAAAAAATCCAAAATGCTAAAAAATGCATGCGATTTACATATTAGTGAGATTATGATTTTATATGCATTTAGGTAAAAAAAAATTAGGTCAATTGGAGTCCAATTCAATTATTTACGAATTTATGCAACTGGAAACTATAGCAAAATAGTCTAATGTTATTTGATAAGTAAATAATCTAACTCTTGCCTTCTAAATAACTTTACTCCCTTAGACTAAAACTAATGGATAATTAAAATGAGGTTCACTTAACTAATTATCTAATGATTTATTCAAGTGTAAGCTGATAAGAGTTGGTACCTAATCACTGTACTTATTTGACTAACCCCCTCATTTACTTAGATCATATACTTTTGATCTGGTCCTTCTTTATTGTTAAATAGATTACAAAAGCTAACTACTGAATGAACTCTGATTATCCTAGATCACTTTATCCTTAGGTGAAAGTTTACTGATTACTTCACATAGCCAAAGTTCAAACCTTGTTTTCGAATTGAAATAAGCTTAGACCTTAATTACTCTTGACAAAACCTACAACATTCATCTTTGATTTTGGTGTGTAACTGCTCCCTATTAGTTCTGGGAATTCACATCTATATTTGTTCTTTTCATATTTGAATGTTGTTTGTTAGATACCTGTCCAAAAACTAATTGAATCAAGAATATTTCTAACTACTACCTTGACCAAGTCATTGGTCCAAAGATGAATCTGATCATCTTCAGCACTGTTCAATTACCTACAACAACACAGGACTTTTGAATTTGAGATGTTAGCTACACATTTTCCCTCTAGAAACACTTATACAATTGTCAAGTAGGGTGAGCAATTCCATGAATCATTCAAAGGATTTATAAGCATTTGAAGTAGGGCTCCTACACAATAGAGAAACGAACTCAACCGAAGGAACAGAAATGCAGAACAAGGCAGAGCTCAGCGGCTAGGGTGTGGCATCGTCACCGGCTAGGGAGCAGCGTGGAGGCGAAGGCAATCGCAAAAATGGGTTGCCATAGGGCTACTAAAGCTAAGGGTGGCGATGGCGTAGCTCGGGATGCACTATGGCGGCGCGGCGATGGCGAGCAGCGGTCAGCCGTGGAGGTGGAAAGGGGCACCGGCGCTGGATAAGAAGGGGGAGAAAAATAGCATGTGCATGGGCACCGGAGGGTTACCTGGAGCACGTAGGGGTGGTCGGTGAAGGCCGAGGTTGGCCAGAGTGGTCCGGCGATGGGAGCCTACAGCGGTGACCTGGGGAGGAGTAGGGCACAGGTGAGTGGTAGGGAGAGGTAAAGGGAGGTACAAGGGTGCTCAGGGAGGGAGTAATTGGAGAGGGAGTCCTTGGAGTAGGAGTAGAGGTGGAAACGGCTGTGGCAACCGTGGTCGGGGAAGAAGGTGGTTGTGCGGTGCTCCGGTGGCTTAAGCTCCAAATTGACAGAGGGTAATTGCTTCTAGTGATGAATGGTGTGCCATGACATGGTTGTCCGAGGTCAGGGCTTGCTGGAGCGGCCGAAACAGCTTTGAGGGGGTGCGGCCATGGCCGAGCGGCTCTTGGAGCTCTGCCCGAATGGAGCTCAGGGAGTGGAAGAGAAGGTCGGGGAGATGAGGCCAGAGCATGGGGCTGCAAGGGCGGTGCTGGTGCAGAGGAGTGGCTGTGTATCCCATGCGCTCAACGACATACAACTGCATGGCGCAGCAACGGCGCACGGACGTGACTCGGGCGCCGCTGAAGAAGGAGTTGGCGCTCGGGTTGGGACCCGCCAGTCAGTGGAGGTGAAGCGTCGTCGTGCGGTCGGTTGGCTCGGTTACTGTTTGGGTCTGGTCAGTTTCAAGTGGGTTGGTCCAGTCAAGTCGAATGGTTCGGGTCCGGTCGCAACAGTACAAATGGGTTCGGTCGGTCCAACTGTAAAAGGCTTATTTAGATTTTAAACTCCTCTACATTGACCAAAATTTTAAAAATAGCAAATAAATTTTTAAAAAATCTAAAAAATTTCAGAGATGTTACTGGGACAACCTAGAACACATAAAAATTTCCCAACATCATTGTTCATGTTTTAATTACTTTTTTTAAATCATTTATTGCTGGGTATTAGAAATGGTAATTGAATTTTATCAGGGTTGATTTGAGGTCTAAAAATTTTAAAAAACATATTTATTCATGATAAATATCTTAAGGTTTAAATAAATTATTTCCTAGATAATTTCATAAGTATTTATTGTTGTTTTTATTTGGAGCTTCGATTGGAGTTATGTGTTTAACTTTGATTTGAAAATTTACAAATGCAATAATTTGTGCAAATGCTCCAGAAATTAAATGTGTACCTAGGAGATGCATAATAATTTAGTTTAATAAAAATAGACTGTGACATTATGTGGACAAGGTGGAATGCGACGTGGTGCCTATGGAAGCTGGTCATCCTTTGCTGGAAGCCAATGGCAATCTGATCACAATGCCACCCACCTTGGAAGATTCAACAAATACTCATTCATACATCAAGGACAAAATCATGTTCTTGCACCTATGCCGGAGAATGCCATGAAAGCTGAAAGTTTCCCTCAAAGTAAAGAAGGCATCAAAGAAGACACCAAAACTAAGGACAGTTTTTGCTTCAAGGGGGAGGTATGATATGACCCGGCCTGGGACCAAGGTACCTACACATGTAAATCTTGATGCAATTGATATAAAGAATGTGAAGGAACCATAGGTAGAGGTAACCACAACATCTTTTATTTTGGGGAGCTGCTGGTTCCAATCACTAGCCAGTCGGACCGCATGTGCAAAATGGTCTAACCACAGCATCTGGCGAGGAGTCATCCATGTCAATCGAAGAGCTGATGGTCCAGTTTGAATAGGAACCTAAAATCCAGAAATATCCATAGCTTTTCTTGTCCCTTAAGAAGTTCAATTTCAAGTTAGATTTTGCAAGCCGTTTTTGTTGAATAAGTATAAACTTTTTCTTGTCCCTTAAGTAGATCAATTTCAAGTTGGATTTTGCTAAACATTTTTTTAAACAAGTATACTATTATTGTATGCATGTAATAGCCACCATTTCAATAGTAGAACAATAGTATCACTGTAGCATTCATGTACTGTAGCAACACCCCAAAAAATATATAGGAGGGGCACCACATATGTAATAGATGGTGAAGGTGTAATACCTTGAAGGTGATTCGGCTTATTAGAAAAAGTTTCGGAAGAGAGAGCTAATCGAAAAACCAGAATCATCTTTTCACCGGGGGGTTTTCTGTGATTTCACGGCAACCTGGGCCTGGGCCACGGCCCAGGAGGGGCCCATGTGGTGGCTGGCCATAAGAGGGGGGGTTCCCACCCCCCAAACCCTAAACTCCACATTTCTCTCCCCCTCCCACCCTTTGGAGCCGCCGCCCCCCTTCTCCCTTGCTGTGCACCGCCTTGTACGTCGATTTTGGGTAAGATGCGTTCGTTTTCTGCCCTGTCCATCTCTTAGAAAGTTGTAGGTATTGTTCTTAGCTTTCCATAGCCACCAAGATCACGTGATTCCGCCTTACGGTTTAGGAGATATGATTTTTTTAGTGCGCACTGTTCTGTCTGTCTGACGAGAAAGATCTGTCGGCTTGATCCTAGGTTTTGATTTAGTTAGAGGCATTTACAGAACCTCCACCCAACTAAGTTATTGTAGCCCTTTAAATTATCTTTCAAAGATGATAAAGATCATCTCCATTAGATCTGTATAATGAAAGTTAAGATATTTTCTTTACCACTGTTCTGAATTTTGGGCAGATAATTGTTATTGTTTTCATCTATTGTTTAGACTACTGTAGAGGCTGAATCTGGGGTTTTTCCCTTCTAGAGTTTTATTCCTGGGAACGTTAGCTTTCTTTTGGAACCAAGATCAGGAAAATCCGATCTGTAGTTTGGGAGATATGAATTTTTGATTACGAACTGTCCGGTCTGTCTGAAAACTGAGGTCAGTAGGTTTGTCCCTCGGTTTTGTTCAAATTAGGGGCTGAATCAGAACCTTGACCCCACTATGTTATTTTAGCCCTTAAAATTATATTTCCAAGCTGATAATAATCATTCTTATTGGATCAATAGGTTGAAAGTTACGCTATTTTCTTTATCTCTGATCTGTATTCTGGACAGACGTAGATGGGTTGTGTTTAGCTGTTAATTAGCCCTCTGTTTTGGCCGAATCAGGGGATTCCGCCAACTAATATTTTGTAGCCTGATCTGTTAAGATTCAGTGAGCACTGGTTTCAGGTCTTTTGGAGTTACAGATAATTAATGGTGATTTTTCTAGTATCGCTGCCAGTTTAGCGGTAATCGGACTGTTGGGTAAACTTGGTAAAAATTGATCCCGTTGTTTGGGTGGGAGAGATAGAGGGGATGGAAGGGCTCTTGTAGCAATGTCATACCTTGTTATTCTTATTTCAATTATACATTTGTGGAGACGGTGAGTGGAGGGGCATCTTCGTGTCCTCCTATTACGTCACATCGCGGAAGGCAAGTACCCTATGCTGTTTGGTGATGTTTCCAATTGTTTGCTTGATGTTGGGATAAATTGTGAATGCCTTTTTCTATCCATCCTGATGTTTATTTCATTTCAAGAAGATGATTCTTGTGATTAAAGAATTAGCATTCATTTTAATTATTGCATTCCATTACATGCAACTAACTTGTGTGGCATCCTTGATATAATATGTTGTGTGTGAATACATACTCATACTTGTTTACACATGTTGTTGAATGCCATGTGTCTTTTCCACTATTGTGTGTTATTCATTCATACCATGAGAAATCATCATATTCATTCATAAAATTCATTATGACCACGGAGTGGATTCTTTTAGTAAGTCCCATCAATTCCAAAGATGGGCATTTGAAAGACCCATCAATTCCAAAGATGGGCATTTGAAAATCCACCATTCCAATGTGGGTAGTGTTGACCACCATTCCAATGTGGTAACTTGGACACCGTATGAAACGTTCTTCATACGGTGATTGGGTCCCCGCTTTCATGGCACGGCTTAAGTGAACACCGACGGGTGTATCACTCGCTATACCCCAGATAAGCCGTGATTAGTTCATTCCTTCAATGCATTCTTTCATTCCATCCATTCATGTATTCATTCCATTCAATCATATATGTGTTCCAAGATTTGTTCGTAATTCAACCGGATTGTGTTGTCCACTCTATGTTTGATTATTCTTGTATGTACTTGCTGAGTCTTGACTCACCCTTGCTTTGTATGTTTTAATTAGGTAATTGAGGAGAAGACAAGGTGATTTGGTGGGGTAGTTCACTGCATGCACTTCACTTTTATCCAATCGAATAATTATTATTACCTTTCAGTCAAGCCAACTTGTTAAATAAATTTCAGTTGTAATAATCCAACTTTGGTATTGCTTGACTGCTCGTGGTATTATATCTGTTTATCCATTCTTTTCCATGAATCTGGTGATCGTTTATGGTCATTCTTTAGAAATTATTGTTGATTGAATCTGTATAATCCAGCTTTAATGCTATTCTTAGTAGTTTGATAGTTTTGCGTGACATCTTGGCTTCCGAATAGCCAGGGTGTTACAGAAGGTATTTATATTTTGGAGTTGTAAAAGAAATGTTGTAAGGTTTGTAAGGTGCTAGGGCACTAGAGAAGGTATTGTTACTCTTGTAGGTGAATTGAGGAGCTTGTTCTTCAACTCACTTTGAATCCTTGAGGTTCAACCTTGTGATTCTAGATTCACAAGTTCTTGGTTTTGGTTTGTAATCTCTCAAATTGAGCTAGTTATCTATACATAGTTGCTGCTATTTTTGGTGTTTGAGAAGAAGTGCTGCTGATTTTCTTTAGTTTGCTATTGTGCTTGTTTTGGTATTGTAAAAGATTGGGCAAAACTATGTATTGTCTAGGGTCACTACCTAGCCGATCCATATCAATGTGTCTACTACTCTCTACGTATGAGTCTACTGTAGTCACTGGTCATGTCTCTACTACAATTTTTGGTCTTTGCACACTGCAGTGTGGTATGCGTCTACTGCAACTTTTGGTATATATCTTCTACAGTCGTTGGTCCAATGTCTATTGAGTTTTAGACTTGTGTGCACTAGTTTTGTTTTTTGTCTTCTACATTTTTAGTATCTGCCAACTGCAATTATAGTCGGATTTTACTACTTTGTTGTGCAAGTTTACTGCATTGCGGAAATACTTATTAAAATAAAAGCATCTAACATCTTATTAAACCAGCTCATGTGGGTGCGATGGCTAGCATATGTGAGACTGTAACGCCCTGGCTATTCGGAAGTCAAGATACTACCTAATGAACTAACATACAACAAATTTGCAGAAGAATGTAAACTGAACTCCTCTAAGTACATATAGAGACCAACTTTGATAGAAGGATGGCAAGAATAACGACTGAGTTCATCATAACATTATCAAGGAATAATTAAAACGAACCACTAGTATCATAAAACCAGGAAAACATAACAAGGAGAGAAAAATATCATGCAGTAGTAAATCTATTTATTACAATTTCTCGGTTAACAAATGAAGGTCATACTCGACATTGTTAATGAAAGTAAATTATAGTGAACTGTGTGAAACGTGCTGGTCTACTCCCTCCCAACAGAGTAATCATCGACGGTCACATAAAATAAATAAAGAAAACAAGAATGAGTCGAAACTCAGCAAGTACAGTAAACAATTGAACATATAAGGTTATGAATAATTCAATTTCCATACGAACTATGAACTTATCTCTGAACACAGATATGTATGAATGGAATGAATATATGCATTGAAAGGAAGGGACTGCACACATGCTCATACCGGTATAGCGAGTGACACACCCGTCGGTGCTCACTTGAACCTGTACTTAACAAAGTCCGGAGATCCAATCACCGTATGAAGAACGTTTCATACTGGTGTCCGAAATTGCCCACATTGGAATGGTGGGTCTTACATGCCCATACTGGAATTGATGGGTCTTAACAATTCCACTCCTGTGGACAGAACACGAATAATGCAAGAATGGAATGAATATATGCAATGAGTGTCACCTCTTTTATTCACATGGATTATCAACTAAGAACGAATAAATACCAAGAAGTATGAATCATGGATCATACAAATAACATCGCATCAACAACATTTAATTGTATGATATGAAGTATGAACATGGATCACAGAAATAACATCGCATTAACAACATTCAACAGAAATCAACATGTCTTAACACATTGTACTTGCCTTCCGCGCTGTGACGTGCTAGGAGGCAACGAAGGTGCTCCTCCACTCACCGCCTACACAAATATGTATTCCGAATAAGGATATATACAGGTGTCCTACCATAACCCTCTAACTATCCAACACAATCAACGGGTTCAAACTGACAATTAAACTATTCAGCCACCTGACAACCCTACTGGGCAGCAGTACGAGAAAAATCATAATTAAAAATCTGCAACTCGGAATGACGTGAAACCAGTGCCCAATGAAACTTAACGAACCATACTACGAAACTCTAGTTGACAAGATTCGCTAAATCTGCCAAAACATTCAGCTAACTAGTAGTTGAAAATGTATGACAGACATCTGTCCAGACAACAGATCAGCAGCAAAGAACATGTCATATCTTTCACTCTACAGATCCAATGGAGGTGTTCTTTATCAATCTGGAAATATTATTAAAAATTCTACAATAACCTATTTGGGTGGAGGTCATGAATCTTATATTAACAATGTCAAAATTAAGTAACAAACAGACAGTTCCTTCTCGTCAGACAGACAGAACAGCACGCAAAGAATAAGCCATAACTCTTGAACCGTAAGGCGGAATCTCGTGATCTCAGCGCCTGTGGAAAGATAAAAACTGTGGCTACAAAACTCTAGGAGATGAAAATATCAGATTCGGCATCTAAGTCACCGAAACTGGGCGCGCAACCGACTGTATTGAATAGATCTATTACCGACGCCGCCTACGCACGAAAGTTAAACACCGAATTAACGAGTTTGGGATCGTTACCCTTGGAACCGTTCCAGCCCGACGAACACCCAGCGAGGTGCTCCTCCCTCCCCACCTCTCATCCCTCCCTTTCCCCCTTGGTTATTCCATGGCCGGCCACCACGGTGAGGTTCTGATGATCCCGGGAGACGGCAGGGCATGGGGGAAGTGGCAGGAGCGCTCGGGTGCAGGAGGAGAAGGGTGTCCAAGCCATGGAGAGGCGGCACCAAGGGGAAGGGGCGGCGTCCTGGTGGAGGAGAGGGAGAGGTGGCGGCTTGGAGGTGGGGAGAGGAGGGAGTGGGGCGTCTAGGGGTGGGGGGTGGCGCCCCCCCCCCTTGGCCGGCTCCCCCCTTCCCTCTTGGGCCTTCTTGGTCGCGGCCCGCGGCCCAGGTTGGCGAAGAAGAGCAGAAGACCCCCCGTCGAAACTGGAAATTCCAATTCTTTATTTGTCTTTTCCCTCCCTAGCTTCTTTTCTATTTACCGATTTGATTCCGGGATACTACATTCTACCCCCCCCCCCCCCCTTAACAGGATTCGACCTCGAATCTACACACCAATCAACTCGAAAGAAAACTGCGACGGGAGTTTATCAAAGATAAGTATGTACCAGAAACGAACAAGTATGGATACTTCTCACACATGCGGGACTCTAGCTCCCAAGTGGCCTCTCTCTCGGACTAGAGAAAACCACAACACAAACACGTAAAACGACGTCTGACCTAACACTCAACCTAAACTTCTAGGTACGATTATGAGAAGAGGATCGAAGGTAAGACCTTACTCGATGGTCAACGTCTTTAACTAAATCTCAAACTTTGAATGGACGAGCTGATCACTCAGCACCAGAACACACCAGACTTTGTGTACTTCGCGTATGTACCCGAGGTGGTCAAAGCGACATGCCAACTCCCTAATTTCTACAACTGTCGAAAACGAACGAGTGTGCCTGGGCCACCTTCCCTTTTGGTACGAAAGCACCCAACATGCTCAAAATCGAACTCTTTACCTAACAAGGGACGCCTTCTTTAAACAAGAATACACAACAGAACTGGTTCTTAAACCACTGGCCCGCAAAGAGAATCCAGCTAAAAATAGAGAGTCCTCGTCGCATCCACGCAATATTAACTCTCCACCCAAAAGGGTTAAATTCCAAATTTGACAATTTTTCATGAAAACAAATCCATTTTTCGAAATAGGCAGTTTACGAATAAACACCACGACAGCCAAAGGAGAAATCACTCAAATGCCCAAACCAAATACTTCTTTTGGTTTGTCTGAATTAGAAAGAATCAATAATGCCAACACAGCGCCAACTCAAAATGCGGAAGACACCAGTTAACAACAGAAAACTCAAACAAGAATCAAGAATCAAGAATCAAGAATCCGCTTCACTATCTGAAGAAACGTCTTTTTTCTCAGTTTCTCTTTTAGGAATAAAACTTCCCTCGAACCTTGGAATTCGAATTCATCGCATACCACATGAGCTTAAACCTCTTAAATAAACATCCTCAAGTTATGCTCAAACTGAAATACGTCATCCACACCATTGTGGAGAGGCTCTATTAAATCCACCGAATACTCTAGGCAACTCATTCTACTTACAAAATTAATTTGATAGAAGACACCCAAAACACCACGAAAGAAGTCCCACTAAATCACAATACCTAAAATTTTCAAGAACAACATCTCAAAATCCTTGCTACGCACGTTCATGTACTACATCAGAAGGGTTCTATCAATGATCTTTCCACTACTCAGGAAACTCCATTATTCCACTTTTTCTACACAAAATCATTGTGTGACCAAAGGTCTACCATAAAAATGCAAAGCCGAGATTTAACTTCCAACACCTCTACAACAAATTCTCTTATAACAGATAGTGAAACCATCGGATTAAATCTCTAACTTTCCCACAATTCTAACACACTCACTCAATGACATCATCAGAAGTCACCCACCCAATCTCGCAATACTATCCAATTGCGTTACTCTATAAAATTAATCAAGGTTTCCATACCATAGCTAATCCTCGACCTTTTAACATGAACTGAAGTTCTAAAATTTTACTATACCATAGGTTCTACTCAGTCGTAATGCTATTCAGATTTACTTCGAAGCCAAACATTCCATGTGAATCAAATTTCCTCCAAGAGGTACAGATCAAAAACCAATTCATCTTTTACTACTCCTCCAATAGCTTGGTAGCAAAATCTCACCACTACAATTTCTTATCGCCCACCAACAGTTACCAAAATTACACTTTGTAAAAACCATACAATACAAAACTATTGATCCTTTCTCAAAAGAAAGAGGCGAACAAGGATATGTTTTCTCACACAAGAAAACGTTGCGCCTCACAGTGAGCACGAAACCAAAAGAAATATTATGATAATGGTGATCCTGGAAAATAAAATTTGAGTTCACAGTTGAGGTCACACCTCCCTCAAAAGAAAATAGCAAATAACAGCTGATAAGAAAAAGACATTGCGATTGAAACTCGACATCTCTTGAGCGGAAAGAGCAGGAAAATTAGGAACGATTCAAATAACCCCAAGTTAAAATTTTGACTCAAATAATCCTTTTGCACTATTTTCTTTAACATTGAAATTAATCTTTTGACTAACAACTCTTTGCCACAACGAACAAGATAAGGCCTTTAGTCCAAACCAAAAGATCTAATTAAGATTCAATAAAATTCTTCAACATGTCATATTTGCTCAGAACAGTTCAACTACACAAGAAATATGAGATCCAAATGATCTCAGCAACCAAACTCGAAACATTTTCATTTACGATTTTTCACGAAAAGCAAGCAGATTATTCAAATCTTAAAGGAACCAACATAATTTTCTTTGATTGCAACCTCACGTTGTCATCTAAGACCAAATAGCCTTTAAGATTAAATTCACATGAACATCTTAGGAAACAACATGACACTCCAATACCTCAATTTATTCAAAATAATTTCAGCTACCAGGTGATTCATGAGCTCCAAAATATCACGAAAGCTAAACTTGAAATATTCTCATTTGAACGATACCACCAAAGGCGATCAAATTACTACAAGTTTTATCATCAATCTCAGTACTGCTATTTCTACTGCTGCTCCCAGACATCGTGCTTCTCAGTACTGGATTCCTAGATCATTTATCACTAACCCCAGTACTGAGGCACGGATGTTTTCTGATTGTGCTTTTTAGGTCCGTCGTGCGAGGAAGGAGGACATATGGCTTGTTGACTCCGAGTGTTCTCGACATATGACCGGAGATTCTAGATGGTTCTCCTCCCTCACACGGGCATCCCGCAACGAATTGATTACCTTTGGGGATGCTTCTACCGGACCGTGTTCGCAAAGGGCAATCGTCTTGCGTCAACGACAAGTTCATGCTTAAAGACGTCGCTTTGGTAAGTGGTGAGGTATAATCTTCTATCTGTTTCTCACCGCTTGATGAGGGTCTAGAAGTGAGGTTTAAGCGTGGTGAGTGTAGAGTTCTAGATTCCTCGGGTGAGCTTGTTTTGAGATCTCCGTGTTTGAGAAGATCTTACGTGCAAATTTCAATATTTCGTCGACTTCAGTCCTAGGTGTCTTGTAGCCTCTGATTCTCATGTTCTTGTTTTGTGGCATCGTAGACTTGGGCATATAGGCTTTGATCATTTGTCTAGAGTCGGTTGCAAGGACTTGATTAGAGGTTTGCCTAGGTGAAGGTCATTAGAGACCTTGTGTGCTCACCACAGAGACATGGTAAGATGGTGTCCGCTTCCCACCCACCTCTTACTTTGGTAATGGTGATGGACCGGGACAGCTTCTTCACTTAGACACGCTTGGTCCTTCTAGAGTTCGATCACCGGTGGGAAATGGTATGTCTTTGGTGGTTGTGGATGATTACTCGGTATTCATGGGTTTATTTTCTTGCTTCTAAGGACGAAGCATTTGGATTCTTTAGAGATTTGGTCCTTAGAATTCTTTGTTGATATACCCGAGCTTTGAGAGCCATTAGGAGTGACAATGGGACAATTCAAGAATTCTTCTTTTCTACCTTCTCGCCGATAGGGAATTGAGCATCGAGTTTTCTTCTCCTAGAGTTCCCAGTGAGAATGGTGTGGTAGAAAGGAAGAAACAGAACCCTTGTAGAGATGGCTCGGACCATGCTAGATGAGCATTCTACTCTAGGAGATTTTGGGTGAGGCGATCTCTATCGCTTGTTATATCTCCAATAGGGTTTTCTTGAGATCTGTGGTTGGGAAGACCTCTTATGAACTTAGATTTGGTCATTCTCCCAAAGTCTCTCATTTCAAGATTTTTGGTTGCAAGTGCTTCATTCTTAAACATGGCAACTGGATAAATTTGAGTCTAGATGCTTTGATGGCATATTTCTTGGATATCTGCTCATTCTCGTGGCTATCGTGTTTTTAATGTTGATACTAACAAAATTGTTGAGACTTGCGAAGTCACTTTTGATGAGGCTAGTCCTGGTACTAGACCCGATGCTTCAGGTACACAGGTTCCTGAAATTCAAGGAAGCATCTTCGTCGATGATGACTCGAGGATGAAGAACCAAACCATCCTCAAGCTACCTCACGAGAGGGTGGAGAGCACTGCTACTACTACTTGATGTCGGTGGCGACCTTCTCCTATCCCCACCGACGATCCGAGTGGCTCTGTTCCTACCTCCACAACTCATGAGGTAGAGGCCATACGCACCAGAGCACCTCTTCGCATTCAAATGACAACATCCACTGAGCGGATGATTGGGGATCTTCAAGAGAGTCACTCGCTCGAGTTTATTTCTCCCGATTCTCATGAACATTACGCTTTTGTCGCTTCTTTTGAACCCCGAGATATCACCCATGCTTTATCATTGCCTCTTGGGTCAATGCCATGCATGAAGAGCTTGAGAATTTTGAAAGAAACAAAGTCTGGACTTTAGTTGAGCGACCTTCTGATTCTCATGTTATTGGAACAAAATGGGTTTTTAAAAATAAGCAAAGTGAGGATGGATTGGTTGTTCGCAATAAGGCTAGACTTGTAGCTCAAGGTTTTCCTGTAGAGGGCTTAGACTTTGAAGAGACCTTTGCTCCAAAGAGCTAGATTGGAGGCCATTCGCATTCTTTTAGCATTTGCAACATCCAAGGGTTTCAAGCTTTTTCAAATGGATGTTAAAAGTGCTTTCTTGAATGGCTTCATAGAAGAAGAGGTCTTTGTCAAGCAACCTCCACGGTTTTGAAAATCAAAATTCCCAAACCATGTTTTTAAACTCTCTAAAGCCCTGTATGGATTGAAACAAGCTCCTAGAGCTTGGTATGACAGGCTTAAGAGTTTCTTGCTTGAAAATAATTTTAAAATGGGAATGGTTGATAAAACCTTGTTCACTCTCGCATGGCGGTGATTTCTTGTTGGTTCGATTTATGTGGATGATATTATTTTGGTGGTTCTTCTCATACTTTGGTGTCAGATTTTCAGATTCGATGAGCGGTGAGTTTGAGATGAACATGATGGGAGAGGCGACATTCTTCCTTGGCCTACAAATCAAGCAACGAAAGAAGGCACCTTCGTTCACGAGTAAGTATACAAAGGACCTTCTTGGCGCTTCAATATGGGAAGCGATGGGCCAATGTCTACTCCCATTGCTACAACCACCGTCTTTGGACCACGATGAGGATGGAGAGTCCGTGGACGGAAGAGTACCGTAGTATGATTGGCTCCTCCTCTATCTTACGTCGAGGCGGACATACAATTCGCCGTATGTCCGTGCGCTCGCTTTGAGCTTCCTCGTGCTTCTCATCGTCAAGCGATGACGTCGCATATTCGGTACCTTCAAGATACGCTTGACTTTGGACTCGGTATTCTTCTTCTTACGCTCTCTCAATTCGAGCATTTTCTGATGCTGACTTTGCGGGGTGTAGAGTGGATAGGAAGAGTACTTACGGCACTTATCATTTCTTGGGCACATCTCTTGTTTCTTGGTCTTCTAAAAAATCTTACATTACCTGATCTGGTGAGGCCGAGTATGTAGCTGCCGCGATGGGCGCTCTCGGAGTTCTCTGGATTTTATCCACGCTGCGGACTATGGGTTATCTTTGGGAAGTGTTCCTCTTTTCTGTGACAACACTTCTGCAATTAATATTGCCAAAAACCCAGTGCAACATTCCAGGACTAAACATATTGATATTCGATTTCATTTTCTAAGAGACCATGTTGAGAAAGGTGATGTTGTGCTTCACTTTGTAGAGTCTGAGCAACAGCTTGCAGATATTTTCACTAAAGCTCTTGATTCCTCTCGTTTCTTTGCTTATGGGAGAGTTAGGGTTATTAGTCCTTTTGGGCTGTTTTGAGGGGGAAGTTGTTCTTTTGCATTCGTTGTATCATAATGCATGTTTCAATTCATTTGTCTTGCATTGTTTGATAAAAGTTTTGGAGCTTTGATCTTTATCCTTGTATGACTTGATTTCATATTCTATACCTTATCATATCAAGTGTTAGTCTGCTAGACTTCTTTTATGGCTCTTCTTGTTCAAACAGCTTTTGTCTTGCTAGCTTTGTATCTGTGAGAAATTGAATCAAATCATGTCTTGTTGGATCTTGTGACTAGTTTTGCTCTAGTGATCCTCTTATGATTCTTGCCATGTCAAATAGGTTGAATTGAGTCTTGAACTTATTCTGAGATGAAAAATGAGCCTTTTATCTTATTAAGTCAAGCAAATGAAAAATGAGAGGTTCTGTGCGAAAAAACTGATCTCACCAATCCTTTCTCATGAGACGGCTTGCCATTGCACTAGGCATGAACTCAAGGGGAGTTTTGGAAGACCTAGATCATTCTTTTAAGCTTATCGCTTGAGATGGTCGCGGCAAGGCTTGAGATCTAGCACAGTAAAAAATCCTTTTAAGAAAATGCTCAAAAAGGATAAGTGCTTGAGTTTTGCTTCAAAAATGTTATCTTAATGCTCAAAATGCCTCAGTTCTTATCTTGAGTCTCTTTTTACTTATAGACATGGCTTGACTCATTTGTAGTTGCTAGTTGTGAAACTATGATATTGAGCAACGTTTCATGGTTTTAATTCTGTTAATCTCGGTCAACTGCTATCTTCGTTTTAGCTTTGCAGTACATGATTTGCCATGATTGAATATAGCGTCTACTCTTTTTATGGCTTGGTATAATACTTGTTCTGTCTACATGTATAATGGTTATGGCTCCTTTTTACTAAAGTTCAAAAATAAAGTCATTCCTGCATGCTCTTTCTTTTCCTATGCATCTTGATGAATTCATTGTCAAAGGGGGAGAAAGATTGTGAAGAAAATGCTTTTGGAGCTTTTGGTTTCGTACTTAAGGTTTAATATAAAAGAACTTCATAAAATAAAAAATTGAACCTTTTGAAAATTTGTGATCATAGTGAGTTAAGTCTTTTGGTTCTATTGCCTTTTCCTGATTTCATTTGCAATTGAAGAAGACTCACAATGATCAAAGGTCAAATAGAACAATTGTCTTTCATTTGGACCTAAGTGAGATTTTTGGCTACTTTCTGGAAATTGAATCCGTTTGTGCGTTCATTGCTTTATCTCACTTGCTTATACTATTCTGAAGCCAGCTTGGTCAGTTCCTAGGCTTTTTCTTGCTTATGGACCAAGTTGTGCCTTTATGCGAAAACGGCGAAGTTTTTTACTTTTCATTTCGAAAAACCATATTTTCATGATAATTGCCAATGTGTTCATCAAGGGGGAGATTGTGGATATCGTGAGGATATGTGCACGATCTCAGGATGATGAGTCAATTGGCAATGGCGTTGTTGGTTTGCAAAATCTCGTGTTTCGGTTTGCTCCCAGTTGTCGGACCACGGTGATCGGCCGGTGTGTCGTCGGTGATCGAGCGCCCGGAGGAGTCCGACCGGCCATGGTGGCGGTCCGACCGCCATATTGAAAGTTGGTTTTGGGTGAGCCAAAAATAGGTTGTGTAGGCAAGTGAGGAGTCTCTGAATGTGGTCCCATCATTTTGGAGCTCGGTCAAAAGTTCTATTGAGTTGAAAATTCCGAAGGTTTGAATTTCACGCTTGAATTTTGGCTAAGTCCTTTTGACCGGTCGGCGCGCCGTTGTGGAAGCGGTCCGACAAGCTGAAATCGGTCGGACCGGCCTTGTGGGTGATCGGACCGGCGATTGACAGGAGTTGAGCCAAGTTGGCTTTGATGTAATTTGAATGTGTTTTATGTATGAACTTCAATGCTTTATTGATGTATATTGCGTTGCGGGTGGCGTGGGTCAAGTTGTGAAGAACTTGTTCCGGAAGCGGTTTGTTTGTTTATTCTTTGTGCGGTGGCTTGCAGTCAGCGGCGTCAGCGGTGAGTGGATCGGGACTACGCTTGGAGAGCCGAGGTCGAGCGATCATGGATCCGGGTGAGGTTGTGTGATTCAAGCATGGTGCAGGATGGGCAAGATGGATCGAACGGGTGGTTCGGTGCAGCTGGTTGGATCAGGTGGTGCGGATATCAGTGCGAGTCTCTGGGAGGTTCCGATGGGATTCGGACAAGAGAGGCTTGGCGACGTGATGAGGACCACTGATCAACCTACATGTGGTGAAGCAGGTGATTGCTTCAGTAGTTATGTGTGTGTGTGTCGCATGTGTTTTTGGGTCCCAAAAGTGAAACCCTAGGTCTCTAGTATAAATAGAAAGGGGGAGATGGAAAACCCCTTGGGAAGCACTCATTTGGCATTCTTCCTCATTTTATAGGGTTTGGAGGAGAGGAGAGGAGAACTAGGGTTTGGAGTGTGCTCCTTGTGTGAGATCTTGCCCTCTTTGTTGGAGAGGCTTTGTAAGCATCTAGTGTGATCAAACAATCTTGTGATGCTTAATTGAAAGATCATTTGCTCCCTTTGTGTTCTTCTCCCTTTTTGGATGATTTTGGTGCTTCCTTGATTCAAAGGTTTATGCTTGGTCCGTTGGACTATTTTATCTTGCTTGGATGTGTGGGGATACTCCTAGAGTCTTCTAGATCATCAACCCCCCACGAGCAAGTCTTGAATCAAGATTTTTCATATTTCTAGGGTTTGTGCACTTCTTTGTTAAATCCTTGAGAGATCGATTCTGCGAAGTGGATCTGAAGGATCATCGCTAGAAATAGGTCTCTAATATCATTAGGGAGGTGTGCTCGAAATTTGGTCAAGTTTCATTGGTTGAATCAAAAGTTGGATCAAATTTCGTTTTGGATTTGGGTTGAGTTTTTCAGTTCTGGACTGAACCGGTCAGACCGGTGTTGCAACGGCGGTCCGACCGCCTGTATTCGATCATTTGTCTTTGCCGGGTCGAACATTGCCCACCGGTCCGACCGCGATTAGTTCTTAGGTCAAACGGCTGGTTGACCGTCGGTCCGACGCCTTTGTAGTAGCGGTCGGACCGCCCGATACCGATTGAGCAGTGAGTTCTTTTCTCCATTTGTGTCGTGTGGTTGAGGGGTTTATCAAATCCAACACAAGGCTTCCACTGTGCGCTTACTGATCTTCTTAGCTTTCATAGCTAAAGGAGTAAAGTTCGTGTTGTATTTGATTTAGGCGAGAAAGTTTAGAAAGCGCCTATTCACCCCCCCCCCTAGTCGCCTTTACGTTCCTACAAGTAGCAAAGAGAGCTCAGCGGTCAGAAAGAAAATAATTGTTTTGAAAAACAAATAGGGATCAATAAAAACCCGTAGCCAACTATTTTATTTAAATAAAATCTCCGACTTAATCACCACAAGGCACCACAAAAGGGTTTTAACATTATTCTTCAGAAAAGAGATGCATTAAATTTCATCACGCGGAATGATCCAAAAGAAATACATGGAGCAAAAAATTTCTCATGTTAACGAAGTTGCAACAGAAAACTCTCATTATACAGACTATAAAACGAGTAAATGAGTCGCTCTTTTCCAATCAGAAGGAAAGAACAACTATGAAAATATCAATATTGTCAATTGACGAAGATCGCTAGTAATAAAAGCAACTCAACAGTCGAAAAACAATGATTGTTTCAGAGAACTATTAAATACCCATTGAAACTCATCAACTACCATGAACCATGAACCCAAGAGAAATTCATCAACCACCACCAGACAAGAATTTGTCAAATTCAGAAATCAAGGAAGAGAACAACTTTCTAAAGCAACTCACGCTCAAAACCTATAACTATGGTACTCGGGGTAACTACTACCCTAACCACTTACCGCGAATGATGGTGTAACCTGGTGAATCCCAGAGTAACAACCACGACCTCAACTTCTTAACATCTGCTACACCAGCTCATGTGGGTGGGATGGCTAGCATATGTGAGACTGTAACACCCTGGCTATTCGGAAGCCAAGATAGTACATAATGAACTAACATACAACCAAATTTGCGGAAGAATTTAAACTGAACTCCTCTAAGTACATATAGAGACCAACTTTGATAGAAGCATGGCAGGGATAACGACTGACTTCATCATAACATAATCAAGTAATAATTAAAACGAACCACTAGTATCATATAACCAGGAAAACATAACATGGAGAGAAAAATATCATGCAGTAGTAAATCTATTTATTACAGTTTCTCGGTTAACAAATGAAGGTCATACTCGACATTGTTAATGAAAGTAAATTATAGTAAACTGTGTGAAACGTGCTGGTCTACTCCCTCCCAACAGAGTAATCATCGACGGTCACCTAAAATAAATAAAGAATACAAGAATGAGTCGAAACTCAGCAAGTACAGTAAACAATTGAACATACAAGGTTATGAACATTTCAATTTCCATACGAACTATGAACTTATCTCTGAACACAGATATGTATGAATGGAATGAATTGATGCATTGGAAGGAAGGGAATGCACACATGCTCATACCGGTATAGCGAGTGACACAACCGTCGGTGGTCACTTAAGCCCATACTTAACAAAGTCCGGGGATCCTATCACTGTATGAAGAACGTTTCATACGGGTGTCCAAAATTGCCAACATTGGAATGGTGGGTCTTACATGCCCATACTGGAATTGATAGGTCTTAACAATTCCACTCCCGTGGACAGAACACGAACAATGCAAGAATAGAATGAATATATGCAATGAATGTCACCTATTTTATTCACATGGATTATCAACTAAGAATGAATAAATACCATGAAGTATGAATCATGGATCATATAAATAACATCGCATCAACAACATTCAACTGTATAACATGAAGTATGAACATGGATCATAGAAATAACATCGCATTAACAATATTTAACAGAAATCAGCATGTCTTAACACATTGTACTTGCCTTTCGCGCTGTGACGTGCTAGGAGGCAACGAAGGTCCTCCTCCACTCACCGCCTCACCGCCTACAAAAATATATATTCCGAATAAGGATACAAGGTACGACATAGCTACAGGTGTCCTACCATATCCATCTAACTACCCAACACAATCAACAGGTTCAAACTGATAATTAAACTATTCAGCCACCTGACAACCCTACTGGGCAGCAGTATGAGAAAAATCATAATTAAAAATCTGTAACTCGGAAGGACGTGAAACTAGTTCCCAATGAAACTTAACGAACCAGACTACGAAACTCTAGTTGACAAGATTCACTAAATATGCCCAAACTTTGGGTTAACCAGCAGTTGAAAATATATGACAGAGATCTGTCCAGATAACAGATCAGCATCAAAGAACATGGCATATCTTTCACTCTACAGATCCAATAGAGGTGTTCTTTATCAATCTGGAAATATAATTAAAAATTCTACAATAACCTATTTGGCTGGAGGTCCTGAATCTTAAATTAACAAGGTCACAATTAAGGAACAAACAGACAGTTCCTTCTCGTCAGACAGACAGAACAACACGCAAAGAATAAGCCATAACTCTTGAACCGTAAGGCGGAATCTCGTGATCTCGGTGGCTATAGAAAGATAAAAACCGTGGCTACAAAACTCTAGAAGACGAAAATATCAGATTCGGCTTCTATGTCACCGAAACTGGGCGCGCAACCGACTATATAGAATAGATCTTTTACCGACGCCGCCTACGCACGAAAGTTAAACACCGAATTAACGAGTTTGGGATCGTTACTCTTGGAGTCGTGCCAGCCCGACAAACACCCAGCGAGGTGCTCCTCCCTCCCCACCTCTCCTCCCTCCCTTTCCCCTTGGTTCTTCCATGGCCGGCCACCACGGTGAGGTTCATATGATCCCGGGAGACGGCAACGCGTGGGGGAAGCGGCAGGAGCGCTCGGGTGCAGGAGGAGAAGGGCGTCCAAGCCATGGAGAGGCGGCACCAAGGGGAAGGGGTGGCGGCCTGGTGGAGGAGAGGGAGAGGTGGCGGCATGGAGGTGGGAAGAGGAGGGAGTGGGGCCGCTAGGGTTGGGGGTGGCACCCCCCCTTTGGCCGGCTCCCCCCTTCCCTCTTGGGACTTCTGGGTCGCGGCCCGCGGCCCAGGTTGGCGAAGAAGAGCAGAATACCCCCGCCGAAACTGGAAATTCCAATTCTTTATTTGTCTTTTCCCTCCCTGGCTTCTTTTCTATTTACCGATTTGATTCCGGGGTACTACAGAGACCCACTACTAAATTTTTGGTTATGTGTCTACTGCAATCTTTTGGTAATGTCGACTGCAGCATTGGTCCTGTATCTACTATAGTTTTGATCTCGGTGTATTGTAATTTAGTTTAGTTTTATGTCTACTACAATTTTTAGTATCTTCCTAGTGCCATTGGAGTCAGTTTTTACTACTTTTTGTGCAAGTTTACCGCACTGCATACATACTTAATAAAATAAAAGCATCTAACATCTCATCGCACCACCACATGTGGGTGGGATGGCTAGCACATGTGGATTTGAGCCCACAGGTTGAGAGTTCAAATCCACACTTCTAATTTTCGACTATTATTTTCAATCGGTTTTAGAGAGAGTACTGATTTTCTGGATGGGAAGACGAGGGGGCTGGAACTGGATGGTTCAATCGAGCTAAGTAGTGGATGGAGGGTTTGGATGAAAGGTGTAGAATAGTTATTCTAAGTAGGGGTCTAAGGTAGAGCATACACAAGCGCACACGCGCACACACTATCCTACACCATGTGTACTCCGCCCCTTCCTATGGGTTAAATCCCTTCTCCAACCTTGGTGAAAGCCCAGTAAAATGAAATCGACCACCACCCACCTCGTCAACCCCATCCACTGACTTCCTCCCACTCCCACACCTCCCCCCGTGCACCCTTTCCACATTCAGAGAGTGTAGTACATCTCTAGCAAATGTGCATTAATGTTACGCCTATTGTACAGTAGACCAATGCTGACATCACTAAAACATATTCGATATGGATCTTGTTTTTTAAGCTTTATTTGTGCACAAAAGTGAAAACAGATCAAAAATTAGAATATTGGTCTAGGAGATATCGCTCTTCAAAGTTTGAAATCAACCCACGTTTCTCTTTCTCCCCCCCCCCCTCCTCGCTCAGACAGACCAGTTATTGTCTTGTGTGTACTGCTCTCTATGTATGTGTCTACTGTAGTAGCTAGTCATGACTCGACTGCATTTTTCTGTCTTTGTACACTACAGTTTGGTACATGTCTATTGACGCGGTCTATGTGCATACAATGATAACCACATGAGCATGGGTCGGTTGTAGCTTTTCACCTGAGTATCTAGGGTTATTGATGCCAGAGAACAGTTGGGATTACAACCAAGGCTGACAATTGCTACTAACAAGAACGTTGTATGAAAGATTTAATCTCAAGAACTAAATTACGAGAGAATAGAAATCACTAAGGTTCTACCTATACTAACTAGATCTTCCGTTGGGCTATGTTCACTTACATGTAAATCGACAAGTATGATATTACTTGGTACTAGGCTAAGATCGCTCTCACCCTACAAATCAATACTACCTTTTTCACTAGTTCATCTATCACATGATAAGGCTAATCTAAGTGTAGCAAGCTCTACACTATTTGATATAGATCAGTTGATTAAATCCAAGCTCCGTTTTCAATCTATCAAATAATAAGTATCAAATAGACTGATCAAAGCAATAAAGTAACATAAGCATCATAGATAATACCAATGTCGATTACATCTCAAGATCCCTAGAACCTTGGGGGTATAACAGGATCTACCCCCTTCTGGTTCGGGGAAACATCATGGAAGAAGTGGCGATTGAAGGGGAGTCATCACGGTAAAGGAGCTCTATGCGCCTGTTAGTGCAAGGGAAGCACCGGGCAGTGCAACCCTAGTGCTGGTTGGCGCTTCCTCGGTGACTTCTCCTGGCTTGGCGAAACCCTAATCCGACTATTTCGTGACTTCTTGGCATCAGAACATGGTGTCCCGAACTTGTGCGGCAAGAAACGGGGTCTCCGAAGGTGGTGCGCTGGGCTGCACAGAGAAAGATTCGGGCGGTGCAAGAGTTTCCCAAGTGGTTGGGGCTTAATTTTGGCCAGAAAGGGTGTCTTGGAGCCCAAAAGAGCCGGTCGGCAAAGGCCCAGCGCCGAGCGGCGTAGCCTCGCAGAGGCCTAACAGGCCGGGCTTCGATAGCTTCCAAGCTTTGTAACTTTTTGCATCCAACCTCCAATTTAACCAAATAATATATGTGATTCAATCAGATTGACAAGGTGGGCATCATGGTAACCTCCAATTTATGATTTCATGAAGTTCATTTTTTCACATTTTCTAGAGGAAACTCTTTATCGGCTCTTTTTAGCCAATTTCCTACGAAACAAGTGAAATACAATATATCTCTTAATTTTGTTAGGGTTAGTTGCCAAATGGCACAATTTAACACAAATACAGAGGTAATGATAATAATATGGGGTGAGTAAAGTATACAAAATGAGCACCGACAACTCTCCCACACTCAGACTTTTTGTAACACCCCGGCTCAACACTGAGCCTAGAATGTCACCAAACTATACTAACTACCAATTTAAACATAATTTTATAATAATTTCCAGCAAGATTAATGAGAATAAAACCCATCCATAGGTCATAATATAATTATCAAATGTGACATAATAAGCATAAGGATTAAAACACTAGATTTAAAGAGTTCATGCCAATGTGAATTAAATAAATAAGGTGATTGCATGTGAGGCACATGACCTACTCCCTCCTATGCATGATGTCTTCAACGTCCACCTATAAATAACAAGAGAGCAAGAGTGAGTCAACAACTCATAAAAGAACATAATAAAACAAGAAACAACAATTTAATAACCATTATCAATAGTATCATCGTCATTTATTTATTTATTGTAATCCTCATACTCAATTAAACATATCATCCTCTTTTCACTCACGCAATGCATCTTTATTCTACATTCTCATTTGCTAATTTCATCGCTTATACCAGTTTAGCATGAGTGAATACGTGCGACAATGCTCACCCCTCCTCAAGCCCATCCTCAAAAGTGATGAGAACATCACTCCTTCGGATACACGCACTACACAAAATCCTCCAGATTCGGTTGCTAAACTACAAGGTCCTATGACAAGAGCTCGTGCACGTCACTTAAATTATGAGGTGAGCTCGTTTCTAGGTGCTAATAATTTATCTATGCAGAATGGTATGCTACCTAAAAATTATGATCTTCTGTTACTTAGGAATGATGGAGAGGATCCAAACCGTCTGCGACCAGTTCTCTGTGATCTGCAAGCTCTACGACCAGATCTGCCAGATCTACGACCAAGTCTCAAGCTCTACGACCAACCCTACGACCAGGCCCACGACCAGTGACGACCACGTTGAGAGTTAGTCAGAGATATTGAAATAAGGTGCTGCGTCACCATTTTAGGCCTAATAAGACCTTGTAAGCGTGGCGAGGTCAAAACCCAGGATGTGTACGCCTCTCCACATGGCAGCACAACCCTTGGTCGACCTCCTCATGTTCTCCCCCCTATATATTGCAGCAGCCGCCACAGTTTAGGGTGGGGTTTTTCTTAGATTATTCTGCCACTTGCAGTTTCGCCGTTTGATCGGTTTGAGGAACCCCACTTTGTGAACTTCATCCAAATCCGCAATATATTTCAGATTGTATCTGTAACACCCCAGCCCAACCTGAGCCTAGAATGCTACCACCATAACAAGACTACAAATGAAACTAAAACATTTCTTTCTAATTTCTGGCAGAATCTCTGGAAATCTGCACAATTAACAGTAATATTCAGCAATTATCTAATCACGCATACTAAACATGTTTATGAAAGAAACGACCATAAAACACTATCCAACTCCAATAGAGATTGTCCACGACATAGGACGTAAAGAACTAAGCCTCACATAAAACTATTCAAAATCGAAGCTATGACTTAAATGTTTTATTCAACTTTATTCGTTCCTGTGTGCAACCATGATAATTTCTACTCCCGCCCATGCATGCCGACCACAATCGATGTACCTAAAAAAACAACACTGCAAAGGTGAGTCCAAGACTCAGCAAGGCCAATGATACAAAATATAACAAAATGATTCAGTATCCAACAGTGTATCAACATCACGAATCGAATCAACATATAAATGAATGAATGCACATGCACTTCTCTTTTGCTCATACCGGTATAGCGAGTGAACACCCGTCAGTGTTCACTTATGCCCGTGTTCTACAACACGCGGGGATCCAAACCCGTTTGAGAACAAGTCAACCGGGGATCCATAATGCCCACTTCGGAATGGTGGGTCTTACAATCACCACCCACTCCCGTGGGTGTCGCAAGTCCACAACTTGCGTTCATGAGTGCGCATGATGAACAACAAAATGACGGTAATCAAATTTCCACTCCCGTGGACGGAAACGAAGCATGCATGAATGGAATGAATCATGTATCACAGGAAACATAAATATTGCAATCTGCCCACATCATGAGCACAACGTAAGAACAATCATATATTCAACACATCATCATGCATTCTTTTGAAAACATCACAAATTATCAAACAGTACTTGCCTTCCGTGCTGCGACGTACTAGGAAGCAACGAAGGTGCCCTTCCACCCACCGCCTCACCGCCTACACAAGCATATACACGAAATAAGAATAACAAGGTATGACGCATCTACACGTGCCCTATCATACCCTCTAACCAGCCCACACAACCATGGGTTCAATTTGACAACTTCACCCAAAAGACCAGATTACTACTCTACTGGCAGTTGTACGATAAATTTCACCATTAATTATCTGTAACTCCTAAAGACCTGAAACCAGTGCTCAGCTAATTCTAACGAACCAGGCTACAAAACTTTAGTTGGCGGGATCCTCTGATTCGGCCAAAACAGAGGACTAATCTGCCCAAGAAGACACAGACGAAACCTGTCCAGATTTCAGAACAGTCGTAAAGAAAAGCCTATAACTTTCAGTCTATAAATCCTATGGAGATGATCATTATCAACTTGGAAAGATAATTTAAAGGGCTACAATAACCTACTTGGGTGGGAGTTCTGAATCTGACTGTAACTAGATCAAAACCGATGAGCAACCGACAGTCTCCAAAAACTCTGACAGACAGAGTAGTGTGCGGTTAAAAATTCATATCTCCTAAACCACAGGGTGGAATCTCGTGATCTCGGTGCCAAAAAAAAGCTAAGGAAACCAGGAACATAACTCTAGGAGACTACAACCCGAGATTAGGCCTCTAAATAATTCATAATGGCCCGAGAATAAAATCTGACAAAACACATCAGCTATCCTGGACAGTCGCGGTAAAACTACCATATCTCCTAACCCGTAACTCCAAATCAGATGATCTCGGTGTCTAAAGAAAGCTAAGATCAAGGGCTACAACTTTCTAAGATGTTGGAAGATCAGAAAACGTACGAAACTTACCCAAATCTGACGAACAAATCTGGCGCACGACAGGGAGGAGGGTGGCGGCCGGTTGGAGAGGGGGAGGAGGGGGTGGCGGCTTGGGGAGGGGAGTGGGGAGAGAGAGGGGATAGGCTAGGGTTTGGGCATGAGGAAACCCCCCCCCCCCTTGGTTGGCCCCTCTCATGGGTCCCTCCTAGGCTGCGGCCCAGGCCCAGGTTGTCGGAAGATCGCTGAAAACCCCTCGCCGATTCAGGAAATTTCAGTTCTTGCTTGCATTTTCCCTCCCCAGCTGCTTTTCTAATTACCCGATCCGAATCCGGGGTATTACATTCTACCCCCCTTAACAAGATTCGACCTCGAATCTGCACGTCAATCTAAATGTAAGGAAACTACGATCGGAATGAAACAAATGATATTCCAAGCTTGAATTGCTCGGATACTAAGCTTAACACTCGAGCACACGGCATTTATGCGTACTTTGCATAAGGACCCGAGACGGTCAACGTGATAAGCCAACGTTCTCATTTCTACAACTTTCAAAAATGAAGAGAATCCAACTAGAAATAGAGAGTCATCATCGCATCCACGCGATGCTAACTCTCCACCAAAAGGTTAGATTCCAAATTTGACAATCATCTCGAAAGCAAATCCATTTTCCAAATAAGCAGTTTACAAATGAACACCACGACAACCAAAGGAGAAATCACTCGAACGCCCAAACCAAATACTTGCGGTTTGTCTGAATTTGGAAAGAATCAACACGCCAACACAACGCCAACTCAAATTGCGGAAAATACAAGTCAACGACACAAAACTCAAACGAGAATCAAGAAAATGCCTCATTATCCCACGAATCATCCTTTGCCACAGTTCCTCGCTTCTAGGAATAAAATTTCTCTCGAACATTGAAATTCGAATTCACTGCCTACCACATGAGCTTAAACCTCTTAGTTAAACATCCTAAAATTATGCTCAAATTGAAATACATCATCCACACCATTGTGGAGAGGCTATATCGAATCCACCGAATACTCTAAATAACTTGTTCTACTAACCAAAATTGATTTGATAGAAGGCGTTCGAAGCAACACAGAATAGGTCCCACACAATGACATTACCTCCAATTTCCAAGAACAACAACTCAAAATTCTTAGCACGCACGTTCATATACTTCATCAGAAGGGTTCTATCAATTATCATTCCACTGCTCAGGAAACTCTATTATTCCACTCTCTCTACACACAATCATTGAGTGACCAAAGGTCTAGCATGAAAATGCAAAGCCCATATTTAACCTGCAATACTTCTACTACAAATTGCAATTATAACAGATAGGGAAATCAATGGATTGAATCTACAATATTCCCACAATTCTAACATACTCACTTATTGACATCCTCAAAAATTACCCACATAATCTCGCAATCTTATCCAATTGCGTTACTCTATAAAATTAATCAAGGTCTCCATACCTTCGATAATCCTCAACCTTTTAACATGAACTGAAGTTCTGAAATTTCTCTATACCATAGGTTCTACTCAATCGTAACACTATTCAGACTTACTTCGAAGCCAAACATTCCATGTGAATCAACAATTTTTTTCCTCAAGAGATACAGATCAAATCCATTTCACATTCTTCTACTCCTCCAATAACTTGGTAGCAAAATATCACCACTACCAAAACTTAACCACCACCAAACAGTTGCCAATAAACGCTTTGTAAAACCCTGCAATAAAACTTTTGGGTCTTTCTCAAAAGAAAGAGGCGAATAAGGACAAGCTTCGTCACACATAAAAACGTTGCTCATCCCAACGAGCATGAATCCAAAAGAATATTACGATAATGGGGATCTTGGAAAGCGAAAGTGAGTTCACGATTGAGGCACACATCCCTCAAGAGAGAATAGCAAATAACATCCGATACGAAAGAAAGACATTGCGATTGAAACTCGACATCTCTTGAGCGGAAAGAGCAAGAAGTTTAGGAACGATTCAAATAATCACAAGTTACAAAACTTGACTCAAATTATCAAATACTCTACTGCACTCGTTCCTTTAACACAGCAATTAGTTCTTGAACTAATAACACCTTGCCACATGAACAAAGTAAGTTCTTTAGTTCAACCCACGGAACTACTTAAGAACAAATAAAATTTTTCAACACGCCAAATTTGTTCGAAACAGTTCATCTACTCATGAAACATGTAATCCAAATGACCTCAGCCACAAAATAAGTATTTTCCTTTACAGGACTTCACGAAAAGCAAACTTATTCTCAACGAAAGCGACGAAAATTTTCTTTGATTGCAACCTCACTTTGCGAACTCAAACCAAGGAGCCTTTAGGACTAAATCACACGAAACTCTTAAGAAGCAATAGGATATCTCTATGCACCATTTTACTTAAAACAATTTCAGTTACCAGAATATTCACGAACTCTAAAAGGTCACGGAAACTAGACTTGAAGTATTCTTATTTAGGCGGTATCACAGAGGTGATTATTTTACTACAAGTTTCAACATCAATCTCACAACGTCAATTAGAAAACACCTCGAAAGACTCATGCGAAAAGAATGGGTCGAATATTTCTCAAAAGAAGAGGCACATGAAAACGATTTTCACCAACTAGAAAATCATTTACCACTCGCCACAAACACCGGACCAAGGAGAAAACCAATTAAGCAATGAACTCATTGAACATAATGGGAGTCCACAGTTGAAAGCATAAGCCTCCACAGTTGAAAGCATAAGCCTCAAAAGAAAAGAATGTCTGACCTTAGCAAATAAGAACAACGAGCATTCAATATTAAAGCGTTCGCATCACTGGAGAACTATTATAACTTTGCAACAAATCGTTTTACGCGGCAGACTTCGTTTACCAAAATAAACTTGAACCCCCAAAAGGTCATGAACACAAAACTTAAAATTGGATCATTTTCGAAACAACAAGAAAGGTGGTCAAACTTCTTTCTCTATAAAAGAATCAACATTACTGAACATTTCATTAAGAGCAATAACATACATTCCTGGTAACAATCAATTTACATTACTATCATATCAATAAACCTTCTAAAGGAAACACGACAAAGTGTGTCTTAGAAATCTCCAGCATTAAATGGGATTGTAATAACAACTTATTCTAGAAAAGAAACGTGGTGTGAAATACACAAAGCTTAAACAAACTCTCACACAACACCACAAAATCTTAGAAAAAGGTATCGACACTTTTTTTTAAAGAGAGGTTCTAAACTCCAACACTCCAACTACTCCAAAAGAAATGAGCAGAGTCAAAACATTCTTCAATGAACTTTGTAAAAGATGATTCCCATTCTCCAAAATACCAAACGGTGAACCAGGTCACCTTAATCAACAGGAGAGATAGGACCATCATATACAAAATATATGATCTTGCCAATAACAATGTTTACAAGTAGTAAAGAGAGTTCAGCAGTCAAAAGACAAGAGATTATTTTGAAAAACAAATAGGGACCAATAGAAACCCGTAGCCCACAACTTTGTTTGAGTACAACCTCCAACTTAATCACAACACAACGCCACAAATGGGTTTTAACACTATTCTTCAGAAAAGAGATGCATTATACTTCAACAAACAGAATGATCCAATAGAAATACGTAGAGCCAAAGCTTTCTCGGGTTAACGGACTTGCAACAGAAAACTCTCATTATACAACTATCAAACGAGTAAATGAGTCGCTCTTTTCTAAGGAGAAAGAAGGAACAATCATGGAAATTTCAATATTACTAATTGACGAAGATCACCAGTAGTAAAAACAAATTAACGGTCGAAAAACAATAATGGTTTCAGAATACCATTAAAGACTCATTGAAACTCATCAACTACCAGGAACCAGATACAAATTTGAGAAAGACAACAACTTCAACAATGAGCTCAGGCTCAACACAGAACTATAGAACAGGGGTAAGAACTTCTCTACTCTCATACCACGAACAGTGGTGTAGCCTGGCAAAACCTAGGACAACAACCACGAACTCAACTGCTCAACGTCCGCTACCGATACGCATAGCTAATGCGGTCAATTATGAATATATAGGATCATCTCATGACAATCATAGAATGATTCATAGATATAGGATACCACATCATGTCACAGATTAACAACATGAGAGATAGTACAGAAACAATTCTACACGGTACTACAAAATGAACCAAATCACTAGAAAATACGGAAGCAATGGATTTCCCAAACCCCACCTACTGTGCACAGTGTGTCATTTTAATACTTTTCTACTAACCACGGACCTAAAGCCCGCCCTGGTACCAACTGTAACACCCCAGCCCAATCTGAGCCTGGAATGCTACCACCATAACAAGACTACAAATGAAACTAAGACATTTCTTTCTAATTTCCGGCAGAATCTCTGGACATCCGCACAATTAACAGTAATATTCAGCAATTATCTAATCATGCATACTAAACATGTTTATGAAAGAAACGACCATAAAACACTATCCAACTCCAATAGAGATTGTCCACGACATAGGACGTAAAGAAGTAAGCCTCACATAAAACTATTCAAAATCGAAGCTATGACTTAAATGTTTTATTCAACTTTATTCGTGCCTGTGTGCAACCATGATAATTTCTACTCCCGCCCATGCATGCCGAACACAACCGATGTACCTAAAAAAAACAACACTGCAAGGGTGAGTCCAAGACTCAGCAAGGCCAATGATACAAAATATAACAAAATGATTCAGTATCCAACAGTGTATCAACATCACGAATCGAATCAACATATGAATGAATGAATGCACATGCACTTCTCTTTTGCTCATACCGGTATAGCGAGTGAACACCCGTCGGTGTTCACTTATGCCCGCGTTCTACAACACGCGGGGATCCAAAGCCCGTTTGAGAACAAGTCAACCGGGGATCTATAATGCCCACTTTGGAATGGTGGGTCTTACAATCACCACCCACTCCCGTGGGTGTCGCAAGTCCACAACTTGCGTTCATGAGTGCACATGATGAACAATAAAATGACGGTAATCAAATTTCCACTCCGTGACTAAACGAAGCATGCATGAATGGAATGAATCATGTATCACAGGAAACATAAATATTGCAATATGTCCACATCATGAGCACAACGCAAGAACAATCATATATTCAACACATCATCATGCATGCCTTTGAAAACATCACAAATTATCAAACAGTATTTGCCTTCCGTGCTGCGACGTATAAGGAAGCAACGAAGGTGCCCTTCCACCCACCGCCTCACCGCCTACACAAGCATTTACACGAAATAAGAATAACAAGGTATGATGCATCTACACGTGCCCTATCATACCCTCTAACCAGCCCACACAACCATGGGTTCAATTTGACAACTTCACCCAAAAAACCAGATTACTACTCTACTGGCAGTTGTACGATAAAATTCACCATTAATTATCTGTAACTCCTAAAGACCTGAAACCAGTTCTCAGCTAATCCTAACGAACCAGGCTACGAAACTTTAGTTGGCGGGATCCTCTGATTCGGCCAAAACAGAGGACTAATCTGCCCAAGAAGACACCGACAGAAACCTGTCCAGATTTCAGAACAGTCGTAAAGAAAAGCCTGTAACTTTCAGTCTACAGATCCTATGGAGATGATCTTTATCAACTTGGAAATATAATTTAAAGGGCTACAATAACCTATTTGGGTGGGAGTTCTGAATCTGACTGTAACTAGATCAAAACCGAGGAGCAACCGACAGTCTCCAAAATCTCTGACAGACAGAATAGTGTGCGGTTAAAAATTCATATCTCCTAAACCACAGACTGTAATCTCGTGATCTCGGTGCCAAAAGACATATAAGGAAACCAGGAACATAACTCTAGGAGACTAAAACCCGAGATTCGGCCTCTAAGTAATTCATAATGGCCCGAGAAGAAAATCTACCAAACACATCAGCTGTCCTGGACAGTCGCGGTAAAACTACCATATCTCCTAAACCGTAACTCCAAATCAGATGATCTCGGTGCCTAAAGAAATCTAAGATCAAGGGCTACAACTTTCTAAGAGGTGGGAAGATCAGGAAATTTACGAAACTTACCCAAATCTGACGAACAAATCTGGCGCACGATAGGGAGGAGGGTGGCCGCCGGTTGGAGAGGGGGAGGAGGGGGTGGCGGCTTGGCGAGGGGAGTGGGGAGAGAGAGGGGATAGGCTAGGGTTTGGGGATGAGGAAAAAACCCCCCCTTGGCTGGCCCCTCTCATGGGTCCCTCCTGGGCTGCGGCCCAGGCCCAGGTTGTCGGAAGATCGCTGAAAACCCCCACCCCCGCCGATTCAGGAAATTTCAGTTCTTATTTGCATTTTCCCTCCCCAGCTGCTTTTCTAATTACCCGATCCGAATCCGGGGTATTACAGCATCTATCTTGTTCTTGTGAGTTGCTTCGATTGCTTGCAGGAACCATAACCATCGTGGTAAGGTCGATCACGTGCGAGCGTGGTTGATAACGATAGTCGTGCGGGTGTAGCGAATTGCGAGGTGAAGATCTGCGAGTCGGAAGCCTCAAAGCGTCAACATACTCACGACGAAATAAATCGAACCTATCGGAAGATCGGGCCGCCGTCTACTCATCAAAAAGTACCGAGGATCTCTCCACTCCCGTAGAGTCTCTACCAATGAGGTAGATAACATATAATCACCATGATCATTCTCCTCTATGCAAAGATGGTGCACATGATGCAAGAATGCAATTTGAACTCAACCTGTCCATTATCACTGTAGCATGTCATCATCATGGCAAGTCCATCGTCATCATTAGCAATATCATCAACATTCTCATAACGTGGGAATAAGCATATCAAAGCATAAATAAACATCCCGACAATGTATAATAAAGAAATGGCAACCAAATCACTGTTTTCTGTTCTACCATGCATTTGCCTCTTATCATCTAGAAACCGGGTGATTAGATGGTGGCAAAGTGCTTGAGGTAATGCTCCCTGAATAAACAATCAATAATTCATTAAAAATACATCACAATAGTACCAAAATCATTAAACATAATACTATTGCACCTACATACCAAACCAACACTCCTAACACAACTTCACTGGACGACCTACCTGCTATCTCAGTGATCAAATGAGCATAACTTTATTCTCTGGACTCCAAATATTGTAAAATATATACTTTCTGCAAACCCCACAAAATTTCCCACGACATTCTAGTTATGTAAAACTTCTGAATTCGCTGTTTAGGTTCCTGTTTCCAACCCCAAAGGTTAAACAAAAAAATATCGGATTAATTAACTTCACATTTTTATATTAGTTTTTCTATAACATAAAAATTAGTGAACAATAATGTTTCCAAAATCTACTGAGAAATGTCTAGCTTATTCTAGTTATGATCACACTTAAACTACTTCATCTAATGTATGTATTTAACTCATCTTTACGACAGCTGCTATTAACAACAGATTTATGGACAACAACCTTCCCGAGACCACGTCTTTTTACTCGCAACTCGAAAATTAATTATGTAGACCTTCTTAGAAAGCTAAGGAAATTTCCCAGAACGTTTGTTACAAGACTAAATCCTGATTCTTAGCATAGATACCTCGAATTCCCCTGTAAGGTTCTGTAGCATAGTTTAATGAATTATGACATAATGAAACATCTAATACCCACAACCAAACCAATCTACAACGTGATTAAACATTACTCTAGGATCAATATAGGGTCTACTAGATCATTATCCATGAAGAAACATCGACAATCACGATCTCGAGTTCTTTCCTCTCTTCTCTTCTTCTCCTATCTTCCTTCTCATTCTCATTTCCTCCTCATTGTCCTTTCCTCACTGCCCTTCCCTTCTCCTCCTCTCTGAGACCAAGGAAGCCACCAGCAGCAGTAGTAGGGGCGGCAACACAGGGGCACACGACAGAGGTAGGGGCGGCTTGGCTAGGGAGGGAGGCACGGCAGCACAGGGGCAGGGTGCCGGCCAGGGAGGTGGGCAGGGGGCGGCAGCGATGCTGGGGAGGTGCAGGCGGTCAGGGGCTAGGGGCGATGCACAGGGTGGGGCGGTGGGTCGTTGGCGGCTAGGGTTTGGTCAGCCATCCCTCTCCTTAAGTGGGTGCCCCCTGGGCCATGGGCCGAAGGTCCACTTCTTTTCCCCTAAACCTTCCATTTCTGAAATTTAATTATTAACTTCCAATTCTAATACTTGACAATTAACGAGATATCACACTTTTGCTCATCTTCGAGCAAAGCCCTAAATCAAATTTCCTTATTTTTTAAAGTTGATCAAAATTAGCTCAAACTAGGGATTCAATGATCCTTCCATGGTCGTGACAACGACATAAGTCCCCCACACTCAAAATCTTGCTCGTCCTCGAGCAAGACTATCTTCAAAAACTAGGATCAGTCATTATGCATAGATCAAATTAAAGCATGAACAATTTGCAACAATCTGCCACCCAAATCACTGAACCTCGACAATCAAACTTCAAATTACCAATAACCTCCAGCACACTAAATGCAAATGGGGAGAAGACTACTTAAAGATTCAACCTTCAACTTTCACTCTTAGTAACACAAAGACATTTTACCCTCACTAAGCCAACCCTTTTCAGTACTCGACGCTAGAGTTTTATATAGGCTACAAGGTAAAGAAAACACCCCTCAGCATAAAATTTTATAACAACCATTCTTCAACAATGCTCTCACTAGTCAATCAGAGGATCCTCGCCAAAAAATTTACCATCCATATATATCTAGTCAAATACGGATCCAAACCCAAAATTTATGGAAGTCCTTGTCAAAAAGATCATTAGAAACGCAATGATGACGATCAAGGAGGGGAGAGAAACGAACACTCTTTAGAAGGTGGACTTGTGCAAGTGGAAAAGAGTAATCCCAGGGCACATATGAAGCCCCTGTTATTAGATTGCACAAGGGGGGAAACAGAGTTTCAACCATAGGGAAAGCACATAGGGAAAAATGCTCAAGTCAAATGCAGAAAGATGTAGCACTACTTTTATAGTCAAGCAGGCACAGTGGTACACAGGGTCGATAAAATGAGTTAAACACTTCCCTACTTTTCTCTTCTCTTTTTTGTTCTTTTTTATACTGAAATGTTGAAGAGGCGACGAGGGGGCCCTTCTTCAAGACATGATAAGTGCAAGCTAGATAAATATTAAGAGCATAAGTGCACGAATGACTAGACTGGTGAGCATGTGCAATGGCTATAATGAAACTCCGTCGATAGGTTGACAAAAAGGGGTAACACCAAAGGATATGTGGGTTTCCAGGGGGGATATGTAACACCCCAGCCCAACATGAGCCTGGGATGCTACTAAAATAACAATATCACAAATACAAATCCAAGACACTACAAAAAAATTCGGCAGAACCTCCTTTGTATAACTAAGTTTACCGAAGATTCCAATAGATGCTTATAAAATTATCACTATTTCAACATTCAAAGTTCATCGAAGCATTCATAAATAATCTACTCAGCTAAAACATAAGTAAGCATAATTAAAATTTACTACTCTCATTATTAAAAATAAACCAATGCATTCAAGTATAGCCAAAGTTAATTCCTTAAGCAGTTTGCTTGTTATAAAGGTACGGTCTAAATGATAATTATCTTTTCAAGAATATGTGGTAGTGAGTGCAACCAAAGCAACCCTACTCCCTCCCATGCATGCCGTCCGCAAACGAGATACATAAAAAGACAACATCAGCAAGAGTGAGTCCAGGACTCAGCAAAGTACAAATAGCAAGACAATAGCCAACACAACTGTAATTAACAACATCCATCCACGTAACCCAATAAGAAATATGTATCGTGCTTATGCGATGCAAACTGTTCAAATGCACTTTTCTTTCTCTCTTTTGCATATCTGGTATATGGAGTGTGCATCCGTCGATGCACACCCATGCCTGTGCCTTCTAGCACAGGGACCTTAGCCCATACTCCACAAGTATGGGGACCCAAAAGCCCATCATATTAATGACGGGGACCTCAATTAATGCTTGGTCACCACGTGACCATGCCTCCAATATAATATCATGATGCACATGGTCAATACTTTAAATCATCATGCATACATAAAACTTACGCATACTTCTAGCATTTACGGGCATTAATGTCCATAACATTCGAGCATCCATGATTAACATAATATACTCATAACATAGTACACATGAACAAATAATCACACACAATTTACCACTCATCAGATTTGCCTTAACCACGAGAGAGCGAGGGATGTACAGAATGAGTCGCTCCCGCACCGGTCCACCACCGAATAATAGTTATAACACATGCTAAGACACAGCAGCGGATCAAAACAACCTATATAACAACAACCCTGGACTTGCAAAACTCCTAACTCGATCCCGACCCCAAACTCCTAAACGTCGATCTGTCCCCTCGGTGGACAGTCAACTTCAAAAATCCATATCTATTAGTACAGGGGTCCAAATAAGATGTTCTTAGACTTTCTGGAAAGATAATTAAATTATCCAACGAAGTCTAGTTGGTGAGCCTTGCTGAATCAGCAAAGTCATACCCCTACCAGGCCAATTAAAAAAAAATATCAACTTCACGTCGGGTTTTCTGGACAGAGTACTAAAACAACCATAACTTTTGCTACGCAACTGGAAAGGAGTGATCTTGGACTCTCTGGAATCATGACAAAACCAGCTACAATAGTCTAGTTGGACAAGTCTCATGATTAGGCCTCCTACTAATTCTTATATTCAGGTAAAGTTTTTCTAAGTTTTCTGTCTCTGCAATCTGATAGTTAGCAAAACAGCGACGGTAAAAATTTCATAACTTTTGATTGACAACTCTAAAAATTGTGTTCTTTATCAGCTTAGAAAGCTTTCTGACTCCTCTACAATATTCATTTTGGGTGGTTTTTCTAATTCGGCCTATAAAAATTCATAATAACCAGACAATGCAATCTGCCACAACTCGTTAGCTCTCCTGGTCAGTCGCGGTAAAACTACCATAACGTCTAAACCGTTGGTCCAAATCAGGTGATCTCGGTGCCCAAAGAAAGCTAAAACCGAGATCTACAACTTTCTAAGAGGTGATCAGGTCAGAAAATGAACGTAACATACCCAAATCTGACGAGGCGGCGCACAGCAGGGAGAGGTGGGGAGAGGCGACGGCTCAAAGTGGGGAGGAGGAGGGAGAGTGGGGAGTTTAGGGTTTGGGGGGTGGGAACCCCCCCCACCCCTTTTTGGCCGGCCACCACATGGTCCCCTCCTGGGCTGCAGCCCAGGCCCAGATTGTCGAGGATTTACGAAAAACCCCTTCTCTTTTTAGGAATTTCTCCTCATTTAATTGTCTTTTCTCCTCTCGGCTATTTTCTAATTACCCGATTCAATTCCAAGGTATTACAGGATACTTGGCGATGTTTGCTCAGACCCGGTGTAGGATTGGCAATGCCAGGTATGAAAGGTTGGCAATTGGTATAAGGTACACAAAATGGATGATCGGCTTCTAAGAACTTCCCTTATGGATGGATACAAACTTCACCAAACTCACTACAAGGCCCTTGCGTTCTTTGGATGTGGGTATCCCAAGCGTTTCTCAGGTGCGGGTATCCCAAGTATTTGTCGAGTGCGTGTACCTTGAGCGTTCTTGGGGCATGTGAACAAGCTGTGAACTTTTATTCTTATGCATTTATTATGTTTTAATTAATTCACTTGTGACCCGTGAACGGATTTTTGTTCCATGCATGAGTGCTGGAATTATTGTGTGAGTAAGGTTAAAATTAATAGCTAGAGTAGTTAGGTGACATTGTGGGTCCAATGCTGAGCAGGGGTGTTACATCTCATCTACATGCACGTGAAGTTGAGTACCGCGCCCTGCCTCGCCAACATCCAGGCAATGGGCATGTACCCGTCGTGGTGCCATGTGCTGTAGTACCTCGCCATGAGCTCGACAGCGCGGAAGCACGTCCAGTAGTGCCAGTGGATGCCAACGACCTTGGCGTACAGCGTGGCACCTGTGCCGCCAAAGACGGCCTCGGTGGCGGCTAGGACGCGATCACCGTGCTCTAGGAGCATCCCCGAGTACCACTCAAGGAAGAAGTGGGTGTACTCACTGCTCCACGTGCATCCCACTGAAAGAAACTCGTCTCCTCCAGGAGCTGCTTGTACTCGCTAGCATCGTGCGGCGTGTTCCTTCCCCATTCCTTGTAATACCCCAAAATTGGGACCTAAAAATTCCCAAGTTAAAAATATAACATTTTTAAAAACTCTTTGGTACGCTTCAGCGATGTTCGAATTTTTGAGCTATTGTTTGAATCCTCAGCCCAAAAAAACAAAAAAATCAAAGTCAAACCAAGTTTGAAAAGAAGAGAAAAAGGAATTTTTTTTTTCTTTCCTTTTTCCTCCCTTTTCGTTCGGCCTACCTCCAGGCTCAGCCACCCGTGCCTTCGGCCTTCTCGCAACTTCGAGCTCGCTCCCAAGCCAACACATTGCTCGACCACTAGTGACATGCCACGTCACTTCTGCAACGTTGTGGCTTCATCACGCGTTGCATGTCGTGGCTGTAGTACCATGCCGCTCACCACGGGAGCCGAGCCATCGCCCATGACGTCGACGTCCTCATGCCACTACTAGTGCAACATCACCAGTCACCTGCCCCGTCCAATCGACATGACGCCACCCACATCATCCACATCGCGCCACTACTGCCACTGTACCATCACCAGCCAGCTGCTCCCACTTACCCCTATCGCATCGCCTCCACTGCAACCACACCGCTGCTCGCGCGCGCACTTGTGCCATTGTCCACCCCGTCGCTTCTTTGCAGCTGTGCGGCAGACGCTACACACGTCGCCACCACTCCCACCCCCTCTGTTTCCGCATCACAATCGTCCTCCCCGCACTACTACTCCAGTCACCTCCCTGCTCAACAGCTCCCATCCCACCGTCCTCGCCCCACCATCATCATCGCAGCACTGCCTGTGCGCCGCCAATGCTGCACGCCTGCTCTCGCCTAGCTTCGCACCACTGCGCCCACACTCTGCCACTAACTCTCGTCCCGTTGCCACTGGAGCCACCCTTCTCTCCCCCACTATGTCACCTCACCACCTCGCGCTCATGCCTTGCACTGGCGCGGTGTCGCTACGCACATAAGTTCTCGTGCCACTCGCTCATCTCGTCGCCAACCTCTCGCGAGAACCTGCAAGTCGCCTCGCCCGATTTAAGCCACACCAGACCTGCCTTCCCCTTCGTTGTGCCATCCTCCTTCTCATCATCTTCTCCGCCACCCCATTCTTCCTCTCAGCTCAAACCGAGCTGCAGCATCACCATGTCCGCGCCGGCCGCCAACGTTGCCTCGCAGTTCCTGTCGATTCAGCGAGCGCTTCCCCCTCCCGTTCGCGTCACATTGCATTCCCAAGCATTCCCCATGAAAGCCCTCACCTAATTTGGGCTTTACTCATAGGAACGTGCACCCCCGGCTTCTTCCCCACCTCCGACCGAGGAACGCACCCACATCCACCATACCCTCCCTGGTAACACCATCCTCGATTCCTCTTGTGTGGAGCATCCCTGGACCTCCCTCACCCTTTCCCCACCACCACCCGCTTTGGATCTTCTTGCCCAAAGTGCCGCTGCCGTGTGAAACCATTGCGCCACCACCGGGCTCCCACCACTAGGCCGACTCAACCGCTCTCAGCCCCATCCGCCTATTTCGGTGAACCCCCTCCACCTCTCCGGGGCTCGTGCGCACGCTCCCCTTCCCCTTTCTCTCCCTTCGGCACAGTTGCCTCATTTCCTTCCCCACTCCCGATTGCCGCATGCCGCCGCCCAGGCCACGACACCGCCACCCCCAACGCCCTCTCCCCGCATCATTCTATTTTGATGGTCGCCACCCCCTCTCGCCAGCCCCTTCATCGTCGGTAAGGCTCCACCGAGCCGGCCATGCCTCTACTCTGTTTTGAGGCAGAGGAGGAGCCCTCCCCCTGTCTTTCTCTGTTGGTCCGGGTGTGTGGACTATGACAGTGGACCCCACCCTTTAAATGATTCTGTTGGGAGGATAGTCAAGCAGTGGATATGGCAAATGGCAATTGCATTCTAACTGGAGGTAATAAGGAAGTGATTAGTTGGTATAGCTTGAGCATTCCATTAGAAGAGCAACCTTAAGTAGGACTCGTATCCGAATATGATTGCCTCAATGACAATAGGCCCACCAAGTTAGCAGAGATGGCATTTAATAGAGGCCTTCTTAGTTGAGTTAATTAGAGTTGTGGGTTAGTTAAATTAATTTATAGGTCATTACTAGCTAATTCAAAGAGGTTAGTGTAATTTGAGAATACACCATAGTATATTTTGCGGGGTCAACTTGGAAGTTATGACTAGTCAAATAACATTTTACAAAAGTAGTTAATGCAGTTAAAATTCTTTGTTTCAATTTAAATTAACATTATTAAACTTCTCAATTTTTCAATAACAATAGGTTACACCTTTATTAGCCTTGTAATTAAGTAATTCAGCTAACTTAGGGATAGGACTAAGGAGTCATATAAAAATATAAACACTCACTAACATGTAATCAATAGATCATTACTAAAATAACAATGAGTCATGATTAACTACTCCATGAATCATTATATAAAGATGTTAATAAATAATACCTCATGATTAATGATCGGTATATTATGCCCATTAAGGCATAGGTTAAAATCTTTAACCTTGTCACTATTTTGACAAGCAATAAGTCAACCCTTTAACAAGAAATTGTGTAGTAAGTAAACTAACTTAAGAATAAAACTACAATAATCAACTCAAGGAGTTAGAACCTAAGGTGATATAGATGTGTTTAATAGAATGACCAGTAAGCCCTAGACCATTGTTGTAATAATAGAGATGGTTATTTAATTAGATAGTTAATCTGAGTTAGTAAAGCAATTAGGTAATAATCAAATAACATTAACCTATAGCCCTATGTCCAGGAGTGCCCATGAACGTAAGGTGGTATGCTACCATCTAACAACATCATGTCCAGGGTTAATCCTAGTATAGTAACCCTGTAGTGAGTCATATAAGCTCCCATGTACTTACATCGAATAAGCAAGGGAATAAAAGTAAGTATATGCGTGTATGCCAACTGACTTATGGATCATGCTAGTGATAGTAGTTAAGGTGATAGGGTGAACTGCTAAACAATAGGACAAGCAGGTAAGAGCGATGAACCTTGTATGGTAGTTATCTACCTAGCTAGAGGTAATCGTTAGCAGATATCAGAACTAAGGGTCAACCTAGTATAATGGATTTACTTTATATGCCAAGCCACACAAATAATGAGACTAAGTAAAGAATACTGCAGCAATGAAACCGAAACCATTGAAGACGTAAGGCTGGAGTCTAGCCAACACTTGGAAGTTCCAACTGAAGCTCATGTAACTTCCTTAATAAATATAAAATTGTAGAAGAAATCATTAAGTAAACTAGGTCCCATGTATCGACGAGGCTTATGTCTACTAAGAGAAAGCCTCGTACCTATGCATAGGGCTCACTTGACTTCTATGGAACTTCCTCGGTAAATAGGAAGAAATAACTTAGGAAACCATTAGATCAGCTAAGTGTCGTGTGTGGATAGCGATGTGTGGATATCGTGGGGATATGTGCATGATCTTAGAGTGATGAGTCAATTGGCAATGGCGTTGTTGGTTTGACGAATCTCGCTTTCTGAAAACTTGATCTTTGTGTCAGTCATTGGCGGTCGATCGCCAAAGCCGCCAGGTTAGACCGGCCGTGTGGCAGTCCGACCAGCAATGCTTGCCGGTCCGACCGGCCACAGTTTATGATGGAGTTTGGGGCTAGGCCAAAAATAAATTGTGTAGGCATGAGAGGGGAGTCTCCTGGATGTGGTCACATGATTTTTGGAGCTCCCAGTCAAAAGTTATATCCAGTTGAAAATTCCAGAGAGGTTGCGGATTTTCAAGTTGAAATTTGGTTAAGTCTTTTGGGGCGGTCAGACCGCTGTTATGGAATTGGTCCGACCGCTGGGAAATCGGTCTGACCAGCATGGTAGGACGGTCAGACCGGCTTCCACTTGGACTTTGGCCATTTTGGCATTGTTGTGTTTTGATGTTGTTTAATGCATGAGTTTCAATGCTTTGCTGTTGCATATTGCATTGTTGAGCTAATGTGGGTCAAGTTGTGAAGAACTTATTTCCGGAGACGATTTCTTTGTCTATTGCTGTGTAGGTGGCTTGCAGGTCAACGACGTCAACGGCGAGGAGGATCGGAGCTGAGGTCCAGAACGATCATGGATGCCGGGTGAGGTCGGGTGATTCAAGCATGGTGCAGAATGGACAAGATGGATCGAGCAGGCGATTCGTTATGTTGGTTGGATCAGCGGCGCGGTCGGTGCAAGTGCCTTGGAGGTTCCGATGGGATTCGGACGGGAGAGACTTGCCGACATGATGAGAGCCGCTGATCAATCTACACGTGGTGAAGCAGACGATTGCTTCAACAGATTTATGTGTGTGTGGGTCCCATTTATGTTGGGCCTTAATGGGAGCCCATGAGAGAAACCCTAGCCTCTCCTATAAATAAAAAGGGGGAGATGGAAAAAACCCCTTGAAGCATTCATTTAGAAACACTTCAACTTTTCTAAGGGTTTGGAGAGGAGAGGAGAGGAGAGGAAATTTGTGTGTGCTCTTGGATTGAGCTCTTGTCCTCCTTAAGGGAGTGGTTTTGTAAGCAACATCTTGAATCAATCAATCTATTGATGTTTGCTCAAGGGTGAAGTCTCATTTGCCTTCTTCTCTCTTTTGATGATTTTGGTGCTTCCTTGATCCGGGTGTTTATGCTTGGTCTCTTGACCGATTTTACCTTGCTATGATGTGTGGGAATACTCCTAGAATCATTTAGATCATCAATCCCCCACAAGCAAGTTTTGGATCAAGATTTTCATATTTCTAGGTTTTGAACACTTCTTTGGTAAAACCTAAAGATATCGATTCTTTGATGTGGATCTGGACGATCGTCGCTAGAAATAGGTCCTAGATATCCTTAAGGAGGTGTGCTCCAAATTTGGTCAAGTTTCATTGGTTGAATCAAAAGTTGGACCAATTTTCGTTTTGGATTTGGGCATTGTGCGTTGCCTCTGGACTAAATCGGTCTGACCGATTTTACACTGCCGGTCCGACCACCCGATAGTCAGACCGCCAATTGAGCGCCGGTCCGACCGCCAGGCAGTCAGACCGCCAACACTACACCGGTCCGACCGGCCCAGTGAGATCAATTCTCCATTATTGAGTCTTGTGGTTAAGGGGATAATCGAATTCAGCACAAGGCTTCCTCTGTGCATTTATTGATCTTTTTAGCTTTCATAGCTAAAGGAGAAAAGTGCGTGTTGAATTTGATTAAGGCGAAAAATCGAGAAAGCGCCTATTCACCCTCCTCTAGTCGCCTTTACAGTCCTACACGATGATACGTTCCCAAGTGGATGATAGAAGTTCATCCAGCAAACAACATCACCTAGGATCTAGCTTTCACCCATCGCTATTCTCTCACGGTAGAAGTACAATTCATGATCCAAAGGTGGATCAAAGGATCCTATCTAGCAGAGTGATCTCTCCTATCCGGGTAACTAACACGAAATATTCCTATGAATATTCTCTCTCCCATTGGGGTCCTAACTCGTTGAACTAGCAGACTTCCCGAGAGCTCGATCCCTCTCGCCCTCACTCTGAATCAAACGGTTACCCAACTCTAAGTCTGACTATCAACCCAAAACCCTATCACTATACCAAACAAATAGAGTTTAGATCTATATACCTTGGTCTGAAGTATTCCCTTCATTCCAAACCTCCCTAGATGTACTCCGTCTGCAATACTTCCTTCATCAACTCCACTAAGTTGGATTAGTTTCACCTGGAGTACATCCTTCTTTCAAGTTGTTGTTAGATATGTTGGCTTTCATTTGAAGTTTTTTTTCATTTGGTTTGAATGTCTTTGAATTTATTGGATTTCATTTGGTTACTTTCAGATGTTCTTGGGTTCAGTCGTATTCTGCGTAATTAGAATCTGAAGCCATAATGAAACAACAGTCCTAACAAGAACGAGGTATAGACCAAGATTATCAAAACATTTAGTAGGATGATTATCAGAACATTGAGCGACATAATTATCTAAACATTAAGCAAGAACAGGGCCGAGGTTATCAGAATATCGAGCAAGGCGAGTCAATACTTTGATCATTTTGCTCCTAAGTTTTAATGCAATTTATATTGTGTTCAAATTATGAAAATGCATTGATACGTTATAAACATGTATGTTGCTTTAGCTCATAAATAAGGGGACGTATCTAGTGCTAATGGATAATTCAGTGCTAAGGTGCTAATACCAATCTTGACCGTTGGATCTGGATCTTGACTGTTGGATGTGGGAGCATGCATGGTGTTTAATGAAGACGCATTAATGAAGGTGCATTGAAGATGGCAGCATGCAAAGTGATTAAATGGTTTAGAGGTAGGAGCTACATTAATCTTGGTTGTTCAATTTAGATCCAACGGTCAAGATTGATATTAGCACCTTAGCACTGAATTACCCATTAGCACTAGATACGTTCCGCATAAATAATGCCTTAACAAATACTGAGTATAAAGATCCAACCCTTGAACTTAGACATTATCCTTGTCACCCTAGATTAATGGAATACCTAATAGCTACTAAATACATACTTAAGAGTCATGCTTAGCTATGCTTAGTGACATTGACATGCAAGCAGTAAATTGCCCTGACATCATTAAACATTTGAAAATGAGATTGGGTAGTAGAGGCTGGAGCTTGGCTGGTATGTTGAGTGGAAAAGTATTTCAAAATAAAAGAAAAACCTGAAAACTGTTTCGGACATGGGCGGATGGAAATAGTGGTGGATACGTATTAGTACGCCGGAATGGGTTTCGGGAAGTACTACCCAAGTCAATAAAGGACCGAGTTATCGTGATAATCTCTCGTGTAAAAAGCAGTGCACCACAAGTCTATAATGGGTACAACCTAGCTAACTAATTTGTTTGCCTCATTGCAACCTCGCCATTGGTGAGCGTGTAGGTGGGTATGGGTAGAAGCCACTGGAACTACACAGCACAAATTGAGACCTCCCTGGGGCCCGGCCCAAGGAGGTGATGCCTAGCGGTGTGGGGTTGCATTGAGGTGGGACATTGTAAAGACCTTGTTATAGTCAACTTAGTCGCACACCTATAGAAGTATGCCGGGGACATTATAAGTTGATTATCTCTTGTGGTTAAAGTGTGCGAACTCTGCAAAGTAATAAAACTATCTGGATAATCGTTTTCACGGTCATGAGTGGTTCCGGGAACTTGCTTGAGCTAGCTTTTATTTTTATAAAATAATTTGTGGGTGGAGTGAAAAGTTGGAGTTGGAAGCCAGAGAATTGAAATGACCTGGTCGAGGACCAGTGAGAAATACGAGATGTGACCTGAGCATTAGGTGGATGGAGTCACTCAATGGTATATGAGGTTGGAACCTCCACTAGTACTTTACAACAAAACTCAGTTTGATAAAACTTGTGTAGTTAAAATTGTTAAGTCTCAGGAATTTCTACTACATAAACTAATAATCTAGCTTTGTGCAAATAAAAGAACCATGACAACCCCCGCATATATGATAATTGCATTATGTGTTGGCTCGCGAGTACAGTTGTGTACTCATGCTCGCTCTTTATATTCTTTTAGTCAGTAATCATAAAAGAATGATATATGGGCAATTATGAGTATTTGTCAAGACTAGAGATCAAGAAGGCTAAGAACTACGTCGCGGGCCCAGTCGAATGCTAGTGGGTATATCATGAGGCTTCCACGTGTTACAGTATTATTATGTTTCCGCTATTGTTTCTTTAAAGGTATTTGACTTGGTCTGTTATTTTGAAAGACAAACGTCATAAAGTATATTTACGTTTTGTTTATTATTATGCAATAGTTTTATATTTTAATGATATATGTTGGTATCCGCGATGATGTAATTGTAAACACTTACTACTAATCCAGACTGATATTGTATATATTGAGAATTTCAAGTTACAAATTTAGAGTCCGACGCTCCTCGTGCCCTTCCGCCATCCCCGCCGCCTGCGGTGACCTCCGCATGTACTGCACCAATTCACTAACGATTCCAAGGAAACGCTCTTCTACTAAATACTTGTATAGTGTGTGTTGTTATTGCCTACATTGTCAGTGGATTGGAACTCGCCGATGCCGGGGAAACGCCAGGTTCCATTGGCCTCTGGGTAGGGAGGATACCTCAGCTCACCGCAAGGCCCCATGCCGACTTGGATCTCCGGCAAGAATTAGAGCGAAAAACACAAGTGGTTTAATCTCATATCATAGCTCACATCATCAGATTGCAACATGTACATGCTCAATTGTAATTGCAATTGCAATGTCTGGAGACAGGGATGGGTTACTTACCACGATGAAGTTGCCGAGGTAGTCGCGAACCTGCCGCGGAACCTACGCATGTAGTCGGAGAGAATGCGCTGGACCCACACCGACGACCTAGTTGCCACCTCCGTTGCCCTCCAGTGAAACAGGCGTGCGAAATGGCGCGTTCCAGCGAAACAGGCGTGCGAAATGGGGGAAAGGCCGGAAATGAGGGGGGCGGGATATGGGGATTTGAATGCTGGCAATTTTGCAGTGAAAGCAGAAGGATATCGCGGCGGTTGCGGAGCTCAAGCCGTGCGCTAATGGCGGCGGGTGTGAGTTGCTGGGGGAGAAAGGGGAAGGGGAAGATGGCCGGACAAGCGGGGCCCGTGTGGAAGTGAGGGAGGGAGAGGAGGTGGGGGAGTAGGCCGGGTTGGGCTGCGGGAGAAAAAAGAGGAATGGGCTGGAAAATTCGGCACAAAAGGATTTTAGAGATTTTTAATTGATTTTTGATTTACAGAAAATACAACAAATCAAATAAACTTTTATAAAATATCAAATAGAGTTTACAAATATATAGAAATATTCACAGAAATTCCTTGAATTATTTTGAAATTAATAAAATAATTTTCAACATAAAGTTAGCTTTTATTTTTGCACGTAAATTATTTTTAATTTCTGGAAAATGGAAAGGTCTTTGAAAATTCAAAAAAATAATTAAATTTTCCTTTTTAACTTTAACTCCAAGAAAACCCCCGAAACTGAATAAATTTTCTTTTTAAAATCTAGGAAATTCTAGAAAACCAAGAAAACTCTTTTAAATTTTAGAAAATCCAACAAAATAATAACTTTATTAATTTTCTTTTTGGTAACAGAACTTTGTGATGTTACAACCTATCTCTACTTTCCTTGTAGAATATTATTTTTAACACTGCAGCACCATTTTTGGTAACTGTATAAATTCAGAACATTTTGTCGGAGGCCTAATTTAGCCAAGTTTGGTACTGTCAACTAGGGATGGCCATTGTGCCCGATTACCCGTGTACCCGCGGGCGAATACCCTAATGGAGCTGGGTATGGGCGTCTTTCTTTGCCCACGGGTATAAAAACGGGCAAAAAACTTACCCATCGGGTAAACGGGCACTGGCATGGGTAAGCTCCACCCGGACCCGTTTCACCCATTTACCCGTCATATACACTGATAGGTGAGACCGTAAGTATCCACACCATATAAATGCAAAACCCTAACTCCCAGGCTCCCACTCCCACCTCCTAGCCGCCTCCCCGGCTCCCCCTAACTCCCGAGTCCCACTCCCAACCAGCGCCTCCGCCCTCCAGTCTCCCTCGCGAGTCTCTACTCTCTTCTCCCTTGCGACTCGCGAGTCTCATCTCCGGTCTCCCCCACTGCCTCCACCGCCAGCGGCCAGATCTCCCGGCCGGGCGTTCCCCTCCTGGCCGCCCTCCTCCAGATCCATACTCCGCCCTCCAGTCTCCCTCGCGAGTCTCTTCTCCCTCGCGAGTCTCGCCTCCTGCCTCCCCATCGCCTCCACCGCCACGCGGATCTCCATACCGGTTGTCCCCCTCCTCCCAGTCGTTCCCCTCCCGGCTGTCGCCCTCCCATCGCCCACCGGCCACCGCGCCTCCCGTCGCCGTCCCCCTCCCAGCCGTCGCCCTCTCGGCCGTCCCCTCCAGATCTCCTCCCGGCCATTCCCCCCGCCGCCGCCTCTCGGTAGTCGCCCTCCACTCCTCCGGCCGTCCCCTCCCGCCCTCCTCCTCAAGAACTCCAGGTTTGATACTATGGTTGTGATCTTGCACATCCAGATCCAGATATGGTGGTGAACTGGCATTTTTCTCTATGATTTTGTTCTTGCACTTTATCATATTCATATGTTGTGGCAATCATAATTGCAGTGATAGAAGGAAATCTCTACATGGTAAAACTGGATATATGTACTTAAGTTAGAAAGTGATTGTCAGAAAGGAAAAAAAACAAACAAAACTGAACTTGGCAGCGTTTTGCAGGCTGGATATTGCTAGTAAGTGTCTTACCCATATGTGCTTATGCCCTGTCCATTCCTGTAAGGTCAAATGCAGAATTACCTGTAACCCTTTATGTGAGGTGCCAGGTTGTGTTGAGCATCTCATGCGGTTCGCTCGAGCAATTTTTAGAAGATTTTTACATAGCTCTAGGACTATACTTAAATTACATAGAGATTTCTTGTTGTTTGCTTGTGAGCATGTTAATTTGGTGTATGTCAGCAATGGTCCAACCATTTTTTGTGCTTCGAATGAACTCAGGCTCTATCAAGCCAAAGTTGCTGGATTCTTTGTGGCCCAAACTCCAGAAACTCATTTTGGTAGCTACATATTAGCAAGTTGAGATAATGTGGAAGCATTCTGCTTAACCAGAGGCATATTAGATGATAGGAGCATAGTTTCTGGATCTCTGGATGCCATAGGATGAGTGCATTCTTGTGTCTGTTACTTCAACAGTTGGCATGTGCTTATATTAGTATGTCTAGCATTAGAATTTATAGATCTACACCCTATATGACAAGATCATTTTGTTCATGTGATTGTGTTTGCCTAATGCCACAGTTATGGCCACTAGCTTGATGAACTCACAATTTTCACCAATTCCAACTCTTAGATGGAGACTCCGGAAAGTAGTAGCCAACATGGGCAATCTTCTCAAGGCTCAATACTCCGTGATCAGCAAGTAGGATCTGAAGCTGAACCACAAGTTGAAGAACAACATGCCAAAGATGCAGATGCACAAGAGGAAGACTCTCGTGGCACAAAGAGGAAACTCACTTCACCTGTTTGGAATGAATTTACAAGACTAAAAGTGATGGGTGCTTCGAAGGCAAAGTGCATTTGGTGTAGCAAGTACCTTTCGGCAGAAACGAAGAATGGTACTAAACATCTACATGAGCATCTGAAGGTTTGCATCTATCGGAAGAGGCAAGGGAAGGTACAAACCAGTTTGAGGTATGGATCTTCTGAACATGGGCAAGTAACTGTAGAGAACTATATATTTGATCAAGAAGTTGCTAGGAAAGCTCTCTATTCCATGATTATTCTGCATGAGTACCCACTGTCAATTGTTGATCACCATGGGTTTCGTAAATTTGTTAGTGCACTGCAACCTTTATTTCAAATGGTCACTCGAAATACTATTAGAAAGGATATCTTGGATCATTATGATTTAGAGAGGAAGAGAGCCCTCACTTACTTGGATAAAAGCAGTTGTCGTGTTGTTGTTACAACTAACCTTTGGACAGCTGATAATCAAAAGAGAGGCTACATGGCAGTAACAGGACATTTTGTTGATGACTCTTGGAAGCTTAGAAGCTGCATTTTGAGGTGATTGTTATATTGAAATACTAATCTTCTTGCTATATTGAAATACTAATCTTCTTGCTATGCTGAACCATGTAGGTTTATATATGTGCCATGCCCACATACAGCAGAGGTTATTTCTGAAGCGCTATATAAAAGTCTGCAGAATTGGAATCTTGATTGTAAACTATCTACTTTGACCTTGGACAATTGCTCAACAAATTATAAATTGATTGAAGCAATAGAGACAAAGATTGATCCATCTAATATTTTATTGGGTGGAAAGATGCTACATATGCGTTGTTGTGCACATATTCTTAACTTAATTGTGAAAGATGGATTGAGTGTCATGGAACATAGCATTAAGAGAGTACGTGATAGTGTTTCCTATTGGACAGCAACACCAAAGAGGTATGAAAAATTTATGAAAACAGCTCGGTTTGTTAAGGTTGAAATAACTAAAAAGATTGGTCTTGATTGCAAAACTAGATGGAATTCAACCTATGTTATGCATAGTACTGCTATTCCCTATAAGAAAGTCTTTGAGAGGTTGAAGCAACTTGATATGCAGTTTATTTATGCACCAACAGCTGCTGATTGGAATTTTGCTTCAACTGTTTGTGAAAAATTAAGCCTTTTCTATGAACTCACTGAAATGTTTTCTGGAACTAAATATGTAACAGCTAACATATTCTTTCCAAAGATATGTGAGGTCAAAATGTATATGAATAAATGGTTAGGATGTGGAGATCCAATAATTGAGGCTATGTCTGTTGAGATGATAAAAAAGTTTGACAAGTACTGGTATGATATTCATGGTTTGATGGCTATTGCTATTATTCTTGATCCACGTGGAAAAATGACAATGTTACATGCATGCTATATTACCCTCTTTGGCGAAGAAAATTCTGAAGAGAATGTTACAAAGAGTTATAATTGCTTGTGTGAGTTGATGAATGAGTACCAAGTGCATGGTGGAGAAGAGGGTATGGCTACATCTTCTAGTACTAGTGTTGCAATCGGTGCTAATGAGGTGCTTTCAATATTTAAAACACTAGCTGCTAGTAAGAAAAGTACCGGTGTAGTAAAGACCAAAAGTGAGCTAGATCGCTATTTGGAAGAAGAAACTCTTCCTTGCACAAATGAGGAATTTGATATACTGGGTTGGTGGAAGGTGGCTGGGACACGTTATCCTACATTGCGGATGATTGCTCGTGATATCTTGGCTATTCCAATAACAACAGTAGCTTATGAATCAGCTTTTAGCACTAGTAGTAGAGTGCTAAGTGAACATCGCAGTCGTCTCACTCCAGCTATATTGGAGGCATTGATGTGCTCACAAAGCTGGCTTCGGAATGGCCTTAAAGGTATGCAATGCAACTAGTGATGTAAATATTTCAAATTTTCTATGTGATTGCAAACAAGTGATGTAATGCAATGTTTACTTTTCAGGTGAAGGAGGAGTTGAGGGTTTATGGACATGCCTTGAATACATTGAAGAGGAGATTAAAGATTGTTGTTCAATCTCGATCGTCGACTCTGATTGAACCATTTTCATATGTTCTACTCTTGTTGCAAACTTAATTTGTTTATGTGTGAGGAACTATGTGTGATGTGGAACCGCAGTTTGTATTTTCTTTTTATTTGTTGAACTTGATGTGTTAATTGTGATGAATTTTATTAGTTGTTGAATGTGTGATGCACTATTAATGTGAATTGAAATGAACTTGATGTATACTTTGTTTGTGTGTGATGACTGATGAGTATGCCCGTGGGCGATGGGTACCCGTGGGCGATGGGTACCCACGGACGACGGTGCATTGTTCGCGGGTAAACGGGCATGCCCGCGGGCGACGGGTATGAGCGAGGTTCTTCGCCCGTTGTCCTTTGCGGGCATGGCCGTGGGGGGAAATTGGGGTCGCGGGTATGGGTATAGACGAGCACTACCCGTACCCGCCGCGTCCGATTGCCATCCCTACTGTCAACCACTTATGCTTCCGTAACTTTCTTATTCCGCATGAGATCAAGAAATATTAAATAGTTTAGTCACATTAGTTACTTTTATTGTTTAATTGTGGTGGTTCAAACAAGCTCAACGTATCTGGCTTCAGGTTCGTTGTCTTTGTCTAATGGAGTAGCATTCTTATATACCTGTATATCTACACACTACCGTATTTGCACTTGCGTCACTTCCCTAACCTACCATATTTGCAGGTTCTCCCATATAAAATTTGACATGAAGATCCAAAATTTTGCTATCTTGCAATGTGTGCGTCTTCGAGCTCCTTCACGAGAACAGCATAAAAGTGCACATCTACAGAGTCGTGCGAGAGATAAGTACATGCATTCTCAGTTATGACATCAAGTGAGAAGAGGCTGTTGACATGCCCAAACGGGAGTGTCGAAAAAAGTGAGATGTGTGTGCTCCATAACTAACGCAGCTATATGTTGGAATTGCGTAGTGTGACTCTAGTTGTTAAACAAAGTTGATGTGCAGATTGAGTAGTGTGCTTGGAATGAGGAGGCATGTTATATCATCAAAAAAATAATGTTGCAGCTATTGGTTTGGTAATTATAATAGTCACTATTTTAGTATATTGTCGTGCTTATTGGTTTTCGCTGTGATAGTTTTTAATACATGTGCAGCTAGTGGATGTAAGTGTTGGTCCCTAGAGCAAATCATACAGATAATTGTATCACGTCTATGTTTATGAGTTATTGAATAAGTGTTATTCTGTTCCTTCAATGAATTATCAGTTACAAAGATTAACGAGTATGTGATGATGAGGACATCCCTATTACACATTCATTGTCCACTCCAAGTGATGAGGACATCCCTGCCATTTCAACTCCTAAACCTCCTAGCACCATTGCACCAACTGGCCCTATTACTCGGGCAAGAGCTAAACTTTTTAACAAACAGAAGACTCTTCTCCTAACTGAGTTTCCATTTGATTCAGAATTGGCTACTACTTAAAGCATTTCATCTATGTGTAGTTTTATTTGCCAAAGAGGAGGCATGGTTGGCCGAAATAGATGGAGAAGAAGGAGAAAAGCATTAAATTAGGATTCGGAATCAGCAGGACAGACCGGATTGAAACGGTCATAACTTTCACAAACGGAATCCGATTTGGGTGTTCTTGTGCTTGTTAGAAAGATAACTTCAAGAACAATCCAACGGATCCTCTCTCAGTCCGAAATTCGTCCTACATCAAAAGATATGATCGAAACAATGTGATGTTTGTAAAATCAGAGTTTCTTTTTTTGTTTTGGAATGTGTCAGAATTGGAGTAGGACTCCTAATCCGAATTAGAATAGGTGTAGGGCCTCTTGGCCATGCATGAGGTGGAGAAGGGCACTATATATTGAGGGTTAGAGCCCCATTGTAACCTCAGACCACGTTTGAGAAAAATCAATCTACTAAAGTTTTCGAGTTTAGCATTGCTACCGAAATTCCATAGGGAATTTGGAGTGTCTTCTTCAATCAAGATCGTTCAGCCTTTCCGCTGGGAATTGGGTGCACGATAGATCTTCGCTTGGTGGTCGGTGAAATCAACACGAGTGTGTTTTGGCGGATTAAAGAGTGTTCGTCCCTTGCGCTAGCATTGGAGGATCATTACGAATCATCAAGACTCCCGTGAGTATCCATCCTACGTCGAGAAGATCGGGAGACCCCGTATCATCTTGGTATCAGAGCGCGGTTTACTCGGTAGGATTTTATCCCTTAAAATTTTAGTTTATTACTTACTGTCCTATAGTCCATAAACCGAAAAAAATAATCCAAACCCTAGTTTCGCATCTGTTATTTTCGTGAGTTTTATTAAGTCTTGATCCATTAGAAAATTTATTTACGTGCTAATCTTAGTGTCCTTTGCGTAGCTCAATCTTTGCATATTATATCCTTGAAAATCCGCTAGTTGATCCTTCAATTAGCATTAGAAAAAGTAGATTCAATTTACTTCTCGGAATTCGTGTTCTTGCTTCAATATTGGGGATTCTTCTTCGTGTTTGATTCGGCCGGCCGCAAGGAGTCCTAATCGCCCCGAAGAATCCTAGTCGGACACGTTCGGACCATCCAAAGGTTTGTGCGTCTGTTCAGGGCTTCACTTAAATCCTTTGATACTTGAGACTAGTCTTTGATAATTGTATTGTGGGCTACCCTTAAATTATATATCTCGACTGAATATCATCATTTGATAGTGCATCACCTTCGGCTGAAAAAAATCAAAGTTTAGAGAGATAGAGAGAGAATTTTACCCTTGTGTTTTCCCCAAAAAAAAATAAAATAAAGGGGAGGCCAAAAAAAAGAGGTCAAAAAAGGGGGCGAACTTGGGTGGGTACTCTACACTAGATATTCAGTTAGAGTATTTAATTTTTTGAGTAATTCCGTGCCCTTATTTTCATTGCAATTGGCTAGCGTCTCTCCTAGTACTTGATGCAAACGAGCTATTGTTCCCGATTGTTTCTATTTAGCTCATTCCTTTGTTGCATTGAGTCACATTGATCACTGCGTGTGCGTTCAGACACTTCACTTACATCTATTAGATCAGCACATATGCAATATTTTTCTAGCTTGGATTATTACTTAATTTTACAACATCGTGAAATTCAGATTTTGTAGGATAAATACTTCCTAACCAAGATCCACAAAATATCCTTTGCCGTACAATAGTGAGTCACTTTTAAATCCGCTTGATCATCACTTGTTATTATAGCCATCACCAAGTGTAAGTTTCTTTTGGCCTCAATTCACTTCGGAAAGGTAAGAACTTTACTTGGGAGAGGAAAAGTGAGATTGAGTGAACTCCACATATCACCCATATATTTGTGGTTTTTGGTGTTTTTTTCTTCTCTTTGTGCTACTAACCATGTCAGGAGGAGACGACAATATCGGAGAGGAGCATGATCTGAATTCCTCGGTGACTCGTTTTCAATTCCAAGCGTTGAGCGGAACTTTGCGCAATGAGTTCGCCGCTACTACTTCTGCCTTGGAGGAGCAACTCAAGGCGGAAATCAACAACTCCACACAAGACATGCGCATTGAGATGAACCAACAAATGAGTGTGCTACGTACCAACATTGTAAACGATGTGGTGCGTGCACTTCGACCACAACAAGAGGAAAGTAGTGTTCATGTGGAGGTGGTATCCCTTCACAAGATGAGGGAGCGGGCGTTGCTCCAGGTGACCAAGAGACCAAGAAGCGCAACACAGGCAACACCGCGTGGTGGCCAACGCCATTCATCCACCCCTGCCAGGGAGAGGTGAAGGGGGCGGATTCCATGGTCCGGGGAGGGGCCAAGGATATGGAGGCCGTGGTGGAAGAGCACCTCGTTTTGACGACGACGATGACTTTCTTCACTACGACGACGGCTACCATCGCCATAACCGTCGTGGCGACAAACGCCCCAATGAGGACAAGTTTGGTAAGATTAAATTTACCATACCAACATTTTCAGGTACACATGACCCGGAGGCATATCTTACTTGGGAGCTCAAGGTGGACAAGGTGTTCCGCTTGCACAATTATTCAGAGGAGAAGAAAATTCACATGGCAGGACTTGAATTAACTGATTATGCACTCATATGGTGGGAACAAGTTCAAAATCAAAGGAGAGAGCACGACGAGCCTCCCATCACTACATGGGAAGAGATGAAGTACCACATGAGAGCAAGGTTTATTCCCAAATATTAGAAGCGTGATTTATTTGACAAATTGCAGCAAATGAAGCAAGGAACGCTCACGGTGGAGGAGTACTATAAAGAGATGGAGATGGCGATGATTAGAGCTAATGTATATGAGCAAGAAGATCAAACAATGGCGCGATTCCTTGCTGGTTTACACCCTTCCATCAAGCGCATCACCGAATTTCAGCGTTACAACAACATGGTGGATTTGGTGCCTCAAGCAACCAAGGCTGAAAGGCAAGTGCAACAAGATATGAGAGCAACAAAAACATCATCATACACACCCCGTTCAGCACCTACAGGAGGTAAACCCACATCTCGTTTCAATTCTTTTAAAACTAATCCCTCTAGCGGAAGTTTTGCTCCTAGTACCAATGCTTTACCATGCGAGAAACATACAACTACACCCATTGCCAATAAGAGTCCAGCACCTTCTACCTCGTCTTCAGTGGGTTCCACAGCAAGAAGTAGTGCTATACAATGCTTCAAATGTCTTGGACAAGGTCATATGCAAAAGGATTGTCCAAATAACAAGGTTATGTTACTTTTTGAGAATGGAGAGTATGACTCCACTAGTGAGGAGGAGGGTGAGGCTCTTGCTGATTTGGGCAGATTGGGAGATGTACATGAGCAAGGACAAGGGGAGGAGGTGCTTGAAGATGGTTTTTGTGACCCCGAGGCTAGCCCTATCCTTGTATGTACACCGACGGTGTTGAGTGTGCAAGCAAAACCCACTCATGAGCAGCGCTGCAATCTTTTTCAAACAAGAGCTCATGTGAGTAAAGATGGTAAGTGTTGCAAAGTTATTATCGATGGTGGAACTTGCCACAATTTAGCTAGTAAAGAGCTTTGTTCTAAACTTGGTTTGAAATATAAGAAACACCCACATCCCTATCAAATTCAATGGTTAAACAATGATGGGTCGATGAATATTGGATATACTATTGATATTAGCTTTCAAATTGGTTCTTATCGTGATACCATAGAATGTGATGTTGTGTCCATGGATGTATGTCACTTGTTATTAGGTAGACCATGGCAATACGATCGTTCTGTGATTCATGATGGAATAACTAATCAATACAAGTTATAAAGGTAGCTTTCAGATATGCTATGAAACATGCGGAGGGATGTGACTGGTCGGATATGGGATTTGCCCCTCCTATCATAACAAGAGATATATCTCTAGGCCCCTCGATGTGGTCGGATACATAAAGTGCATGACCATCCCACTGGTGGTCGAAGAGTTCGACCATATGAAGTTATTCGACACTCGATCGAGAAAGTATTGAACAGTCTATAGATGACACAACATCTCATCTGTAGTACAACTAGATATCGTGAGGCAAAGGGAGAATACATGAACATGTCTTTCTGTTCGACCAGATACAGACTAGTCATATGGAGATACGAGCTGGTCATAGGATGGTCGAATATGATCACTAAGTGGTCAAAATCTGAACATAAGGAGTTATGAATTGGTCGAGACCAAATATGAGCTGGTCATTAGTGATAAGGACCTGGTCGTAGATCATATTGCATTAAGGTTCATCCAATATAATTTATGTGTATTCGAGAATCGTTATGTCCTACTAGGTACCACTAACGATTCGTGGTCGGAAAATATTTCCGAGTCACAACCGAACTGCGCATTAACCTAGAGGGTCACACACTTAACGGGTTGGAACAAACCAGTAGGGATACGATTCATCAAATGTGTTTTGATAAGATCCATCACGGGTACTATATAAGGAGATGCTTAAGGCCATTGGGTATAAGGAAAAAGGAGAGGAGACATACGATATGAAATACACGTGAGTTGTTCAAAACTCTAGCCGCCATCTTCTTGAGAGAGTCTTTCTGTGCGACTTGGTGCTAGCACACCGGCGTACGATGTTTCTTTCCCGGACGTGTGGATACTGTGGATGGGCTATTGTGGTTGTTGTTGCGCTTGAGGATGATCCGCAATCTTGGTGAGGAACTCGATTGGTTGCTAGCGAGGACGATCGACTACGAGTACGATCGACTATGTTGGACGATCGTTACGATCGACTGCGGTGAACGATCGACTACGACCACTACATCGACGCGCTCTTCGCTGTACCAGGCTGCTCTAACTCTTCTTTCACTGCACTGGACGTCTGGTGGTAACGACCTATGATATCTTGCTTGCATGGCATCCTAGTTTACGTGGTAGAATTTTTGAATTGGCAGCTAGTGTAGGCTACCCGTATCCCTTCAATAGTATCAAAGCCATCCTGCATAGTTTTTGATCTAGATCGGTCGCATATACTGGATATGTGGCATTAGTAGATTGGATCTATTATTGGTTTGGTCTAGCAACCTAGATCAGTTCATGTGGATGGAACGGTCTAGGCACTGGTTATCGTGGTCGTAGCTACATTATATGGTATTATGTGTTCATGTCTCCCGATAGAATTATATTCTATACATAACTTATTTTTGTAGGGATTGATGTGAATAGTATGGTCTAATGTGCATGTGATACATGAATGGTTTTCTCATGGTCTGTGTGTCATGCTGTAAGATAGTCATCGAGCTACATATTATTGTATAACGGTCTGCGTACCGACATGTGATGATATTATCTTCCGTAATTCATTACTAGCTCTTAGGAGTAATTGCTTAATAGATGAATGCGGTCAGAGACTTCAAACATGATGGTCGAAGGACAGGAAGCATGATGATAGAGATTGTCATGTTTAGGGTCATACTATTTCACAGTTTAATATAATTATCTGTAAATGTTTATTCATGCATGCTATTTGATCATGTTTTATCATTAATTGTTTTAACATGGTAGAATAGTATCTCTTAAGAAAAATTAAATTAACTTGATGCCTTTTCAATTGTTGCGCCTGTCACGATTTTGATCGTTAATTGCTAGGTCTACCAAAGTAGAGTGTCGTTGACTATCTTAATAAGATGGGTGTGGGACACCCACATGCATAGTGCTGATTTAACTAGACATGGCTATCAAAAGGGTTTTGGGCCTTAGGGCATAATACTGTTGGTCGCCGGGGCATAGAGATGCCGCCCAACAGACAAGAGTCATATGAGATATGATTGGCAAGATGTTGTCTACCTAAAATCACTAGGTTTTTAGCAGTGGTGCCAAAGCTCACTAGGACTTAATGATTTTTAGATATTGAATTCACTATATGATGTTTGAGGGAAACATGGTTTAGAACATATAGTGGCAATATCTTTTATTGACTATTGATGATTAAGTTCGACCAGGTATGGACTGGTCGTATACTGATATGACCAGATCCAAACTAGTCATATAGTGATACGACCAGATCCAGTCTAGTCCAGACTAGTCGTATAGTGATATGACCAGGTCCAAACTAGTCGTATGGTTATACGACTGGATCCAGACTAAGCGTATGGAGATACAAGCTGGTCGTAGACTGGTCGAACATGACCACCAACGTGAGTATCTAATAGAAGATCTTTCGTAAACATAGTGTTGAATCTTTGCATATATTTCTGTTGTAGATCATGGCACCTACTACTTCTTCTGTAGCTACCTTTAATTCGCGATCTGTTATTGAAAAAGAAAAGCTGAATGGAACCAACTTTATTAACTGGCTTCGTAATTTGAAAATTGTTCTCAAACAAGAGAAAAAGGAATATGTTCTAGAGGTCCCTATCCCGAGGAACCGAATACTGGTGCTACTCGAACTGAAAAGAATGCTTATGAGAAGCATTGCAATGAAGCAGTTGATGTGCACTGCCTCATGCTTGTAGCTAAGCTTGAGAAGCTCAAGCGGGTCCTAAGCCTGAATCAGAATGGTACCATTGTCATGAGACTAGACATTGGAAGAGAAACTACAAGAAGTACTTAGCAGAGATGAAAAATAACAAGGGAAATAAGACTTCAGTTCAGGTTAATCTTGTCACTTCTTTGACCAATTCTTTGTTATTTGATACCAGATTGGTTGCTCATATTTGTAATTCGATGCAGGGACTGATAAGGAGTAGAAGTTTGGCAAGTGGAGATGTTGATCTTCACGTGGGCAATGGAGCAAGAGTTGCTGCATTAGCTATTAGCACTTTGACATTAGCTTCACCCTTAGGATTAGTTATAGAACTAAATAATAGTTATTATGTTCCAGCCTTAAGTAAAAACATTATTTCTGTTTCATGTTTAGAAGCAGAAGGTTATGAGTTTATAATAAAGAATAATTGTTGTTCAATTTATTTTGATGATATGTTTTATGGCCATACTCCATTGGTGAATGGTTTGTATGTTTTGAATCTTGGGGATATACCTATCTGCTAAGAGACTTAGACCTAATGAATTGAATACCACTTTTATTTGGCATTGTTGACTAGGTCATCTAAATGAGAAGCGCATGACGAAGCTCCATAAAGATGGTCTTCTAAACTCATTTGATTTTGAATCATTTGAAACATGTGAATCTTGTTTACTTGGCAAGATGACAAGAGCACATTTCACGGCTAGAGGTGAGAGGGAAAGTGACTTATTGGTCATTGTACATACAAACTGGTCGTATGGTGATACGACTAGGTCCAGACTATTCGTATGGTGATACGACCTGGTCCAGACTAGTTGTATAGTGATACGACCATATCCGGACTAGTCGTATGATGATTTGACCAGGTCCAGACTAGTCGTATAGAGATACAAGCTGGTCATGGACTGGTCAAACATAGTATGTGGACCAATGAGCATTTCAACCATAGGTAGTTTTTAATACTTCATAACTTTTACTGATGATTTCAGTAGATATGGCTATGTCTATTTGATGAGGCATAAGTCAGAATCCTTTGAAAAGTTCAAAGAATTTTAGTATGAAGTGTAGAATCAACTTAGCAAGACAATCAAATATCTACGATCTGATCATAGATGTGAATATTTGATCCATGAGTTTGGTGGTCATCTAAAGAAGTGTGGAATTATTCCACAACTTACTCTGTCGGAGACACCTCAATGGAATGGGGTGTTTGAACGACAGAACCGAACATTGTTGGATATGGTTCTGTGAATGATGAGTCAATCTGATCTTCCATTGCAATTCTGAGGATACGCTCTAGAATCAGTGGCTTTCACTCTAAATAGGATTCCATCAAAAACTGTAGAGAAGACACCATATGAGATATGGATCGGGAATAGTCATAGATTGTCTTTTCTCAGGGTATGGGTTTGTGAGTTATATGTCAAACCGTTTGACGTCTAATAAACTCACAACCAAGTCCGATAAGTGCATCTTTGTGGGGTCTCCTAAGGAAACTAAATGATATTATTTTTATAATCGAGTTGACAATAAAATGCTTGTTGCCCGTAATGGTGTCTTCTTGGAGAAAGAGTTTCTTGCCAGAGGAATCAGTGGAAGTAAGGTACAACTCGAAGAAATTTGGGAACTATCTGAAAATGTTTCAACTCCTACTGAACATGTACAGGATGAACAAAGTGTTGTTGAACTTGTAGGTGGGGCACCTGCGCCACGTAGATCAAAAAGGTCACATCAATTGCCTATATGGTATGGGCATGACGTTTTATTATTGAATAATGATGAGCCTAAAACTTATGCGGATGCGATGATAACCCAGACTCTAAAATCTCGGAGTTGGAACATTCATTTTGTTGAAGTGGTCAAAGGGTTTGACTTGATCAAGAACGAAGAAGAACCTTTTGTTTACAAGAAGGTTAGTAGGAGCAAACTTGTGTTTCTGATCTTGTATGTGGATGACATACTACTGGTCGAAAATGAAATTCCAATGCTTGAATCTGTTAAAACTTCATTAAGAAATAGTTTCGCAATGAAAGATTTAGGAGATATAGCATATACTCTTGGTATAAGAATCTGTGGATATCGTGAGGATATGTGCACGATCTCAGGATGATGAGTCAATTGGCAATGGCGTTATTGGTTTGCAAAATCTTGCGTTTTCGGGTTTGCTCCAAGGTCGTCGAGCCCTTTGGCGGTCGACCGGTTGTCTTGGCGGTCGGACCGCCGATGGAGCGATCCGACCGGCCATGGTGGCCGGTCCGACCGCTGATTTGAAAGTTGGGTTTTTGGAGCTGGGCCAAAAATAGGTTGTGTAGGCAAGTGAGGGGAGTCTCCTTGATGTGGTCCCATCATTTTGGAGCTCCCAATCAAAGTTCTATTCGATTGAAATTTCGGAAGGTTTGAATTTCTCGCTTGAATTTTGTCTAAGTCCTTTGGACCGTCCGACCGCCGTTGTGGGAGCGGTCCGACCAAGATGAATCGGTCGGACCGCCCCGTGAAGGCTCGGGCCGGCGATCACTGGAAGTGAGCCAAGTGTTGCATTGGTTTTGTTACGAGTGTGTTATTCTATGAACTTCAATGCTTTATTGATGTATATTGCATTGCGGAATCGACGGGTCAAGTTGTGAAGAACTTGTTCCGGAAGCGGTTTGTTTGTCTATTCTTTGTGCAAGTGGCTTGCGTGTCAACGGCGTCAGCGGTGAGTGGATCGGGACTACGCTTGGAGAGCCGAGGTCCGTAACGATCGGGGATACTGGGTGAGGTCGTGTGACACAAGCATGGTGCGAGAATGGACAAGATGGATCGAGCGGTGGTTCAAACACCGGTTGGATCGGTGGTGCGGATATCGATGCGAGTCTCGGGAGTTTCGATGGGATTCTGACAAGAGAGGCTTGGCGTTGATGAGAACCGATCAACCTACACGTGGTGAAGCAGGCGATTGCTTCAAGAGTTATTTGTGTGTGGGTCCCATGTGTAAGAGACCCAAAAAGGGAAACCCTAGCTTTCTAGTATAAATAGGAAGGGGAGAGGTGGAAAACCTAAGCAAGCATTCATTTAGCCCCTTCTACCTTTTCTAGGGTTTGGAGGAGAGGAGAGGAAAACTAGGGTTTGGAGTGTGCTCCTTGTTGAGCTCTTGCCCTCCTTGGTGGAGAGGCTTTGTAAGCATCTATTGTGGATGAACAATCTTGTGATGCTTAATTGAAAGATCGATTGCTCCTTTTGAGTTCTTCTCTCTTTTGGATGTTTTGGTGCTTCCTTGATTCAAAGGTTAATGCTTGGTCTCTTGGCCTACTTTACCTTGCTTTGATGTGTGGGATTACTCCTAGAGTCATCTAGATCATCAAACCCCACAAGCAAGTCTTGAATCAAGATTTCCTCATTTCTAGGGTTTGTGCACCTCCTTGGTAAAATCTCAAGAGATCGATTCTGCAAGTGGATCGACCGATCGTCGCTAGAAATAGGTCTCCAATATCATTAGGAAGGTGTACTAGAAATTTGGTCAAGTTTTATTGGTTGAATCAAAAGTTGGATCAAATTTCGTTTTGGATTTGGGTGGAGTTTTTCAGTACTGGACTCTACCGGTCCGACCGGCCCTTCAACGGCGGTTCGACCGCGTGTTTTCGTGACACCGGTTTGCCGGTCGAACCATGGTCCACCGGTCCGACCTCGGCTAGTTGCCGGTCGGACGATTCTTGACCGTCGGTCCGATCCGCCTGGTAGCCGGTCGGACCGCCTGTGTCGATGAAGAACATTGGGTTCTTTTCTCCTTTTGTGTCGTGTGCTTGAGGGGCTTATCAAATTCAACACAAGGCTTCCGTTGTGTGCTCACTGAACTTCTTAGCTTTCATAGCTAAAGGAGTAAAGTACGTGTTGGTTTTGATTTAGGCGAGAAAGTTTTGAAAGCGCCTATTCACCCCCTAGTCGCCTTTAGGTCCTACAAGTGGTATCGAGCCGGTTAGCTCTCTTCTATAGATCTTAACCGGTCTTTGGAGCCATGGCGATGACAAGTACTCAACCAAGCCACACATTTTTGAGGGAGTTGACTTTGCATCTTTGGAAGGCTCGTATGCAAGCGTATATCGAGGCTCAAGGGCACGCTATTTGGCTAAAGGTGAAAAACCCTTATGTCGTGCGGTAGATGACGATACGATCACTCGGATGTGGAGGCCAACAACAAGGCTCGGAATTATTTGATCCAAGGCCTTAGTCGATCCGAGTTTGAGCGTGTTGCTCACTTGTGGTCCGCTCACGAGATCCGCGACACTGTGATTATCACGAAGGGTCCATCGCGATCAAGGAAGTGAGACGAACCACTCAAAAGGTTTACTCGAAGATCGAACAAAGGCCCGTGAGTCTTTGGATGAGCTGGGGAAGATTCTCTAAAATTCTTCATGATCTCCGTATTGTTGACTTGATATTTTCGAGTCGAAAATGCACGCCGACTTCGGGTGCTCTTGATGTGAAGGTCTGGGTATGAAGATCACTTCCATCAATGACAACATCACATGAGTGAGCTTACCATGGATAAGCTCTACTCGAGGTTGAAGACGCATGAGATTGACTTTATCTCGCGTCTCCCAAGACAGTCGATGGCTTTAGTGGTCGACAAATCCAAGGGTTGCTCTTCTGATTCTCTTGATTGTAGCTCATCTGGCTTTTCATTATCTGCTTTACATTCCTTGAGTGATGAGCAACTTGAGAAATTGCCCGAGGATGACTTAGCCCTCCTTTCCACCAAATTCACAAGAGCGTACAACAAGGTGAGAAATAGGAGGAGGAGTGGACCTATCACGTGCTTCGAATGTGGTGAGCCAAACCACATTCGCTCCAAGTGCCCCAGACTAAAGGGCAAGGAGGAGAAGGAGACAAGAAGACATCCCCAGGAGAGGGATGCAAAACCCAAGAAGACAAACTATCGAAAGTTTGTCAGCCGGGTCCTTGCCGCTCTTGAGAATGTTAATATGAGCGATGTGGATTCGGAAGCGGAGGACGGAGAGTGATTCTCGTGGCAAGAAGAAGGCGCATGACTTCACCCCAAGATGTGTTTCATGGCCAAGAACAGCCACGATAGCGACTCCTCCAACAATGAGGATCCTTTCAGTGATCCTGATGAGGTATGCCCTTCTATTGCTGATATGAAAAGGGCTTTGGTGCTTGCTGAACAGAAATTGCATAAGCAAGTAAAAATGATTAGGAAGCAGGACATTATGATTGATAATTTGAATCTTGAAGTTGTTAGGCTTAAATCTATCAATCCTGGCGATATTTGTGATTCTGCACTAGCTTGCTTAAAGATTTGACAAGCTTGAAATCGCTCATTCCTCTGTCACAAATCAACTAAAAGATGCTCTCGATGAACTAGAATCTTTCAAGTCTAGATCTGCTTGTTTAGATGTCATTCCTCTTGATGTGACCGCCATGGAAGCTATCCCTTTAACTTGCTCTAATTGTGCTTTGCTAGAATTAAAATTGGATAGTTCCTTAAAAGAATTGCAAAGTTTGATGCTAGTCACACATGCTCTCATTGTAAGGATAATAGGATTAAGATGCAAGAGATGACAAAACATTGATTTACTCTAGAGTTGCATCTTGTGAAAATTGTCCCAAGCTTACAATTGAAATTGAAGCCTTAAACAAGACCCCGGAAGAAAAGGCTAAAATTGAAAGATCCATGTCTTTTCTCGCTTCTAAAAGGTTATTGATTCTAACTCTTGTGTTTTGAATCTCAAGTTGAAACCATGGTTAGTCGATACAAGAGGCTTTAGAGTCAAGTTTAAGGAGCAGCTTGAGTAGGATTCAGAATCCTATTGTGTGTCTTGTGAGGCCTTCAAAGTGGAAGTGGCCCTTCTTAAGAGTAAGCGCAATGAGGTAATCAAGTCTAGCAAGTGTTCTAGATGTGAGGAGTTAATGAAAGAGAATGATTACCTCAAGGTGACTCTTGAGAAATTTTCAAGTGGGAAAAAGAAACTCAACATGATTCTTGATCAATCCAAGGTGAGCGTGAAAAATAGTGGTCTAGGTTTCAACCCCCTAGAGCATTCCAAGAAAAACCCACCTAAGATTGCTAGAGTTGTGAAGAATGGTTTGTTTGAGCTAGAACCTCCTAAGCCATCCGGGGTTGTTTTCAAATCCGCTGGTTTTGCTCAAACTCTTTCTGGCAAGAAAGGTGCTTTCACTCATTCATGCATGCACCCTCAAAAGGTCCATACCATTGCACTTTCTCGCAAGAAAGAAGGCCATCTTGTTGAGTTCTCCTTAGGAGAGCAAAACTTGAGAGAAAAGAGAGGATGAGCGTCCTAAGATCCATTAGAGGAGTCCCTTCTCCAGATGTAGTCTCTAGAGCTAGGCAGCCTGTTTATCGCACCACACATAGGCCTAGATTTGTAGAGAACTTTGTAGACTCTTTTGGTGGGTCTAGGCAGCATGTTGGATTAGGACATCGTGAGGAGAGACACCGGGTAGCACCTAGACAGGGGAGTATCGATCTTTTGGTAGATCGTTTGGAGAGGTCTAGGTGGTTCTCATGTGCATTCTTATGATTTTATTCTGATCATGTTTCACTATTTCTTTCTACTCGCTCCCGGACATCGTGCTTCTCGATCTTTGGATTCCTCGTTCATTTATCACTAACCCCATTACTGAGGCACGGATGTTTTCTGATTGTGCCTTTTAGGTCCGTCGTGCGAGGAAGGAGGACAAGTGGCTTGTTGACTCCGGGTGTTCTCGACATATGACCGGAGATTCTAGATGGTTCTCCTCCCTCACACGTGCATCCGGCAATGAATTGATTACATTTGGGGATGCTTCTACTGGGACCGTGGATTTGCAAAGGGCACCGTTGTCTTGCGTCAACGACAAGTTCATGCTAAAAGACGCCGCTTTGGTGAGTAAGGTGAGGTATAATCTTCTATCTGCTTCTCACCGCTTGATGAGGGTCTAGAAGTGAGGTTTAAGAGAGGTGAGTGCAGAGTTCTAGATTCCTCGGGTGAGCTTGTTTTTGAGATCTCAGATTTGAGAAGATCTTACGTGCAAATTTCATTATCTCTTCATTTCCAGTCCTAGATGTCTGTAGCCTCGATTCTCATGACCTTGTTTTGTGGCATCGTAGACTTGGGCATATAGGTTTTGATCATTTGTCTAGAGTCACTTGCAAGGACTTGATTAGAGGTTTGCCTAGGTCAAGGTCACAGAGATCTTGTGTGCTCACCACAGACATGGTAAGATGGTGTCCGCTTCCCACCCACCTCTTACTTTGGTAATGACTGATGGACTGGGACAGACTTCTTCACTTAGATCTGATTGGTCCTTCTAGAGTTCATCACCGGTGGGAAATGGTATGTCTTTGGTGGTTGTGGATGATTACTCCGGTATTCATGGGTTTATTTTCTTGCCTCTAAGGACGAAGCATTTGGATTCTTTAAAGATTTGGTCCTTAGAATTGCTTTGTTGATATACCCGAGCTTTGAGAACCATTAGGAGTGATAATGGGATGAGTTCAAGAATTCTTCTTTCTCTACCTTCTGCTGATAGGGGAATTGAGCATCGCTTTTCTTCTCCTAGAGTTCCTCGTGAGAATGGTGTTGTAGAAAGGAAGAACAGAACCCTTGTAGAGATGGCTCGGACCATGCTAGATGAGCATTCTACTCCTAGGAGATTTTGGGTGAGGCGATCTCTCTTGCTTGTTATATCTCCAATAGGTTTTCTTGAGATCCGTGGTTGGGAAGACTTCTTATGAGCTTAGATTTGGTCATTCTCCCAAGGTCTCTCATTTCAAGATTTTTGGTTGCAAGTGTTTCATTCTTAAACATGGCAATCTTGATAAATTTGAGTCTAGATGTTTTGATAGCATATTTCTTGGATATCCCGCTCATTCTCGTGGCTATCGTGTTTTTAATGTTGATACTAACAAAATCGTTGAGACTTGCGGTCACTTTTGATGAGGCTAGTCCCGTACTAGACCCGATGCTTGGTACACAGTTCGAAACTCAAGAAAGCATCTTCGCCGATGATGATTACGAGGATGAAGACCCAAACCATCCTCCGGCTACCTCTGAGAGGGTGGAGAGCTGCTACTACTACTTGATTTGGTGAGCGGTCTCCTCCTATCCCCACCGACGATCCGAGTGGCTCTGTTCCTACCTCCACAACTCATGGGGTAGAGGCCATACGCACCAGAGCACCTCTTCGCATTCAAATGACAACATCCTCCCGAGCAGATGATTGGGGATCTTCAAGAGCGAGTCACTCGCCTGTGTTTATTTCTCCCGATTCCCATGCACATTCTCGCTTTTGTCGCTTCTTTTGAACCCCGAGATATCACCCATGCTTTATCCGATGCCTCTTGGGTCAATGCCATGCATGAAGAGCTTGAAAATTTTGAAAGAAACAAAGTCCGGTTTTTAGTTGAGCGACCTTCCGATTCTCATGTTATTGGAACAAAATGGGTTTTAAAAATAAGCAAAGTGAGGATGGATTGGTTGTTCGCAATAAGGCGAGACTTGTTGCTCAAGGTTATTCCTGTGAGGGGCTTAGACTTTGAGGAGACCTTTGCTCCAAGAGCTAGATTGGAAGCCATTCGCATTCTTTTAGCATTTGCAACATCCAAGGGTTTCAAGCTTTTCAAATGGATGTTAAAAGTGCTTTCTTGAATGGCTTCATAGAAGAAGAGGTCTTTGTCAAGCAACCTCCTGGGTTTGAAAATCAAAATTCCCAAACCATGTTTTTAAACTCTCTAAAGCCTCAGATGGATTGAAACAAGCTCCTAGAGCTTGGTATGACAGCTTAAGAGTTTCTTGCTTGAAAATGATTTCAAAATGGGAATGGTTGATAAAACCTTGTTCACTCTCAGGCATGGCAGTGATTTCTTGTTGGTTCAAATATATGTGGATGATATTATTTTCGGTGGTTCCTCTCATGCTTTGGTGTCTAGATTTTGATTCTATGAGTAGTGAATTTGAGATGAGCATGATGGGAGAGTGACATTCTTCCTTGGTCTTCAAATCAAGCAAGCGAAAGAAGGCACCTTCGTTCACGAGTAAGTATACAAAGGACCTTCTTCTGCGCTTCAATATGGGAAGTAGTAGGCCAATGTCTACTCCCATTGCAACAACCACCGTGCTGGATCCTGATGAGGATGGAGAGTCAGTGGATCAGAAGGAGTATCGCAGTATGATTGGCTCCCTCCTCTATCTTACAAATCGAGGCCGACATACAATTCCCGCCGTATGTCCGCGGCGCTCGCTTTCGAGCTTCCCCGCGTGCTTCTCATCGCTCAAGCGACGCCGCATATTCGGTACCTTCAAGATACGCTTGATTTTGGACTCGTATTCTTCCTCTTGGCTCTTTCGATTCGAGCATTTTCGATCTTGATTTCACGGTGTAGAGTGGATAGGAAGAGTACTTCGGCACTTGTCATTTCTTGGGCACATCTCTTGTTTCTGGTCTTCTAGAAAATAGTCTTACATTGCCTGATCTGGTGAGGTCGAGTATGTAGCCGCCGCTGGTCGCTCTCGTGTTCTCTGGATTTTATCCACGCCATGGGACTATGGGTTATCTTTGGGAAGTGTTCCTCTTTTACGTGACAACACTTCGCAATTAATATTGCCAAAACCCAAAGGCAATATTCGGGACTAAACACATTGATATTCGATTTCATTTTCGAGAGACCATGTTGAGAAAGGTGATGTTGTGCTTCATTTTGTAGAGTCCGAGCAACGACTTGCGATATTTTCACTAAGGCTCTTGATTCTTCTCGCTTTGTTTGCTTATGGGAGAGTTAGGGTTATTAGTCCTATTGGGCTGTTTTGAGGGGAAGTGGCTCTGCTTGCATTCATTGTATCATAATGCATGTTTCATTTCATTTGTCTTGCATTGTATATTAAAACTAATGGAGCTTTGATTATTATCCCTGTATGACTTGTTTTCATATTTTATACCTTGTCATATCGAGTGATAGCCTGCTAGACCTCTTTTGTGGCTCTTCGTGTTTGGCTCAGCTTTTGCCTTGCTAGCTTTATATCCTTGAGAAATCTGAATCAAATCATGTCTTGTTGGATCTTATGACTAGTTTTGCTCTAGTGATCCGCTTATGATTCTCGCCATGTCTTACAAGTTGAATTGAGTCTTGAACTTATTTTGAGATGAAAAATGAGCTTTTTACCTTCTTAAGTCAAGCAAAAGAAAAAGAAAAATTTCTATGCGAAAAAACTGATCTCACCAATCCTCTTTCATGAGACGGCTTGCCATTGCACTAGGCATGAACTCAGGGGGAGTTTTGGATGACCTAGATCATTCTTTTAAGCTTATCGCTTGAGATGGTCGCGGCAAGGCTTGAGATCTAGCACAACAAAAAAAACAAGGGGGTGAGAAAGAAAAAGAGAATTTGCCCAAAAAGGGCTAAGTGCTTGAGCTTTGCTTCAAAAGAATTTTCTTAATGCTCAAACTGTCTCAATTCTTGTTTTGAGTCTCTTTTACTTATAGACATGGCTTGACTCATTTTGGTTTGCTTTGAGTGAATCTATGATTTTGAGCAACTTTTCATGATTGCAATTCATTAATCTCGATTCTTGTCGCTATCTTGGTTTTAGCTTTGCTGCATACGCTTTGCCATGATTGAATATAGCGTCTTCTCCTTATATGGCTTGGTATAATACTTGTCTTGCCTACATGTATAATGGTCATTGCTCCTTTTACTAAAGCTCAAAATAAAGTCATTCCTTCATGCTCTTTCTTTTTCATGCATCTTGATGAATTCATTGTCAAAGGGAGAAAGATTGTGAAGAAAATGTTTGTTGGAGTTTTTGGTTTCATACATAAAGAACACACATAAAAAAACTTTTGTGAACCTTTTGAAAATTTGTGATCATGGTGAGTTGAGCTTACGTGTTTATTGCCTTTTCTGATTTGATTTGAAATTGAAGAATACTCACAATGATCAAAGGTCAAATAGAACAATGTGCTTTTCATTTGGACCTAAGTGAGATTTGTGGCTACTGAATTTGAATTCTTTTGTGCTTTCAATGCCTTATCTCACTTGCTTACACTATTCGAAGCCGGCTTGGTGGTTCCTAGGCTTTTCGTTGCTTATGGATCAAGTTGTGCCTTTATGCAAAAACGGCGAATTTTTTCTTTTCATTTTGAAAACCACATTTTTTGAAAATTGCCAATGTGTTCATCAAGGGGAGATTGTGGATATCGTGAGGATATGTGCACGATCTCGGGATGATGAGTCAATTGGCAATGGCGTTATTGGTTTGCAAAATCTTGCGTTTCGGGTTTGCTCCAAAATCGTCAAGCATCCGGGCGGTCGATCGGTTGCTTGGCGGTCGATCATTGCGGAGAAATCCGACCGGCCATGGTGGCCGGTCCGACCACGATTTGAAAGTTGGGTTTTGAGTGGGCCAAAAATAGGTTGTGTAGGCAAGTGAGGAGTCTCCTTGATGTGGTCCCATCATTTTGGAGCTCCCACAAAAGTTCTATTCGATTGAAATTTCCGAAGGTTTCGAATTTCTCGCTGAATTTTGTCTAAGTCTTTGGACCGGTCCGACCGCTGTTGTGGAGCGGTCCGATCAAGATGAATCGGTCGGACCGCCCTGCAAGGCCAGACCGGGCAATACTTGGAAGTGAGCCAAGTGTTGCATTGGTTTTGTTACGAGTGTGTTATTCTATGAACTTCAATGCTTTATTGATGTATATTGCATTGCGAACCGACGTGGGTCAAGTTGTGAAGAACTTGTTCCCTAAACGGTTTGTTTGTCTATTGTCGCGCGGGTGGCTTGCGTGTCAACGACGCCAACGGTGAGTGGATCGACTACGCTTGGAGAGCCGAGGTCCGTAACGATCGTGGATACCGTGAGGTCGTGTGACACAAGCATGGTGCGAGAATGGACAAGATGGATCGAACGGGTGGTTCAAACACCGGTTGGATCGGTGGTGCGGATATCGATCGCGAGTCTCTCGGAGTTTTCGATGGGATTCTGACAAGAGAGGCTTGGCGTTGATGAGAACCGCCGATCAACCTACACGTGGTGAAGCAAAGATTGCTTCAAGAGTTATTTGTGTGGGTCCCATGTAAGAGACCCAAAAAGGGAAACCCTAGCTTTCTAGTATAAATAGGAAGGGAGAGGTGGAAAACCAAGCAAGCATTCATTTAGCCCCTTCTACCTTTTCTAGGGTTTGGAGGAGAGGAGAGGAAAACTAGGGTTTGGAGTGTGCTCCTTGTTGAGCTCTTGCCCTCCTTGGTGGAGAGGCTTTGTAAGCATCTATTGTGGATGAACAATCTTGTGATGCTTAATTGAAAGATCGATTGCTCCTTTGAGTTCTTCTCTTTTTGGATGTTTTTGGTGCTTCCTTGATTCAAAGGTTAATGCTTGGTCTCTTGGCCTACTTTACCTTGCTTTGATGTGTGGGATTACTCCTAGAGTCATCTAGATCATCAAACCCCACAAGCAAGTCTTGAATCAAGATTTCCTCATTTCTAGGGTTTGTGCACCTCCTTGGTAAAATCTCAAGAGATCGATTCTGCAAGTGGATCTCGACCGATCGTCGCTAGAAATAGGTCTCAATATCATTAGGAAGGTGTACTAGAAATTTGGTCAAGTTTTATTGGTTGAATCAAAAGTTGGATCAAATTTTGTTTTGGATTTGGGTGGAGTTTTTCAAGATCGACTCTACCGGTCCGACCAAACCCTTCAACGGCGGTTCGACCGCCTGTTTTTCGCATCATTGGTTTGCGGGTCGAACTCGTTGCCCACCGTCCGACCTCGGCTAGTTGCCGGCCGATCGCTTTGACCGCCGGTCCGACCGCCGCGGTAGCCTGGCCGATCGCCGCGTGTCCAGTGAAGAACATTGGGTTCTTTTCTCCTTTTGTGTCGTGTGCTTGAGGGGCTTATCAAATTCAACACAAGGCTTCCGTTGTGTGCTCACTGAACTTCTTAGCTTTCATAGCTAAAGGAGTAAAGTACGTGTTGGTTTTGATTTAGGCGAGAAAGTTTTGAAAGCGCCTATTCACCCCCCCTAGTCGCCTTTCCGGTCCTACAGAATCTATAGAGATAAATCTAAAAGGCTAATTGGTTTAAGCCAGGATATGTACATAGTCGTATGGTGATACGACCAGCTCCATACTAGTTGTATAGTGATACGACCAGATCCAGACTGGTGCCCATGACTTGTATGGTGATACGACCGAGTCTAGACCTGTCGTATGGAGATACGAGCTGGTCGTAGACTGGTGCTCATGACGTGTGTCATTAATCTTAGCAAGAGTCAGTGTTCTACGACCACTGATGAGCAAGACAAGATGAGTAGAATTCTACATGCTTCGGCCATTAGATCCATCATGTATGTTATGCTATGTACACGACCGGTTGCGTCGTATGCTCTAAGTGTTACGAGCAAATATCAGTAAGATCCAGGTGAAGGTCATTGGACAGCAGTCAAGAATATCCTTAAATACTTGAGGACTAAGGATGCATTCCTTGTTTATGGTGATACGACCAGGTTCAAACTAGTCATATAGAGATACGACTAGGTATGAACTAGTCACAAGGTGAGGAAAAGCTGGTCGTAAATGGTTACAACGATGCTAGCTTCCAAACCGACAATGATGATTTCAGATCGTAATCAGAGTTTACATAAGATATACAAAGTACACACGGATTTGATCCGTTGACAAAGCCTCTCCCGCAACCTAAGTATGAGGCGCACACAAGAGCAATGGGTATAAGATACATGTATGATTGACTTTAGTGCAAGTGAGAGACTATTGGTGATATACCCTAGAGGCAATCATAGAGATGATTGTAGTACGTCTATGTTTATGAGTTATTGAATAAGTGTTATTCTGTTTCTTGAATGAATCATCAGTTATAAAGATTAACGAGTATGTGACTTGTCAGTGAAGCTCTTTTAACTTATGATTATGTCATTCTAAATGTATCCCTACTCGAATGTCACTTGTCGGAAAACCAGAAATCCTATCGACCAGCACATGTATTGATTGATGACCATATTTCACCGATCATAGATATAGGGATATCGAATCAATAATGTGAACACATGTTGGAGAACATGGTGTTGGATTGACCCACCTTAAGACAGTACTGAGATTGTTATGATTTCACGTGTCATCAGTTGATCTCAAGCAATAATGATGTATAATCCTTAGACATGATATCAGTATGGTTTCCTACATGCGTAAGAGTACACTTTGGGATTGCCAAACGCTACTTCGTAACTGGGTAGTTATAAAGGTAGCTCTCAAGTATGTTATAAAACATGTGGAGAAATGTGACTGGTCGGATATGGAATTTTCTCCTCCTATCATAACAGGAGAGATATTTATGGACCCATCGATGTGGTTGGATAAAATAGTGCATGGTCATGCCACTAGTGGTCAAGAGTTCAACCACATGAAGTTATCTAACACTCGATCGAGAATGTATTGAACAGTCCATGGATGACACAACATCTCACCTGGAGTGAACCAGATATCGCGAGGCAAAGGGGGAATACATGAGCTTGTCTTTTAGTTCGATCAGATACGGACTAGTCGTATGGAGATACGAGCTAGTCGTAGGCTAGTCAAACGTGATAACTAAGTGGTCGAAATCTTGTTGTAAGGAGTTACGAACTGGTCAAGACCAAATATGAGCTGGTCGTATAGATATACGAGTTGGTCGTATAGAGATACGAGCTGGTCATTAGTGATAAGGACCTGGCTATAGATAATATTGCATTAAGATTCATCCGATATAATTTGTGTGTATTTAGAAATAGTTATGTCCTGCTAGGTACCACTAACGACTCGTGGTGGGAAAAGATTTTTGAGTCACAACCGAACTACGTATGAACCTATAGGGTCACACACTTAATGGGTTGTAACAAACCGGTATAGATACGATTTGTCAAACGTGTTCAGATAGTATCCGTCCTGAGCACTATATATGGAGATGCTTGTGGCTATTAAGGAGGTAACAGAGGAGACACATGACAAGAGTTGACGTGAGTTCCTCCAAACCATAGCCGCCATCTTCTTGAGAGACCCTTCATGTGCAACTTGGTAGCACACCGACGTACGGCGTTCCTACCCTGGACGTGTGGATACCGTAGAGGCACTACTGTGGTTGCTATTGCGCTCGAGGACGATCCCCAACTTTACAAGGAAAGCGATCGGTTGCTGTACAAGGACGATCGACTACGCTAGACGATCGACCACGACCACTATATCGACGTGCTCTTCGTTGGACTAGGCTGCTCCAACTTGCACTGCACGTCTGGTGGTAACGACTGTGATCTCTTGCTTGCATGGCATCCTGGTTTACGTGGTAGATTTTTCAATTATCAGCTAGCGTAGCCTACCCGTATCGCAACAGTCCGCTCATGAACTTGCATTTTGACGAGTTCTAAAGATCCTTTCCATGAGCTTTCAATGATCAAGACATTTTAAAATATCAATTTGGAGGCTCTCAATATGATGTTCCCATCAATATGATCAAAACACATATATCATTTGCCCGATTCCAAGTTCGGACGGAGAAGTTATAATGGAAATATCGAGCCTTCGATGGATCACACGGAAGATTGCCCTAAAAACGCCTATTTCCAAGGACAAATTAATGGTGGGACCCATAATTCAAAAGGTAAAATAATTATCTTGCTTATGTATGCTTCCACGCAAGTTTCGAAGAAAGGAAAACAGAAGATATAAGGAAATTGAGAGATTCCATATTTGTTGCGCCAAAAAAGGAGTTAGAATATGTCAACTTACAACTCATTTTTAGTGATCAAAACAACTTCAAATGGAAAATCTCATAACTACAAAGTTGAAGATGTCGTCGAGTAGTCCAATTTAGTGTCCTCACCTACTTCTGTTGGAGTTCAGATGAGGGAGATATATGCTTCGCAAGGCGGTTTGCACAGAGAGTCAAAGCCCGTAACAGAGTCAACTTCCAAGAACATTTGTCAATCAAAATCATGTGTTCAGCGTATCTCCACAACTAGAAAGTTTCCGGTATTTTTGAGCATGGAACGAAAAAATATCACTCAATTATGAGTCTGAGAGAGAAATTTATGGCCTCCAAAAGGTTCACTGCATAGAAGGAAAGTGGGAAACCGACTCGAAATCAAAGTGTACTCCAAATCAAACTCAATGTCAATTGTGTACAAGCATATGGACGTGGGAGCACGACCCCTTTGTCCCTTCAGACTATAAATAAGGCCCCAAGGGTGCCCTCTACGACATCCAATCGTTGGGTTCTCCACCAAGGGTGGCAAGGCCAAAGCCATGTTTTCTATTAGACTAGACTAGTCTAGTTCTAGTTTTCAGCGAAATTAGCACCTCTAGTTGGGATTAGATCATCTAATTACCGACTATAAGTCAAACTAATTAGCCGAGGTCTGAGGAGCCTTTGTATAATTCATGTAAGATGTATCTAATCTGTCTTGTATTGTTCAATGTTGAAGAATTACCTATGGTGCAAGAAATCCGGATGTATTTCATCATGAATTACCCGGCATGCCACCAGATAGGGATATTATATTCTTAATTGACTTAGTCCCAGGGACTGCACCCATATAAAAGAGACCCTATAGAATGCCTACGAATGAGTTAGCAGAATTGAAGAAGCAGATTGAAGATTTGCAGAGCAAATGTTATATTCAGCCTAGTTCATCACCTTAGGGAGCACCAGTACTATTTGTCAAGAAAAAAAATAACAGTATGAGAATGTGTGTAGACTACAGATCACTCAATGATGTTACAATCAAAAATAAATATCATTTGTCCAGGATCAATGATCTGTTTGATGAGCTTAAAGGAGCAAGTGTCTTCTCCAAGATTGATTTGAGATCATACTATCATAAGCTGAAGATCAGACCAGAGGACATCCTGAAGACTGCCTTCACAATGAGATATGGACTGTACGAGTTTACAGTAATGTCTTTTGGTTTGATGAACGCCCCGGCTTATTTCATGAATATGACGAACAAAGTGTTCATGGAATTCTTGGATAAATTCATGGTTGTGTTCATCAATGACATTCTCATTTATTCAAAGGATGAAGAAGAGCATGAGAAGCATCTCAGGATTATTTTGGAAAAGCTCAGGGAGCATCAACTTTATGCCAAATCCAGTAATAGTGAATTTTGGCTAAGTTAATGAAGGGTAACGCGGCAAGGTGACGATAGCACAAATAAAATTTTTACCACGCAACTAAGGAACCACCGCAAGTAATAGATCACGAGATTACCGCTAGACGCGCCGACTCGTAGCAGAAGTAGAGTCGTTGTAGCGAGTTGATGCAGTCATAGTCGTACTCACGACGTGTCTCCTCCTTCGAGTGGTCGTACTCGTCGCACGTCTGCTCCTCCGAGTGATCGTACTCGCCGCGTGACTTCTCCTCTGACTCCGGTGAACGTCACAAGTTGCGGATCATCTCAGAGCTGATGCTTCGCAACAACACCTCTGAGGTATCCACACGTACGGGGCAGGATCACCACGCGCTGGAGTGCTATCACCGGCAGCGTGGTTGAGAAGGCGTGGCTATTAGGGTTTCGGGAGTTCTTCCAAAGATCATCCTCCTCTTCATCCCATGCCACCGCCCCTCTTTATATAGGCATCCATGATGGGTCTCGACCTGGAGGCCCATTAGGAACTCGTGGCCTATACGAATTCGGATCACCATCCAAAACAGGTCCTTGCCCTTTAAGTGTGTGACCCCACAGGTTCATGTGTAATCAGTTATGACTCGAAAACTCTTTTTCGACCATTACTCGTTAGTGGTACCTAGCAGCACATAATGATTCCCAAATACACATAGAATATATCGGACGAACCTTGATGTAATATGATCTATGATCAGGCCCTCACCACTTACGACCAGTTCATATCTCTATACGACCAGGTTGCAATTGGTCACGACCAGTTCGTAACTCCTCACGACCAGGTTCTTACCATTCTGTGATTATGTTCGATCAATCTACGACCAGATCGTATCTCCATATGACTAGCCCGTAACTGATCGAACTAAGCGACCTACTCATGCATTCTCCCTTTGCCTCACGATGTCTGGTTGAACTCCAGGTGAGATGAAGTGTCATCCATGGACTGTTCAATACTTTCTCGATCGAGTGTCGGATAACATCATGTGGTCGACACTTCGACCCCTAGTGGCATGGCCATGCACTTTCTTTATCCGATCACCACGAGGGGTCCAGAGACATCTCTCCTGTTATGTTAGGAGGGGCAAATCCCATCTCGACTAGTCACATCCCTCCGCATGTTTCATACCATACCCGAAACCTACCTTTATAACTACCCAGTTACGAGTAGCGTTTGGCAACCTCTAAGAGTGCTATTACACATGTAGGGAACCATGCTGATCTCAGGTCTAAGGATTATACATCATCATTACTTGAGACCAACTAATGACACAAAGATTCATAACAATCTCAATGATAGGTCTATCCAACCCCATGTTCTCTAACATGTGCTCACATTATTGATTCGATATCCCTATATCCATGACTGGTGAAATCAGATCATCAATCAATACATGTGCTAGTCATAGAGTCACTGGTGTTCCAACCAATGACCTCCGACCAGTGATACATTTAGAATGACATCATATAAGTTAAAGAGTTCCACCAACAAGTCACATACTTATTGATCTATAACAAATGATTTATTCAAGGAACATGATAACATATTATCAAAAACATGAACATAATGAAATATCATCATCTCAATGATTGCCTCTAGGGCATATTTCCAACAGTTAAGTGGCTTTTCTCGGACATATTGTGTCAGAAGGAGGAGTTGCAGTAGACCCAGCCAAGGTTGAAGCCGTAATCGATTGGAAGCAACCCAAGTCTGTTACAGATGTAAGAAGTTTTCTCGGTTTAGCTGGTTACTACCGCAGATTCATTGGAGGATTCTCAAAAACCACTAGACCTATGACCCAGCTTCCGAAGAAGAAAAAGAAGTTTGAATGGACAAATGATTGCGAGAAAAGCTTTCAGGAATTAAAGAAGAGGCTAGTTTCTGCATCTGTTTTGGTTTTACCAGACATTCATAAGGACTTTGAGATTTTCTGTGACACATCCCGTTAATGCCTTGGATGTGTGTTGATGCAAGAAGGTAAAATTATAGCCTATGCATCCCATCAGTTGAGGTCACATGAGGGAAACTACCCAACTTATGATTTGGAGTTAGCAGCAATTGTGCATGCCTTGAAGATCTGACGGTATTACCTCATTGGTAACCGCTGTGAGATTTTCATAGATCACAAAAGCCTACAATATATCTTCACCTAGTCAGAACTTAATTTCAAGCAAAGGAGATGGTTGGAACTCCTAAAGAATTATGACCCTGGAATCCATTATTATCCGAGCAAAGTAAACATAGTAGCAGATGCCCTTAGTACAAAGAGATATTGCAACGCTATGTTCATTCAGGAGAATAAGCCGAAGTTATATGAGGAACTGAAGTATTTGAACTTGAAGATTGTCAGCCACAGCTGTGTAGATATTTTGGAAGTTTAACCAACCATTCAGAATCAAATCAGAGAAAAACAAAAAGAAGATGGAGATATTAAAGAAATCAAGAAGAACATGAGAAAGAGGTAAAGCCCTAGGATTTTCTGAGGATGAGAAAGGTACTGTTTGGTTTGGAAATCGTATTTGTGTACCCGATCATTAGGAAACAAAGCAATTGATTCTAAAAGAAGCTCATGATTCACCTTAGTTTACCCATCCCAGAAGTACCAAGATGTACTAGGATCTGAAAGAAAAGTATTGACGGGTCAGCATGAAGTGAGAGATAGCTAAATTTATTGTACGCTGTGATGTTTGCCAAAGATTCAAGGTAGAACATCAAAGACCCGATGGTTTGTTACAGTCTTTGCCAATTTCCGAATAGAAGTAGGAAGAGATTGGTATGGACTTCATCACCGAGCTTCCTAGGACCCAATCAGGATGCGATTCTATTTGGGTGGTGATTGACCGGTTGACTAAAGTGGCACATTTCATCCCATTCAATACCACCTACAGGAGCAACAAATTAGCGGAGTTGTACATGTCCATGATCGTTTGCCTTCATAGCGTACCCAGAAATATAGTGTCTGACAGAGGTTCACAATTCACGTCAAGATCTTGGAAGAGCTTGCATGAAGCATTGGGGACCAAACTCAACTTCAGTACAACATACCATCCTCAAACAGATGCCTAGATGGAACGTGTAAATTAGATACTAGAAGACATGCTTCGAGCTTGCACTATAGATTATGAAAAAAGTTTGGATCATAATCCGCCTTACGCAGAATTCTCTTACAACAACAGCCAGTTTACAGATGTCACCATTTGAAGCATTATACGGTAGGAAATGCAGAACTCCCCTCCTTTAGGGTCAAGTGGGAGAACACCAATTCTTTGTACCAGAATTAATAAAAGAAGCTGAAAGTAAAGTACATACAATAAAAGAATGCCTGAAAATTGTTCAGTCCCGACAAAAGAGCTATGCAGATAATCGTCAGAGAGAATTATCTTTTGAGGTAGGAGATTTTGTTTATCTCAGAGTAACTCCACTCAGGGGAGTAAGGAGATTTTGGACTAAAAAAACTCGCACCCATATTTGTTGGACCATATCAGATTTTAGCTAAAAGAGATGAAGTTGCTTACTAGTTAGAACTACCAGCATCGTTGTCTACAGTTCACGACGTCTTCCATGTCTCTCATTGAAGAAATATCTTCGAGTTCCAACAGAGTAAACACTGCTTGAGAGCATTGATCTTCAGGAGGATCTCACCTCTGTGGAGCAGCCAATCAAGATTCTCGATGTTGCATAACATATCACCCAGAGTAAAGTCATCCGTTCATGTAAAGTCCAGTGGAGTAATCATTCAAAAGAAGAAACCACCTGGGAGCGGGAAGAAGATCTAAAAGCCGAGTACCCCCACCTTTTTGCTGCCAAGTCTAAATCTCGAGGTCAAGATTTCCTTTAAGGGGGGTAGGTTTGTAACAGCCCAAATTTCTTTTTCCAGTTGAAAATAAAATTTAATTATTTTATAAAATTTTCAAAATTTTCCCTTAATTATTATAAAGCTAAAATTAATTATGTGCAAAAAATTAATTATTTTATTTAAGTCCAAAACGACTCAGGGAATTTTTGTGAATTTTTTTTTTCATGATTTTTGGACTTTATTTTCTATTTTCTAAAGCCTAAATAAATCATCTGAATTATTTTAATCGTTAAATATATCGAAAATCCAGAACAATTGTTGGGCTGACTCCTTCCATGGCCCACGGCTTTTCTCTTCTGCACCGACCCGTTGACCAACCTTTCTCTCTCGCTCTCTCTTTCTCTTCCGCCCGACCCCACCTATCATCTTCGATCAGCCATTCCTCTCTCTTTCTCTTTCGCCCGACCCCACCTGTCATCCCCAACCTCCCTCTTCATCTTCCTCTTGGCCAAAGTAGAGTGCCACCTGATCCGGTCGATTAAACTGCATTGAATCGTCCGTTTCCACTTGAGATCATACGCAATTATTACTACGATCACTCTTCACTCACTATCGCACTCAATCGACCATTTCTCCATCTTAACTCGCTTTACTCGCCGACGCCGCATCGGCCGTTAACGCCCGCACACGTCCTCAACGATCCAGCTACTCCTTGCCCTATAAAAGGGGGGAACGATTTTCGCATTTCTCCCCTCACTCCATTCCCTGCAACCACGACCACACGTTTCTATCCATTGGAATCGAAGCCGAAGCTCCTCCGCTGCCAGTGCTAGCTCCGCCAATTGCTCCGCCGTCCATTGATCTCTGGTGTCATCGTCCACACCAGGAGCTTCGCCGCATCGTGTTCTACCTCAGGCGTACTTCTTCTTTGCCGGAGGACCACCGAGCACCGTCGCCACCAGAACCCGTACTCCGCCACCGCCAAACCTTTTCGCCACCGGCCTCTCCGTTGTGTTTCGCTGCAGTAAGGTATCGCATAAGGTTCAGCGTCTTCTCTTCTTCATTCTGCGCACCTTCGCGTAGTTCGCTATGGCGTGTAGCGCCGACGAGCTTGTAGTCGAGCGCTGCCGCTGCTGCCCAGAGTAGTCGTAGCTTCTTCGACTAGATAGTCGTAGTTTCTGCCGACTAGGTAGTCATAGCTTCCGTCGATTATATAGTCGTAGTTTCCGTCGACTAGGTAGTCGTAGCTTCCATCAACTAGATAGTCGTAGTTTCCTTCGACTAGGTAGTTGTAGCTCCTTCGACTAGATAGTCGTAGTTTTCGTCGACTAAGTAGTCGTAGCTTATGTCGACTAGATAGTCATAGTTTCCGTCGACTAGGTAGTCATAGCTTCCATCGATTAGATAGTCGTAGTTTTCGTTAGCTAGGTAGTCATAGCTCCTTCGACTAAATAGTTATAGTTTCTGTTGACCAGGTAGTTGTAGTTCCTTCAACTAGATAGTCGTAGCTTTTTTTCAACTAGATAGTCGTAGCTTCGTTCTCCTTCATACGAATTCCAAATCCGTCGATTCTTGTTTCTAAATTCCAATAAATTCAGCATCTATCTTCCAAAACTAAATTTATTTAATTTAGAGTTTAATTGTATTTTCATTTAAATTTATTTGCATTTGTGTTGTTCTTGTTGTATTTTCGCATATAGATTACGACGATTCCAGGGAAATTGAATTAGAAGAAGAAGGGTCCTTCAAGTAAGGCAAGTTATACCTTTGACTATGCTGATCCTAATATTTTAAATTATTTAATTCTATTTTAAGGTACTATGCATGCATATTTCTATACAATTATTTTAAATTTCTGTTTAAAATTCCTAGTTAAATTATTTTCTTTGTATGGCCAAAGTTGTTGTTTGAACAGTATATCCCTTGTCGCCATAGTTAAAATAAAATTTAAAAATGATATGCTTAGACCAAAATCTTGAATTTGGGGAGTTTATCCTAAATCATTCAAATTTGATGCTAATTGAGTCTATGATATTGTCTTACCGTAGAAGTTTTAGAAAAATAATTTTACTTGCAAAATAAATCAAAATAGTTTAAACTTGGTCAAAATGGATGATTAGTTTGGTGCAAGTCAATGCATAGGATCGATATATTTTTATGGTCGAGTTCAGGGTTGTGGAATATTGCCCAGGTTGGTTAAGGACCGGTCTTCGAGCCGCATCTTACTAAGCTCCATCGTACTACCACATGTCTTGTATGTGCAGAAATAGGTTAAATAATTTGTTATACTTCATTGTTATTTGTGCCATGTTGATGTGTTGTGTCGGTTAAACAGTAGTCCCACTTGGCGCAAGAGGGGCTTCCGGCGGGTGGTTAACCTAATGGAAGTGAAACCTTAGCGAGCATAAAAACCTTGGAGTAGAGCATTGCAAAGGCTTTGACACGTGTTCTAAACTGCTTACCTAAGGTAGTGAGCAGTGGTATCGACGAATGCTAAACAAACTAAAGAAGTTGTGTTGTGTGGGTAAAGTCGTACAAGCTCTTCAGAGTGTAAAATTATTCGAATAACTATGTCCATGGTCATGGACATGCTGAGCAAAACCACTCCAAGTTGGAATTTGGTTTTATTTTTAAAATAATTTAGCAAATGATTTTAAGATGGTTAATCTTTGTGGTAAAATTAGGCGATTAGCCATATGATAGGAGGGTATCATTTACCATTCTTGACTGGAGGTTATCCACTATAAAATTCCAAATTTAAAAATCTGATATTAGTTATGGATTAAAATTTTTTGCCTCGAACTTAATAATAATATTCAAACATGAAAATGCAGCTTTGTGAAAAAAAAACATATACCCTTTTTCCTTTGATATTATCCAACATGCATTATACTCTGTTAGTTGGGTGTAACTTACGAGCATGGTTGTTGTGCTCACTCTTGCTGAATAAAATTAATTCAGGTGAAGTTTATTATTAAGACGATGAGGATCATGACGACTAGGCTGCACCCCTAGACGATTGCCTGTAGCGAATCGTGTGACCTACCTCTTTACTTTGCTTTCGCTGTTCTTTTATGTTTAGTCTTGTGCCTAATTTTGTAATAAACTCTAATTATTAATGAATAAATATGTGGTATGATTTTACTTTCACTTTTGTTTGACTGTGTACACAAGTTGTTCTTAGACTAGTGTATGAAACACAAAAAATCAGAAATCCTTTGTTCCCGAATTCGACACATTGTACGACACTACCATGAACGATGACAAAATACGGCCATGATTCTACCAAGATAGCATAACTACCGAGTAGAACGTGGAACATGTTAGTTAGGAGTGTTAGTGGTTTGAATAGAAGAGGTAAGAGATGGTTGGAACGGAGGCGGGACGACCGTGATGGACATGAAGCATGGGAGGCCGGCGACGATGGCTCTGGTGATGAGACCAGCCGCACGAGGTATCAATGAGCATTAGGAAGTTGACGGGGCTCTGGTGACGTGGCTGGCATGGCCTGAAGATGGGGACGCCACGGGGGCGTCGAGCTCGACAATGACAGTGAACAAAGGGCCCGGTGAGCATCCGTGGGCCAAGGTGAAGCCGTCGGTGTGCTCGATCTGGACGAAAAGGGTCTGCAACGATTTGACACCATGCAAGATGAGGTCGCGGTCGCAGGAATACGACAACGGCATGGTTCTGGCGGCCTAGGATTGAATAGATGGGTTGATCTGGCTTGCATTGAGGTGAGGATGGTGAGGGCACGATCAATGTTGGAAGAGGGAGGCCAAATTGAAGGAATTTTTTTGGAGGTGGATTTGGGGAAACAAGGCAGCGCAAGCATGTCAACGGTACTGGGGAAGAAAGTGGACAATGGCATCAGGGAGATGGAAGAAGTGTGGTAGAAAGGCGATGGGGCACTCGACATAGAATGTATGGTGCAGGGGAGTTATAGAAACCGATCTAGGTTTTTCTTGTGTGCTGCACAAGGATCGGAAGTTACTGCTACTAATCCCCGTCAATCCAAGTGGTTCTCCTCGCTGTTCATTCTACCCATATTGGTTAATGTCGATGAATTACTATCGAGATTTGTGTGTTAAACGGTGATTGCTGGAGATATGACTCTCAATATTACACAGGAAGAGATACAGTTTTTTAGACAGATTCAGACTTTTTCCGAAAAGAATAAGAACCTTACTCCTGAGTTCTTGTATTAAATGAGGTTACAAAGCACAACAAATAACCAAAACTAATAAATATTGTCAATGGCTTTTGTCTGTGTGTTCGTCTCTTCTCCTTTAGTCTGCCGGCACCGCCCCTTATAAAGCGTTTGAAGGAGTGGCAATCGCTGTGCATCAAGAGGCACCTTGACAGTTGTTGTAATCCGCACGTTTATGACGGTCGTTGTCAGTGAGATGTTCACTTTGCACGTTCGCCAAGCAGTTATTACCAGAGACAGAGAGAGGGGCGTGCAGTTATGTCAAAGACACATATATGCACATGTTGTATTAACTACCAAGCAGAGTCGAGAATGGTGTCCAGGGTTCCTAGTTGATAAAATAGGTCTTACATGTCTGTCTGTGAGACTTGTTGAGGTGGTGGTGACCTGAACCGGTCATAACCTGACTTGGTCGTGACAAGCATTATTGACTAGGGGTATATCAGAGTTAGGGTTGGCTATCGAGCTTAATGAGCTATTATCGAGGTTCATTCGAATTTAACATAGTTTGACTTAAAATTATTTTATTTATTGTTTAAGTGGTTATTTTAAAAGTGAGCTAACCAGCCACTATCCAGCCAAGTCTCATTAACATTTTTTCATTCCAAATTGACACATTTCAATTTTAACCAATTAACTACCTAATCGAATCAATTTTGATTCGAGCCCATAACGAGTTTTTTTTTGCCGGTCCGAATCAAAGTGCTATTAGAGTACCATCATCTAGATAAATAGCTTCATTAATTATGGATTATATATATATATATGAGATTGCATATAGGCGAGTGATTTGGGTTATTCTCGAGTAATCTTGCGTTAATTATCAATTCCTACCGCTGTTGCTTTTGATGACCAAGAGCTAGGAAAATCAATTCCTCTCGGTGCTGCTTGGAGGAGAATAGAACACTGTTTCCTAAACCCTAGGTTTGCTGCTGTAAGAGTACAATGAAGGATGGGGCTATCTATGCATCAACTACAACACAATGATCCGTATCAGGAGAGAGAGAGAGCTGCCAGAGAGAGAAAAGGGAGTGGGTCGGGACAGGGAGGGCTCCACTGTTAACTGCACATGTATGTTAATCTCTGATTATGTCCCATAAAAAGGGATGTAATCGGAGTGGATAGATTAACTGCACATATGTAGGGTTTAATGCATCTCCCCAAACTATCTGACATATGTTTCTCATAGATTCATTTACGTGGTATGTGGATTTACACGTGAGTAGCAGACACATGTTGCCGCATATTGGTTTTGTCCCATTAGCATCGGTTGCATTTTACCGTTGCTTTCGCCACAGGTAACCGGGGAAGTAGACCCAAGAAAAAAGCCGAGGCCGAAATGAGCCGGGCTCTTTTCTCCGAGGCCCAACCGTCCTTTTGTCTCAGGTTTGCCCCCAAAGCCACCTCACCGACATGGCCGGGAACTCCAACCTCAGCATCTATCGAAAAAGAAAAGAAAAGCACCTTCAAGATTCGTGCCGCCGTGTCCCACCACCTATCTTGTCTAGTCTAGGCCTCCTTCCCCTTGCTCCGACTCGACACCGAACCCCCTCCTCCCCCAATCCCACACTCCACCGCCACCGCCGTCGCCTCCTCCTCGGCGGCGAGACACCTCCTCCCCCGGCTCCTCCACCTTAGCCAGCCCTCGCAGTGGCATATACCCCGAGACCACGCGGGCGCGTGCCTCGCACCGACCCGCGCATCGGTCTGCGGCTAGGGTTTCATGCGCCCCGCGGTCGCCGATGTCGCACCCCGGCAAGTTCGTCTCCGTTAACCTCAACCGATCCTACGGCCAGCCGGCCCCCTCCCACCATGGCGGCCGCCCCTCCCGCCCCGCCAGCTCCTCTGGCGGCGGCGGGGGCATGGTGCTGCTCTCCCGCCCCCGCGGCTCCTCTGTGGCCAAGCCGCAGCCGCCCAAGCTCTCCGTCCCGCCGCCGCTGAACCTCCCTTCGCTCCGCAAGGAGCACGAGCGCTTCGATGGCGCGGCCACCGCCGCTGGCGGCGGGGTTGCCTCGGCCCCGCCCCGATCTGGCGGGCCCGCGGCCGGCTGGACCAAGCCCGCCCCGGCATCGGAGAAGCCCCCCGGTTCCGTGCCGCTTCCTGGCGGCGCCGCCAGGCCCCCCTCGTACGGGTTACCGGAGAAAGCAGTCGTCTTGCGCGGGGAGGACTTCCCTTCCCTGAAAGCAGCGGTTGCGCCGCCACCTCCGCCGCCTGCGCAGCAGCGCCAGAAGGACGGCGATGGGGCACGGGCCGCCATTCCGGAGACACGGCCGATGCCCCTTGGCATGCGACCACAGGTGACGCCCTCGCGTGCTGCTGAGCCCTTAGCCTCTGTTGATGGCTCGAGTGATACTGTCCATGCTTTCGCGGAGAAGGCGCAAAAGCATGATTTGCGTCTGCTTCCGCTGGTCCGGCTTAAGTATGATTCTGATTGGGCTGATGATGAGCGCGATACAGGGCTGAGCCTCCCAGAGCGCAACAGTAGGGAGCGGGGATTTGGTAGGAGTGAGGCCATGGTTCCAGGGCGCGACTTTTATGGGGCGACAAGAGAGCCCTTTGGGAAAGATTTGGCTGCTACCAATAAAGAGGCCGAGCAGAATGGTTTGTGGCGGCCTCCTATGCCAAGCCACGATAGAGAGTGGACAGATGGTCGACCATACAGTGCAGGGAGAGGAACCAACGGGCAATCATCTTATCGGGAAAGCATGACTAATGCTGCCCCCAAGGATTCTTGGAATACTAGTAGGGAGCCGGCTGTGCGTCCCTATGGACAGAACGGGGCAGAACCCTATGGAAGTGCACATGTGGGGGAGACTGCTGGTGAACGTTATGGTGATCATTCGAATAACTGGTCCAGAGGGAATTCTTTCCAGAATAATGTTGGTTCCAAGGTGCAGCCTTTCCTTGGTAATAAAGGGCCTTTAATTAATGAGACTGTGGCAAAATTTGGCAGGGAGAAGCGGTTCACCGGGAGCCCTGTGAATCCTTTAATTGAGGAGAGTGGTATCAATAGCATTGCAGCTGTTAATTTGAGTGCACTAAAGAAGAAAAAAGAAGCAACCAAACCAGCTGATTTCCATGACCCAGTAAGGGAGTCATTTGAGGCAGAGCTCGATCGGATCTTGAGGGTACAAGAGCAAGAGAGACAACGGATAATGGAAGAACAGGCAAGGGCCACAGAAATTGCCCGGAAACAAGAGGAGGCGAGGGAGAAGCTGATAAGAGAGGAGGAGGAGAGGCGGTTGGTGGAAGAAGAGGCGAGACAGGCTGCTTGGCAAGCCGAGCAAGATAGGCTGGAAATTGTCAGAAGAGCTGAGGAGCAGAGAATTGCTAGGGAGGAAGAGAAGAGGAGGGTTACTCTGGAGGAGGAGCGCCGTAGAGAAGCTGCACGCCAAAAGCTCCTAGAATTGGAGGCAAGGATTGCTAGACGACAAGCGGAATCAAACACGAGAGATGGGAATCTTACTTCAGCTGCCAATGATGAACTGGCACCCGGAACCTTGAAGGACAGAGATGTGTCACAGTCTACTATTGCTGGTGAAAGACAGGATATTGATAGAATGGGTGAGTGCATCAATACCTCAACATCATCAGAGTCCTCCAGTCTCAACAGGTACAGTGATACAGTTCCAAGGGTGCACACTTTGGGAGATGCACACTCATCCTTTATTGATAGAGAACATGCATACAACAGTGCAAGAGCCGCATTTCAAGACCAGGAGAATCCGCATTACAGTCCACGGCGTGACACTTATGCTGCAAGTAGGGGAAATTTCCCTAAGAAAAATTATTTTGATGGATTTGGGAACCTGTCAGTCAGGCCATCTTTGAGAGGCCGGACAACTGATTCACCATGGGCACTGGAAGATTACCATCACGGAGTCCCTAAGAAAAATTATTTTGATGGATTTGGGACCGTGTCAGTCAGGCCATCTTCAAGAGGCCAGACAATTGATTCACCATGGGGACTGGAAGATTACCGTCATGGAATGGTTCCAAGGAGGGATGCACCAAGGGAGAATGACTGTTTTGACAAGCAGTCTGACTTTGACAACGAGTTTTTTAGTAGTGACAGGTTTGGAGATGTGGCATGGCTACCTAGCAGTTCTCATGGAAGCCCCAATGCTCAACAAGGAGATAGGATGTTTCAGAACTCTGAGGCTAATGACTTCTCCTCTTTTACAAGACCCCGCTACTCTATGCCACAACCACGTGTAACCCCACCCCTAACTGTGACATCAGTGCAGAGAAGTACAATTAATGCTTGCACTCAACGTGCCAATTCATCTTTTGCGGATGGTGGGATGAGATATGGAAGTGCCTACCAAGAGGCATCTCACCATCATGGAGCACCAGCTGAAGACATTGTTGTCAATGAACAGCAAAGTGGGGACAGGGATAGCTCTATAATGGGCTCACAATCTTCTCTTTCTGTTTCAAGCCCTCCTAGCTCACCACCACATGTTTCACATGACGAGATGGATGTTTCTGGTGATTCACCTGCATTGCCAACTTCTGCTGATGGTGATCGAACTGTGATGTCTGACAATGACCTTGCAGCTTCAACCCTAGATGCAGCGAACACAAGCAGAATCACTACCTCAAGCACGGTTTCTCACATGGAGGATGATGAATGGCCAAGTGAACACAATGAAGGCAGGGAAAAACAAGATGAATATGATGAAGAAGGCAATAGCTACCAGGAAGATGAAATCAATGACGGTGATGACGAGAATCTTGACCTGAATGATGACTTTGCTGAGGGGCAGAATACACCTGTAGAAATGGAACCGGTTATACTCGGATTTGATGAGGGTGTACAGGTTGAAATCCCCCCGAACAGCGAGCTTGAATTAACTTCTATGAAGAGCACTGAAAGGGCAATTGGTGTGCACTCAGGTGCTTTGGAGCAAGAGTTGGGTATTGGTTCAGTTGGTCCTTCTGACATTGTTACAGGAGCAGAGAAGGCACTGCAGGACTTGGCTCTTGATCGTATAAATGCCTTGACTGATGAAACTAATGGTGAGCCATCCGGTATCTTAGTAACATCTGTATCAAGCCCCAAGTTACCTCAGGCATCTTCCACTGATACTATTATATCATCAGCTTCAGCAGTAATTTGCCGGAGCGAAGTCCCTGTTAACCTCCAGTTTGGTTTGTTTTCTGGACCTTCTTTAATACCAACACCGGTTCCAGCCATTCAGATTGGTTCCATACAGATGCCGATCCATCTCCACAATCAGATTAACCCATCCCTGGCTCAAATGCACCCTTCATCAACTCCTTTATTCCAGTTTGGCCAGCTGAGGTATGTCCGTTCTATCGCCCAGGATGTTCGACCGCATTCTCAGGCAATGTCCTCCGTTCATTCATCCACACCAACTCCATACATATTGAATCAGAATGCTTCAAGTGGTCTCCCTAATGAGATGAATCGAAACTCACATCAGAATATCCCAAGAGAGGCAGTCCCTTCAAGCTTTGTTGATAAATCAGTAGCACCTGCAGCCAAGCTTCCCTTTGTGATGGAGCATTCAAATTGTCATCAGCTTAATGCACCTGCAAACAACCATATGGCTGATGTAGATGGATTTCACAGCATGCTGGACAGAAGTTCGATAGGGGAAAATACGACTTTTGGAGTTTCAAAAGCTGAACCTCAGAGGAATCATGATCACTCTCTGAAGAGGAATCACAAACCTACTTCCCACAATAGGGAATCTCCTCAAGTTGGTTCGGATGGGAAAGCCTTGAGTGGCCCAAATGCTCCAAGTGCTATATCTGGTGGAAGAGGGAGGAGATATGGTTATGCTGTTAGAGAATCTAACATGAGATTGACAGGTTCAGTTGTTGAACCTTCTCATAAAGATTCCAAAGGATTCCAGAGAAGGTCTCGTAGGAATATAAGGAGGACTGAATTTAGAGTTCGGGAAAATATCGAGAAGAACCAAATCCAAGCTTCTGAGTCATTCAGCCATGGTGAGCAGAACAAGAAGCCGTATTCCAATGGAACAGCAAGAGATATTTCACTGAGAAATGTGAACAGAAGGGAAGATGATAAGTCATTTAAGGCAAATGAAGCAAGTGATCTTTGTGCAGGTCCTTCATCTACATCTTCTAATTATTACAGTAAGACAGAGAGAAGTACACAGAAAGCTCCATCTTATGAGAGATCTCATGGTGGGAACAAGAAATCTAGAGCTGGTGCTATCCCTGAGGGAGATGCTACTACCTCATTGCAGGCTGGAGTTGTACGTGTTGTTAAGCAGCAAGGCATTGAGGTCCCTGTTGATGCAGATGGTTTCATCGAAGTAAGGTCCAAGAAGCATATAATGAGTGTCAGGAGAGAGCAGAGGGAGAAAGAAAATAGATCCAAAATGAGGATGGCAAAGGTGTCAGTTATCATCTTTCATATGCTTAAATTTATATCTTAAATTCTTAATACTGTTTTTGTCTTCAATCAATGCTTTGATGTTGGTTGAACCAGGCTCCCCGCAAACAGCATCAAGTTTCTCTACACGGTTCTATTAGTCCAAGTTTGAATAAGGGAACAATTTCTTTGGGTGGAGAACCTGCAAAGAAAGTTCCTTTCGATTCTGTCATTGCAGTTGAAGGAAGAGGCCTTGACCATGTCGAACCATCAGTTGCAATCAAGGGTGATACGGCTTCCATGACACCCATAGGGCCACCTTCAGCCAACACAGAATCTCATATGGACTACTATGCGAAGAAGTAAGTAGCTTAATTATGTTTATGTTATTTATTGACTAGGATTCTTCTTGAGGACTTCAGTCACAAAATCTTTTACAGGCCTATCCAAAGTCAGGCGACCTCCGACTTGGTCATCTCTAGTGCTGCTGCAAAGCTCGTGGCAGGCTTATCCGAAGAAAACAATAAAGCAGCGTCCATTAGCACTCCATTTGACATGGGTACCTGGGATAGTTCACAAATAAACCAGCAGGTAGATTGCTTTTCTCAACGTTATTTATGTTCCTAAGGTGCAGATCATTATTCTTAATGGAAACAAATATTGCATTCCATTGTTGGCCTAAATTTTTTATTTTGATTCTATTGATATTTCGTTATTTGTAATGATAATAATAGTACTTCCCTGCAAACAGTTTGTCTTCAAAAGTGTATTAAGTGCCTCGGGGAACCTTTATTATGGTGTTTCTATTGACTTCCTCTTATGCAAAGCAAGTGATTTGTGCTAATACAAGACAGCTAGGTTGCCATATTTCTGCATGTTAGTCTTGGGAAGTCTTTTCTGTTTTATTCTTTTGATAATTTTATATAATGCGGGAGAAAATGGTCTCGGCAATCTTAATTCAACTAGCTTTATTTACATGAGTGGTGTTTTAAGTTTTAATTTTGTTCTGTGGGTAGCATGACACACTTACGGTAGTTCTTGTTAGAATAGGAATTCCTTTGTATTTCCTTATATGCCTTTGTATTTCCTTATATGTGTGGCATATTCCCTTGTAAAATCCCATTGTACTCCCTATATATACTGCCCATTGGGCCTCATAAATATACGCACAATATTCATAACATGGTATCAAAGCTATGGCACTAACCTAGCTCTTTCCGTTGCCATCCCACCATCTTGCCGAGAGGGCGTTGTCGCCGATGTCACCAGGTGTCTTTGTCGCCCCCTCCGAACGCCGCCACCCGACGGCCCGCCCGTCCAACGTTACCGCCCACCGCCGCCGCTTGCTCGTAGTTGTCGCTTCGCCCGTCATTGCTGTGCTCGCCAGATCCATCGCTTGCTCGATCGTCGTCCGCGGAGCCGTCGCCACCCGACCACCGTTTGCGCCCGGGCCGCCGCGCCCGGCCGCCTCATGTGCTCGTCGGAGCTGTCGCCATTCCTGGACGTTGCGGCCTCCACCTCAGCCGCCGCCGCCCCTTGCCTACGCTGTCCTCGCGATTGGAACGAGCGGGCAGTGACATCTGTTTTTTTATAGAAACCGAATTTGTTCTCTATAAAAACAAAGATTTTCCAAAAAAAAATAATATAAAAAACCCTATACTTTTTCACGCTGATCTAACCGCTGCGCCATCTAGTGCCACTAGCTAGACTTTGTTGTCTTGGTCGCTGCGCTGTCTAGTGCTGCCTACCGATGGCTTCCGTTCCATCAACTACGATCCCATTCTCAGGAACAAAACTACAGGTTGTGGTCTTCACTCATAGAGATCATACTCGATGGTTTCCACCTCTGGGGATATATCACTGGTGTACGACCTTCTCTACCATCGCCGGTTCAGCCTCCTCCCAAGCAGTCTACTTTTGCACCTCGCCGGTTCAGCCCCCTCCCAAGCAGTCTACTTTTGCACCTCCTGCAGAAGATGAGGCCGCCAAGGAGGCAGAGGCTGCTGCTGACGCTGCTGATGAGGTTTTTCAGTATGCCATTGACGCTTTCGAGCTCTGGTGTGCTGATGAAGCTTATGTTAGAGCCATCTTGGTGGACAGCGTCGACGACCCCTCCAGCCAGACATTGTTGGTCTGCAGTCTACTTGTCAGATCTGAGAGTACTTGCGCGAACGATACGTGAGCGGCGATGCTCGGTTCTTTTCTCTTTAGCGTGAGTTAGAGACTCTTCGCCGGACTCTTCTATCGGCGACCTCTGAACCACCCCGGGTCTGCGCCACTAGACGAGTGGCCGCCGCATTCTTCTAGGAGTGTCATATTGTGACCGCCTTTGCTTTTATGGCTTCGCCTGCCATCTTCGCCCAGCGTTTGAGCATGTCAGGGCTCAATTGTTGAGCCGCTCGCCACGATCGACCGTCACCGAGGCTCTTTCGACGCTTCGCGCTGAGGAGCTTCGTCGTGGATTAGCAGCATAGTCTGTTCCGGCTGTGCTTGCTGCCCCTTCTTCTTCGACTACACTGACAGTTTCTGCTTCGACTACAGTCCTTCCTTAGGTGTCTGTTTTCGCACCAACTGGGTTTAGTGCAATTATTGCAAGAACTTCGGGCACAATTAACTGAGTTGTGCGGCGCGAAAAAATGGAATAAGGCGTGTGGGGATGGACGATCCAAGGGGGGGTAGGGAGGCTCTTTCTCGATGGCACATTAGGACCTTCTCTGCAAGGTGAACCTGTTCAGCAGCTCTGCCAGCCTCATGGGTGCCACTGGTGTGCCCGTGACTTACTATCAAGGGCACACATCCAAGGTGCCCATAGGTTAGCCTCATGGGCACCTCCAAGCCCATTAGGGAATTCCACCCCTAGTGGCCATTCGGTGCCCCATGACTTAGCCTCGTAAGCGCCACCGGTGTGCCCATGACTTTCAGTCGTGGACACACCTCCAAGGTGCCCATGACTTTCAGTCGTGGGCACACCTCCAAGGTGCCCATGAGTTAGCCTCATGGGCACCTCCAAATCCACTGGGGGCTATCGCTCCTAGTGGCTATTCGGTGCCCCACGACTTAGCCTTGTGGGCGCCCCTCCGATATGTCCATGACTCGGTCTAATAGGCAGCTCGAATCATCTACCATCGACTAGGCTCGAATATTGATCAAGGACTATCATGATTGCATAAGGCTATCCCCACAGAAATCTTAGTATCTAAAGCTCGGATGGGACTCTACTTGTCCCAGACAACTGCTTCGATTGTCTGTCATGTCGAACAAATGTTACCTTAATACAAGAAACGAGTGTTGACCATTCTCTCTTTCATGCAGAGACGCTTGTGTTATCTACCTATCCCTGCAACGTTTTTAGCTCAAACTGTGACGATTTTGAGTTCTACTTCGACGATTCTCATTAATCCGCCAAACAAGAGGACGACTTCGACCACGCGTTTCCAAGTTCACATTTACTTAGCGGGCTCCACTCTGACGCGGCACCCACCTCGAAGGTTGTGCCTTGGTGGGGCGGCCATGTGTCCACAACTTTGTCTTCATAGGCTCCTCTCTGATGCGCCACTCGCCTCGAAGGTTGTCCCTCGGTAGGGCGGCCTCGTGTCATCGACTTCGCCTTCACAGGCTCCGCTCCGACGCGCCGCCCGCCTCGAAGAGATTGCCTCGGTGGGGCGGCTCACGCGTTCGACCGCCTTCATAGGCTCCGCTCTCAGACGTCGCCCACCTCGGGCGTGCCTCGGTGGGGCGGCCTCGTGTCCTCAACCGCGTTCACGAGCTCGCTCGCTAGCGCGCCGCCTCTCGAGGTTGTGCCTCGATGGGGCGACCACATGTCCACGACCGCCTTGAGCTCGCTCGACTAACCGCTCGCCTTGAGGATCGTGCCTCGATGCCAAGCCGCGCGTTCACAACTTCGCCTTCACAGGCTCCGCTCTGACGCGTCGCCCGCCTCGAAGACCGTGCCTCGATGGGGCGGCCACATGTCCGCGACTTTGCCTACACAGGCTTCACGTCGTCACGCAGCTTATCTTGAAGATTGTGCCTCGGTGGGGCGGCCACGCGTCCGCGACTTTGCCTACACAGGCTTTGCGCCGACACGCCGCTCATCTTGAAGGTTGTGCCTTAGTGGGGCAGCTACGCGTCCATGGCTTCGAACTCACAGGCTCCGCTAAGACGCACCCCCTGCCTTGAAGGTTGTGCCTCAGTGGGGTGAAACTGCATCCAGTGCTTTGCCTCCAGGAATGGAACAACCAAAAGCCACCCCACAAGAAGGGCCAACGAGAAGCAGCAATTTGGTACCCGCCCTCACGTGGAGCACTCACGCGATATGAAGCACAAAATAAGTCTTTGGGGACCCGCTGCCCATCAAGCCAAAATTGGCTAATCCCTTGCGCGTATTCCTTAGCCCCCATGCCTCGCGTTGCATCGAGTCATAATTTGGCTAAATCTCGAGCGTCTGCATTCTCGTCAAGTCGAAATTTGGCCAAGTTGCGACGCCTTGGAAAAAGCGCCCTGCTAAGTGCAAGCATATTCGTCAACAGGATGCAAGACCTCAGCGCTCTTCTTTGCCCCTCGGGCGTCCTTGCAGGTGCCCAAGGGACAGGGGGCTAGCGTTAAGTGTCGAGGAATCCTACCGACTCGCCTGCACCCGAGGCCTGGCCTCGGGGCACTTTCGCGGGAGCTTCGTGCTCCGGCGTTGATGCACCTTCGCGTCATGTCCGAATGACCTTCATGCCGGCTTTGTGCGACCCGAGTCTTTGCGCCGCCTCTGATGACATCGAGCCACCTCGCCTCGCTTGAGCCCCCGCCTTGGGCACTTTCACACCGGCTTCATCACGTGCCGCCTCCGTCGACCTCGGGCGCCTCGCCTCCAAACCACGGCCTCACGGTGTGAGCTTTCTTTGAACTAGAAGAGAAGTTAAGACTTCTAAATCTTTTCGGACAAGCTACAGTGAGTCATGGGAGCAATTCAGAAGAACAACTTCAGAGAAGTTTAGAAGAACAGAACAACACACACACGCTATTCAGAAGCACTCAATACACCCAAAGAACACCCAAAACAGAGAAGTGTTTTTAACGCAATATCAAAGCACCTTTGGCGTAGCAATCGCCGTCAAAGCCCGTCCCACACTACCGGGATGAGGACACCATTTGGAGTGGCGCGCGGCTCAATCCTCCGGCTTCTGCTAGCACCGGCCTCGGGCCCGGCTCCCTCCGGAGCGACTCCGTGCAGCCGCCAAAGGGCCGCTACCTCGCTTGCTCCGCCTCCGGCTCGGTCACCTCGGCCTCACGACCTTCCGCCAGGGCACCTCGCCTCTCGCTGCGGCTTGGCGCGGGCTCCACCTCGGCCACCTCCAAGCCCCGTCGTCGCCACCCCGGACTCTGTCGACGGCACCTCGCCTTCAAGCCTTCGGTGCCGACGAACTTGGCGGCACCCTTTCAACACCGCCCGAAGCCGCCTCGCGCGCCTCGTGGTGACCTCGGGGTGCCTCGAGCCTGCGGCCTCGCGCCCTTACGGTGCCCTCGCGCCCTCGGGGTGCCCTTGCGGTGACCTCACGCCCTTGGAGCCCCTGGGCCTTGGGCCCTCGTAGTGCCCTCAGAGCCTCGTGACCTCGCGCCCTCACGGAGCCCTCGGGGCGTCGTGCCCTCGCGCCCTCACGGCGTTGTGCCCTCGGGGCCTTCCGCCCTCAGGGTTACCCTGCGGTGCCCTCGCGCGTCGGGGCCTCAAGTGCCTCGTGCCCTCGGGCCGGGGCCTCACACCTCGGGTGCCCTCGCGGTGCCCTTGCGCCCTCGGGGTGCCTCGCGTCGTCGTGGCCTCGGGGTCTCGGGCCTCGTGGCCTCGCGCCTCGTGGAGCCCTTGGGGTGACCTCGCGCCTCGCGGCGTCGAACCCTCGAGCTGTGGGGCCTCGCGCGCTCGCGGTTCGGCCGTCGCCCGTCGGGCCTCGGCGCGTCGTGCCCTCGTGGCGGCCTCGGGGCCTCACGCGGTAACACTGCTCGTGGTGCCCTCGGGCCTCGCGCCTCGGCGGCCTCAGAACCTCGTGGCCTCGCTTGCATACAAAAACCAAGAACCTCTAAGTCTAACACATCACACATTGAAAAGAAGCTCTATAAACAAGTCTAGTGCGTTCTCAAAATTTTCATCACGCGCGAATGTCATAATCATGGATGTCCGTGTGAGGACATCTTGCTTGTGTGTCATATGGAAGCATCTCAGGTTATCCTTAACTAACCATGCTTTTGATTGCAAGTTAATCAGGGCACATGCAATGAACCCATTGTATTGACACCCATTGAGTATTACATGGGCATGTTGGCGCCTTGCACCCTTTTTTGCCCCGAGCGTGAGTGCCCAAGCCACTTGCGCCCAGTGCCCTGGCCGCGCCTCGGCAGCCATGCGCTCGCGTCCTCACAGCGGCCGTGCCCTGGTAGCCACGCCCCTGCGGCCAGCGCCCGCGTGGAGCCATGTAGCCGCTGCGCTCACGCGCGCGCTTAGCACTCGTAGAGCCTGCGGTCACCCGGCGCCCTGCGGTGCCTCGCGTGTCTGCGGCATGCTGCGCTCTTGTAACGTCCCAGCGCTGTCTTTGGCGCCGAGCGCCTGCGGCCGCCTCCTCATTGCACCTGCGGTGCTGAGCTCCCATGGCGCCTGCGGCCGCTCTCCTCGGCAGTGCCTGCGGTGCCGAGCTCGCGCGCCACCTGCGGCCGCCTCCTAGTTGCTGCGGGCTCCCATGGCGCCCGCGACCAGCGTGAGCCATGGGCACGTGGGCGCGCGCCTGCGCCTTGCTTAGTGCCTTGCGGCGCCTGCGACGCCGCGGCCCCGCGCGCCTAGTGCCTCACGGCGCTATACAACCCCGCGGTGCTCTGACGCCGTCCGTCTTCCGCAGCGCGCTAGCACCTGCAGCCTCCCCACGGTCGGCGGAGCACGTCCTGTGCCTGCGGGTGGTATAGCGAGTTGGCTCAAAGCGACGGTGAGGTGGAGAGCGGACGTGCACGTAGAAGAGCTTCTTGGGTCGCGCGCAGTCGAGCAGGAACGATAATGCCACTGCCTTGGGTGAGGTGAGCGTTTGACGAAATCACACCGCCATTGCGGCGCTCTGCTCTGCTTCTATTGCTTGCTCGAGGAGTCTCTTTCTCTTGCCTCTTAGGCGTTCCAGAGCGATGGTAAATGATTTGGTGTGGTGGTACTGATGGGCTCAAGGGATGCGGTCTTTGCGTTGCTTTATTGGCTACTGAAGGAAAAAGCTAGAGGTGGTAGGATCCATGAAGGCCAGAGATACAAGGGTCACGTTGTGCTATCACGTGAAGGCCAAAGTCACATCCAAAGTAAATGGAGCGGGTCCCACGTTCTGAATCCAAAGCAAATGCAACTCAGGACAAATTAAACCGAGAGCACCATTTTCTCTGGACAAAGCCGAGTGTTCCCTAGACGAAGCGGTATACGGAGCTGGCTCAAAGGAAAATTTCTAACAACGGCGCCCTAGTAACAAACGTCTCCCGGCCACGCCTGCTCAGGCTGCTGCTGCCACCTTCAGTGCACGCATCCTCGGCATCGCCAAGCCCTCACCTTGCCTTGGTGGCATCGTGCGCCTACAGCCGCCTCAGGTTGCCGCTCCTCGATGACGCCGCAAGCCACCACTGCGTGGGCTTGCGTCACGTTGGCCTCGACCTCACCTCGGCTTGGCATGTGCCACCACATGTGCCGCATCGGGCTAGGGTTGTAGCAACTGGCCAACCCCCTGCCGCTGGCTCCCTCGTGCCCCGGCGCCCTGGAACCCGCGTCCCATGCGCCTTGCAACGCCCTGTGCCCTCACAGTCACCCTGCGCCCTTTTGTCGTCGTGCCCTTGCGCTCTCGCAGCGTCGCACCCTCGCGTCCACGCAGTTGCCCTTGCGCTTCCAGAGTTCTCCCCGTCTCGCGCGGCCCCTCACCGGCCACTTCTCGCCTCCAGAGCGTCCGCCGTTTCGCACAACCCCGCGCGGCCCTTCGCCCTGTGGAGGGCCCTTCGCCCTGTGGAGTCCTCCACTTAGGAACAACAGAAGCAAGGAATTGTGGAAGAAGCTGCCGGTCAAAGACAAAGACTGCCCCTTTCGGCGTTTGCCTTAGAACGCCAAGGGACAGGGGGGCTACTGTTGGAAGAATAATTCACCCCTATGATGGTTGGACCCACTCCACAGGGAAAACACCTACTTAACAGATCAAGAAATATAATTACCTTGCAAAGAGTGATTGTACCACCCCTCACTGGTACTCATAGTGTAGCTATCCCCGAGGGGTATTTTGGTCTTTTGTACAGGCCCAAGAGCCTGTAAATAGCCCATGTATCTCGCATTTGAGGGGGACTCTCTTGAGCAATAAAAAATCATATTAAAACTGGTGAGCCCTCGGGGGCTCCCTCTCCAGAGGTAACCCCTGTTGGCTCACCGACAGGAGTAAGGCGGTCCTCTTGGACCCCTGAACCTGTATAAACCCTTGTGTCATTTTTTACCCTCGTGGACGATGGCCCGTCAGACGGTCGACGTCCACCCCCTCACTCGTGTTTGGTTTTTACACCTATAACCAGGGATCGAAATCCTGTTCCCGACGCAATTCCCGGTCGTCGACCGGTACTGGTAACCGGTCGGTTACCAGAAAATTCAAAAACTAACCGGACAAAATTTGAAATTGAAATTTTGAACCCCTTTTTCCCAGGACCGGTAACCGGTTCGTTAAACGGCCGATAACCGGGAAAACCGGCCGAAAAACCCAGAAAATATAGAAAAACGGTAATTAGCGAATTTAAATTTGGAATTATGCAAATATTAATGAGAATGTGTTTCAAGTTGTACATAAAAAGTCCTCCTTGGTAGCTTCACTCTCTAAAGCAGTTGTCTCGTCAAGTGTTCTAAAGCATGTGAAATAATAAAAAACATAAGTTAATGGTAATGAATGATAACTTGACTAGCATACTAAAAAACATAAGTACCTCTTTGCCACACTCTCCGCCCATCATTGCTTGCCATTGCCCATGCTTTGTCATTGCACATGCTTCTTATGCCGCATTTGCCATTCTTCTTTTCTTTGCTTGAGGGAGGAAGGGAGGGAAGCAAGAGGGGAGAGCAATGATGCTTGCTTGCTGCTTGAGGGAAGGAGAGAACAAGAGTGAGACAATGCTATGTGCTGTTGTCCAAGCTTCCAAGGCATCCAAGGCTTTTTTATATATTATAAGTGCTAAATATACTAAAAACCAATGTTTCAATACATAATCTAGCATAACAATGCCTAAACCAACTGAGGAAGGACATTATGGAATCAAAAATTCAAATTTGAATTCAAAGTTTTTCGGCTGGTTTTTTTTCCCAGCCCAGGCCAGGAAAACTGGTTAACCGGCTGGGATTTCGATCCCTGGCTACAACACAATAAATTTTCTAACAAATAGTCCCTCCATTCTCTTTAATTGTCGATTTGGATATTGACATTGTCTCCAATACACACATTTGACTTTTACCTTTTCTAACTATATGTTAACAAAAATTATTGAAAATATAATGATGTGGAAGTATGTTTGATGACAGATCTACTAATATCATTTCAGTGAAAAATCTTATTACTTTTATATATGTTAGTGGTCAAAGTTTTAAAAAGTTGATTGCATGCATTCTAGGACGACATATATTTGAAAATGGAGGGAGTATTGATTTTCTCAATGAATATTGAATTGAGAGGTTCTACATTTTACTTTCGATTTTCAGATAGCAATTTCCTAGTTTGCCTTTTACAGATGCATGCCTGTCATCACTAAACTATAGATATCTTATAATTTCGTGGTCTGTATAGCTTTTGACAACTTGTGTGCGCGCTAGGTTATGCCTTTAACTCAAACTCAACTTGAAGAAGCTATGAAACCAGCAAAGTTTGAACAAGCTAGTTCTGGCTTTTCTTTGGAGTCCAACAATGTGCTGTCTCCCATAATAACCACGGAAAAAGCGTTCCCTTCATCTGCTAGCCCTATTAACTCCCTTCTGGCTGGGGAGAAGATTCAGTTTGGTAAGCACTTTGTAATTTGTATTAGTATTGTACCATGTTTCCATCCGCTTGACTGATAATTAAATAAAAACAATATTCAGGGGCAGTTACCTCACCAACCGTACTGCCTCCCGTCAGCCGAACAATTTCAAGTGGGCTTGGTGCTCCAGGTTCATCTAGGCCTGATATGAAGATTGATCGAAGCTTGCATGGTGATAATGGTAGTGCTGTTTTGTTTGACAAGGAGAAGGCTACTACTGCTAAGGAACCATGTTCGAATTCAGAGGATGTTGAAGCCGAAGCTGAGGCTGAAGCAGCTGCTTCTGCTGTGGCCGTTGCAGCTATTAGTACCGATGAGGTAGTTGGATCTGCAGCTGATGCAACTGCAGCTTCTGCTCCAGACAACAAAAGCTTTAGCAGTAAGGATCTCACTGGGTTAGCATCAGGAGGTATGATCTTCGGGTTGTCAATTGTTTGAGTTAGAACATTACCCTCTGTATATGCAACTATATTCATAGAGTTTCTTAATAAAACTGTAGTAGTTGAAATAACAGGTCAACCTGGGCAATCATCCACAGAAGAGCCACTCACAGTTGCTCTTCCAGCAGACTTGTCAGTTGATACTCCATCAATGTCCCTGTGGCCTCCTTTGCCCAGTCCACAGGCATCAGGCCCAATGCTTTCTCAGTTTCCTGGTGCACAGCCATCCCACTTTTCCTGCTTTGAGATGAACACAATGTTAGGAGGTCACATTTTGCATTTGGACCAAGTGATGAATCTGCCGGCTCTCAGGGTCAGCAGCCTCAAAGAAGCAATTCTTTGCCTTCAGCACCATTGGGTGCTTGGCCACAATGCCATTCTGGGGTGGACTCATTTTATCGTCCTCCAACTGGGTTTGCTGGTCCTTTCATTAGCCCTGGTGGAATCCCAGGCGTGCAAGGTCCTCCACATATGGTAGTTTACAACCACTTTGCTCCAGTTGGGCAGTTTGGTCAAATGGGACTTGGTTTTATGGGAGCCACTTACATCCCTGGTGACAAGCAGCCTGATTGGAAGCAAAACCAAGGACCTTCTGTTGTGGCCGTTAGCCAGAGTGATCCAAACAATCAAAATATGGTACCTGGTCAAGTAACCTCGCCCAGTGTTACTACTCAAGTGCAGCATCTGCGCCCAGCTTCTATCTTGCCTATCCCATCCCCACTGACCATGTTTGACATTGCTCCATTCCAGGTATGCAGTAGTTGTCCTAGATGTATAGAGAATTGAATTGGTTCATGCTTGATGCTTGTGTGTTAGATATCCATCCGATTATCAAAAAGATGAATACAATGGTTTATACATAAGCAGAAAGAATAATCTCTCTCATGTGCATCTGCATGAATCAGTTGGAGGCTGTTTGCAGCAGCATTTAATATAGCTTACATTTGTTATTTTTCCCCTTTTCCAATGTGTTGGGAGGTGTAGGGGGAATAAATTGTTGAGATTTCAGAATGTACGTTGTGATTTGTGAAGCTGTTCTCAAGCATACATATCTTCACCCTTTGTTGCTTTTTTCCATAACAAAAAAAAAATGGTTGGCAGCTTTAGTTTATTTTTATTCCATGGTTCGACAATTCAAATACAAGCATTGTGTATCAAACTGAAAATCGGAATTTCTGATCCTGTTATAGTTAATTGGATAACCGTGGTTAGAAACTATCGAATATTTTTAGTTTTGTTTTATGCCAAAACATTTCTTCTCCATTTGCATTATAATTAACTCCCCTCACTCTTGTCATTCCAGTCATCTGCGGACATACAGATGCAACCTTGTTGGCCACATATGCCTGTACCGCCTCTACACTGTGTCCCATTATCAGTGCCACTACAACAGCATCCAATAGAGGGTACAGTTGCACCACAGTTTGTTCAGAATGTGCCAATGGACAACAAGGCAAGTACAAATAACCGGTTCCAGGAGGCTTCTACATCTGTTGTGCCATCAGATAGTAACAAGAGCTTCCCTAGTGCAGCTGTCTCTCAGTTCACAGATGAGTTAGGTCTCGTCGAACAGCCAGCCTCCAGCAGCAGTTCAAATGCTCAAACTGTTGAGCCTTCGTTTGTTCGGGCAGGCATGATCAGCAATGAAGTCCCAAACAGTGCCAAAGTCATGGTTAGGATGACCCCACCAAATGTCAACCCCGGAATTCCTACAGGGGTGAGTAGCAGCAACCCAAACGGTGGTCAGGTTGCCAACATGCCCTCAAAGCCCCACCAGTCTTCGTCATCATTAGATCAACAGTACCAACATCCACTTAATAATCAGGATCGCCGGGCTCGGGTGACCCAAAAGACTGGAACTGTGAATGAATGGCAACGTCGGTCAGGATACCAGGGGAGGAATCAAAATTCTGGTTCTGAGAAGAACTTGGGCACTGGTAGGATGAAGCAGATCTATGTCGCAAAGTCGTCATCAACAAGTGTCCATGCCCCCTCAGGCTAGAGTAGATATGTTTTTTGCAAAGCGTGGGCCAGGCAGGAACAGCGCAAGCTTCCTTGCATGAGATACATGCGAAACATACTTTCGCTCCATGTCCATCTGTCGTTTATTGGGTGATAGCCTGCCGTTTTTGGTTCATTTTCGTGCATAGAGAAGAAAAGGAGTGTTGTTGCAGTGTAAAACTTTTGAAGGACAGTCGCGTCATGCCTGGAGAAATTTTGCAGCGGACCAAATCTGCTGTTTTGCAAGTCAATGTTGTGCTATCTGAGTTGTTATTATGATTACCATTATTTTATTTTATTTTGCCTGACTCGAGGTACCCATAATGGGGATGAAGAGTTGAAGACATGCCTTGTGGAATGTGTTTATAATCCAATTCGAGCTATTTTATTGGAACATTCTTCTTGATGTTCTGTCCTCCACGAATTTGTTTTCTCCGCGTTACATAACCTATTTTCTTTCCCAGCTTGCGTACCAGATACGTGGGAAACATTTGAGGCCGTTTGACAAATGCCATGTAGCCATTTAGACCCATAAAAACAAACGAGAAATGAAGGATAAAGACACTTTGATTTCACAGGAAGGCAAAACTAACTTTTCCAGAACATTTGTTACAGCACTGGAATATAACAGCAGTTAAGAGACTGTCCCCAGCTGCCGCTCTAGTTCAATCACTGAAATCTAGGTGCTAATCCTGGTTTGAACTTGCAGGAAGCAGTTAGCAATCAACGCCTTGCTTTTTACCAAACATTTCTTTGCTATCTAGGGATGAATACACTGAAACTCTACACGAGAACTGCGCTGCTACTTTCCTTTTTGAAACAAGTTGCTGCGACTTTTTCTTACAAATTCGTGCAGCTAACCACTCCATTCTAAACCTTAAACAGACCATCTTCTTGGTCCCTGTACTTTGCATGATGCAGGATTTGCATTCAGTAACCCAATGTCAGAAATCTGATGAGCTATCGCTGTAATCTCCTTCTGCATGACGGAAGACCTCCAGTTGTAAATTTGCATTTCCAGATGGAGCAGCCTAATCATATATATATATATACCATGGATTTAAACAAATTATAATATGTTCACGAAAGAACGATAGCAGCAGGAAGAAAATAATTGGAGACAGATGTTCCATTACCAGACCACTAGTTGTATCAGCAGCATGTTTCAGTTTTTTTTTTTTTTTTTTTGCTACATCCTCTGCTTTGTTCCCCGCTAACTTGAGTCTCCTCATCAACGAAGTTCTGATCTGATAACTCTGAAGAAAGACAAGGGCAGTTCTCCTTAATGGCACAGTGGTAAGAAGCAGCAAGTGAGACAGAGACTTGGTATGTAGAGCTTATACAGGTTTTATTACAGTATGTTACTATTGTTAAAAACAAGTTCAGGCAAATCTGTAGCGTAAAATATTAATCCAATGGCCAGAACTAATTCATATAATGTGGCACTCTGAGGTGAGGAAAATAGCATTGATTGAAGTTAGTGGGGGTCACTTGTATAGTACTATAGGATAAAATGCTACTGTTCCTTTAAATAGAGCAGCCAACTATGTGATGGGAGTATGGGACATGCCAGCTGCCAGCATAACTTCATTTCATGAATCTAGGAGTCAGACTAACCATCTAGTTACTCGGTAAGAGATACCTGACAATAGTCCCATCTAAGGGTAATTATGGAAAGAGAAAACTATCTCTAATTTTGTTAGCTTTTGATAAAACATAGGGTAATTTTCCTATGAATATGCCATTTCTTTTGCACAATATAGTTATTAAAAAATACTGTTCACAGAAGCATCCTAGAGAAGCTACCTACCTGTTCTCGAAAGGGAATGCCCATGCCATTCGAAATGGGAAGCAGAAGACCCTCCAGAGTTCTTTAGTCTTGCATGGTAACTGATTCTCTCTTGTCTTGGCTCAGTAGTTGCTGCATCATCGTCCATATAATAGGCTTTCCTATCTTCCTGATCACCGTAACATGAAGGTGATCCGATATGCTCAGCCTGTGATACTCTGGATTCAGCTCCCTCAGCCTCAACCATCCCCCAATATACCTGATGCTTTGATTTGAAAAAAGAGAGCAATTTCATATATCACAACAAAATATTTCTTCTTGTTGAAGAACGAGACAGTATTGCCAATACCTGATCAACTTTTGTGTCTCTACGATTTCCTTTATAAGAAGTTTTGTGGCTCCATAGACTTGGAGACCGACAGAACACTCCCCTCGAGTTGACTTGACCATCATATAATTGAGTAACAAATGATTCCTCCAATGAGCTAATATAGAGCATGTGCTTCTCATCTGTCCATCCAGTTGACGAACCTGCATTCAACGTATCCTGATAGAAGAAAAAATGGGAGTAAAGCAATTAACTCGTTGATGGCTTCCGCAGTAATGATCTGATATATGAAATTTTCAACACAGAATTCAAACACATATAAAACAAGGGAAGAATCATCATGCAGCAGGAGTACAGGATTGTAGAAGTATCTCTATAACCTAATAAATGTGAGTACATATCTATTTGATTTCTCAATTGAAATCATGCCAAAATATATACAGATAATGAAACTAGCAATGCTGTCATCAGGAACCTCAAATTAGATGATAGAGCTGACAGGATCGTATCATACTTCTCCTGTTCATCTGCAGTTTGCAGACTTCTACATCATGTTCGACATTAAAGTCATGCCTGGTGAAGTGCAACAGAGGTTTGGTACTTTGGTTACATTCAGAGCTAAACCACTGGAATCCAGGGTTCTCGAAATTGAAATTGCTATAGCTGTCCTCCTAAATTTGGAGCATTCTGTTCCAAATGGCTTCTCCTCCCTCTTGTGCTTTTGCATAGGTGCCTTGTATAAATTGATTAACTATTGTAATTTCAGACTGAACTAGGAGGAGGCTAAATTACAGGTTTTGGAATTAAGAGGACTTTACTAAGAGCGCAAGGTAATATACAAGCAGCACTATCACTAATGATAAGCAATTATTGGGGTAGTATCAAGTATCAACAAATAATTCAATATCAAAATGTCCAAGCTAACAAAACAACAAAGGAAAGAAACTCAAGAACTCGTATGAAATTACACTTCACTGATCAAAAGGGGAATTGTGGCCCAGTGCCTGCAATTGTTTTACAAAAGAAGAAAAGAAATGTATGCCCATCCAAAGCTAGTTTACTTGGTTTTCATGTCCTTGGACTAATTTTTGTCCAAATGATTTTGATATATACTTGTCTGACCATTTTTGCTTCTAATCCTCAATAATGCCTAAAAATAGTCTTCCTCTCATCAGCCTCACTACTCCATACTTGTGCGTGGCAACTGCCCCATCTGCATGACCCGCTCATGCATCCTTTTCAAGCTAATCGACTTGGGCAGTTAAATGACATGCCAATATTGTGTTCTTATTTCTCAGTAAACCGTTAATAATGGTTGCTCACCTCAGCCATAATAATTTGGTGTGTATTCGAGTTAGACTTACCTTACACCTTGTCCTCACCCTTGGTCCCACATGTTAAGAGATATATTAAAGACAGATCATATCTCTAACACCACACACAATCCACAAACAAACCAAGCGTAGCCCCTCCTCCGAAGAGTTCCCCCCAAACAACTCAACAAGGAAACTTTTAAGAAAAAAAGTCTCTAAGCATGCAATCATAAGCAAGCAGTAGGTGATGGTTCAAGCCAACAACACATCTAAGGTGAGCAACAAACATCAAAACAAATCATACATTTCTCTACAAGAAAATCCTGAACAAAAAAGAATATCTAAGCAATCGTTGGCTGTTGATTAATCTAAGGCTTCAAGCAAATGCATGACAAGGTTGGACAACAACCAAACTATCAGACCATTTTGGAATAGCAAACCACTGGAAATGTTGAAGCATGTATACAGTGGTGGAGGGGGGACTGGCAGGAGCCAAGGTCCCCGCTATGCTACATGAACTCTCCATATGTACACATAAATTAGTAGTATAATTAGTTTTAAATTTTATCATTTGGCACCCCTTCTGAAAAATTTCTACATATCCCCTTTTCATAGAAATATCCTAGCTCCACCACTTCGTGCATACCACTTACATCCCAGTAAAAGACATCTTTCACTCTTCGATTAAAGCTATATGCTCTGGTAAATCACCTCCACAGAAGAAACTATATGCTCGACATTTTCGCCATCATTTGCTACATTGTGTTTGGAATCCTAACCCTTTCACCTGGGAATTTGTTTGCAGCCAATCGTTCCTTGTACTTATTCCTAAATGAAGTTTATGTTCACATTAAAAAAGAAAACATGGATCAAACTTTGAGGTTCCAGCCAATAATGCCTCCTCAATAGACCATTGTGATGGCATCATCCATAGTATTTTGGCGCCTATTCACGTTGGAGTCATACCACACCTGTACAACCCCTCATGTCTCACCCGCAGGCCACACGAAACCGAGCATTATCCCTTATTTGCGAGAGTTCCCGCCAAGATTGACCTAATCTCCACAACAAAACCCAAAACAAAAAGAATCTATAAGCGTGAAATCAAAAGCAACCGCTACGGGCTGGTTAGAGCAGACAGCATATCTGAGTTGGACAAGGAGAATCGAGACAAATCATTTGCAATATGGTATCACGGGAGACGCTCAACGGCAGCCGCAGGCAGAAAAGAATCAGGATCACACACAGTTTTACGAGTATACATGCTCTAATAATTTGCTCTTCCTGCAGAAAGAAAGAAGTGAATGAATGTAACCGACCGATCTTGTCAGTCACATTCCACTCAGAATCCATCCTCTTTTCTTTCCCTCCCGTTCTTTCTCCATTTGGAACTGGTCTTGCTTATACTATGCACCGATAGAAGAACAAGTACGGATGGAATTTCCACCATAGCCAAGCCGAATCTAGCTCCATGCTCATCACGCCAAGCAAAACCGCAGGCACACAAATTAATCGTACAGGCAGGACACCAAATCCGCGTAGAATCATTCGAACCCGGGCCTAAAGAAGAGAAGAGAAGAGAAGAGAAGAGAGGCAGGGGATTACCCCAAAACGCAGCGGATCGGGCGGCCTCTCGCCCATCATCCCTCCCGCGCCGAGCGAATCGACCCACCCGCCGAATCAGCCACCCTGCGCACACCGACAGAAAAATGGGGGAATCAAACGCTAGAAGAGCTCGGCTTCGTCGGAGGAGGAGGGGATTCTGCGAACCCTCGCGATGGTCGGAGGGGAGCTCGCTCTGCAAGGGAGCGGACGAGGAGGGGGGAATGGAAAAGCCAAAAGGGGAATGGGGAAGAGCCTTCCCTCGGGCTCTTTTTATCCTGCGTGGCATAATCGCTTTTCCACGTGGCAGATAATATCTGATGCTGCACCTCTGTGTGCCGCACCTGGGGCCAAATGGGATCCCCTGCGCAGGGGCCGCTCCTCCTCCTCCCGGTGTGCACGCCCTCGCACTGCAAACCTTGCGTGGGCCGGGGTTGTCAATTTGGTTCATGCTCCCGATGAATCAACCCAAAATTTGGTAAATAAGTGTTATTCAGATTGCGGTTGAGTTAAATTTTAGTGTCACTAGCAATTTTTGTATAATTCAAATGTATGCACGGGAATATATATATATATATATATATATATATATATATATATATATATATATATATATATAGACACACACTTCAATGTATCTCCTCTAGTTACATAGCGAGGTGAGGTCTATCATTGATCCAATTCCTTTTCTTCTTCTTTTTTTTTTCCTTTTTTTGCGAGGGATCTTATGGGCTATATATGCTACTTGCCATTCATTTCTCCCCTAGTAAAATTGACAGCTTCAAAGGTTGCCGGAAAAGATGGTAGAACCTGTGGTCTCTTGGGAGCCTACGTGGCTACGCGCGTGTGGTGTGTGTGTGCCGGATGAGATGGCCAAACAAAAGGGAAAGAGAAAAGCATTAGATAATTCTACCAGCTGCGTGCCACTGCCACCTTTGCAAATCTGTATCGAAGCTTACGAGTACTGGCTCAATATCATTATGTGCTCTTCAAATGGTACATCCAGGTTCTAGAGTTTAATATAGTAAATATATATTTATAAGTGTATATATATTTAGTTGTATGCATACTAAATTTTACTAATAATATTACTTCAAATACGTAGCTTCGAACGATACATTCAGGTGATGTACCGTTCTAGAGTTTAATATAGTAATATATATTTTTTATATAAGTACATATATGTTTAGTTGTACGCACACTAAATTTTACTTATAATATTACTCCAAATACATAGCTTCGAATAGTACGTTCAGGTGATGTACCGTTCTATAGTTTAATATAGTATTATATATTTATAAGTGCGTATATGTTTAGTTGTATGTATACTAAATTTTACTTATAATATTACTCCAAATACATAGTAGTAAAAATCAAATATTGTCCGGTATCGAGGCCGGTATGGTCGATATTGACCAGTATCGAGCAAGTATGGACGGTATTGACCGGTATCGATGCCAATATGGAAAGCAGAGTCGTCAGTACCATTTTAAGTGGCGGAATGGTACATTACTGGCTAATCTTACCGAACAGTATTGATAAGTTTGGTACTAGCTCATAATATTAATTAACACAACGTGGAATTAATACCATATTTAACTTTATGCCTAGACATATGTAATAACGTCACTGCTCAAGTTTAAGTTGTACTCTCTCTGGTCATAAAAGAATGTTATTTTGGATATCGGCACGGTCCCCTAGATGCACTTTTGACTACTAATTTCTATTGTAATATATTTATAAAACCTAATAAAACTATACTTTTATGGAAGTTTTTTCGAGACAAATCTATACCTACTATTTTCATGTGTTCAATCCAATTATTGATAAAGATATTGTTGGACCGAAAAGACGACTAGAAGGGGGGTGAATAGGAGCACGCTCACTTTTTCATAAATACTAGATTCAACACAATTTGACTCCAGTAGCTATGGAAGCTATGAAGATCAGTATATCAGTACAGCGGAAGACTAATATTGAATCCAATAAACACCCCTAAGCAATACTACAAAAGATCAATCACCAGATAATGAAACACATTGCACTGCCGGTCAGACCGCTGGCTCAAGGGCGGTCGGACCGATTTGTCACGGCCCGATCGGTCGTTATAAGCGATCGATCGGCCAGCCTTCTAAACGTAAAAGATCAGCCCCGATGACAAAGATGAAAATAGATGAAACTTTTGATCTACTAATCCTAACTTGATGAAACTTGGAACACACCTTCTCTATGATATCAGGGACCTATTCCAATCGAAGATTATGATAATTCTTGGAAGAATAACGATCCTTTTTTATTTGATTGAAGAAGGGTGCAAAACCGGGTCAAAACTCTTACGCGTGGGTAATTAATGATCAAGATGATCCTAGATAGATTCCCACACGTCACAGCAAGCTAGATCACGTGAAGAAACCAAAAAAAAACTCACAGATCAAAGAAAGACAAAAAACCATCAAATAGAGAGAAAGAACGCAATGAGACAAAACATTGATCAAACTTTCCTTTGATTGATTGATATGATTTGGGCTTACAACCACTCCATCAATGGAGGACAATGTTCAATCCAAGAGCACGAAAATCACATCCAAACATCAAGAACCCTAGCCTCCACAAAAGCTCTCTCTAAGAAAATTAGGGTTTACAAAAATTGTAAAAAAGAGACGAAGCCGAGGTGCAGCCACCTCCCTCTCCTATTTATAGAGGAGGCTTAGACCTTCTAAGGCTTAGACCTTCTAGAAGTTTGGCTCAATTGGGCTCCCGTTAAGGCCCAAAACAAACGGGACACTTACGCACACATTTTAATGCGCCATCTTTAACACCCCTTGACCTAACTAGCAACACCTTGCGCCATCTTGCACCTCGGATTAGCTAATAGGTCACCCTTGTCCATCTTGCACCATACTTGAGTACATTGACCTCACCCGGCATCATCGATCGTTCTGGACCTCAGCTCTACAAGCCTAGTCCCGATCATCCTCGCCGTTGACCGTCATTAACCACCAAGCAACCTGCACAACAATAGACAAGTGACGAGGATCTGATAATCCTCATTTTATCTTTTATCTATAATTCTTATTAGGGGTAAATATGATGTCACGTAGTCCCCAGAAGTACCCCTTATATTTATAAGGGAGAGGCCTACCAAGTGATTGCAAGTTCTCCTACAATCACCCCCATAGTCGTAAGTCTTACTACGACTATGTCATGGTCGTAAGTCTTTCTACGACCACTACATGGTCGTAAGTCATTCTACGACCATTACCCAGTCATAAGTCCTTCTACGACTATTGCCCAGTCGTAAGTTCTGCTACGACCTGTACCTAGTCGTAAGTCCTTCTACGACTATTATCCAGTCGTAAGCTCTGCTACGACTTGTACCCAGTCGTAAGTCCTGCTACGACCAAGTCAACCACAACCACCTTATAATCAATAAAACCTACAAGCGAGTGGGTCCAATTGATTAAGGAATCCAGACGGTCCACATGCACTATTATTCTGCGTAGTAATAGTGCTTAAATACCCAATTACCTCTGAAAGATAACTGCCAAACGGCGTGAAGGAGCCACTACGCCGGTAATTACTGCCATCATGTACCCATTACTGTCTTGATTAGGCGCCTCTTCAGCAGGGGAAAACGACTACTCCTTCACGACTATATAAAGACATCAATCAAAAGGACAAGAAAAAGGCGAAACAGAGAGCCAATCGAGGACAATCAAGGAGAAAGACAAGTACTGTTCTTTGTAATAGTCTTAGTTTCTTGCTTGATTGTCGAGAATACACTCAATACCACACACACACAGGAGTAGGGTTGTTATTCTCCCCGGAGAAGGCCTGAACCTGTATAAAAATCCCGTGTCAATCGCTCTACGTGATTTCATCTCTAAGAGACCCCCCGAATCAAACAATCTTTACGTAAGATCGGTTCTAAAACACCGACAGTTGGCGCCGTCCGTGGGGATCTTCCGGTAATCTCTTGTCAACATACTCTCTTTTTCCAAATCTCATGCACTCATGGCAGGGGAATGGAACGAGGAGAACTGGTTTGACTTGGCAGATTACGCAGACGTCGACATGGATGTCGGTTTCAACTACGAGCCGAATGATGCATCCTCTGATGGTGATGTCGCCTCCGGAGATCATTCTCCGGGAAACCATCCCATCAATGGAGTTGAGGAGGGATCCTTATCCCCCACAACGATACGTCCAACAGAGGAGCCAATTCCCTCAAATGACAAGGGTCAATCCGACCAGAACCGCACCTGTAAGGACTTACAACACGACGAGAGTTTTCCTCCAAGTGTTCAAGTCCCCCTAAGACGGTCCGACCTGGTGAGACAAGTTCTGAGAGCCACCATTCCAGGACTCCACCAACATCTGGTGATCCTCTCTCTCAGGATAACTCCAGAGGAAGTGGGATCAAGCATGCTTTTCCTGCAAATTCGACCGTCTCTCCGCAGATCTCATTTGCGGACGGAGATGATTATAACCGAGTTCCCCTACGGAGGGGTTACTCCAAGTCGCGGATGGTGTCTCTCGAATACTCCTCAAGCGGGAGGCCTCGGCGCAAGTGAGAATCATCAGCGGAGGTCTTCGTCCTTCCTCGGATCGAGTCGACCTTATGGAGGCCGAGATAAGAACACTCTCCGAAGATCACGCACTGCGCCCCCTCGTAATAATGGCAAGGGCATCACCGATGACGGGCAGGACCAATACTCTGATGAGCGCGAGGGAAATCCTCGACATTCTCGCACTCCATTGAGAAGGCCTCAAGGATCTGATGAGGAGAATTTTGAGGCCATCCGACGGAAGAAGATTGCGACCGTAAGAACACGCTGGCGCATCCAATATCAGTCGAGGGAGGCACAAAAACTCCAGGACATCAAAGACTTGCTCGAAAATCCCACTCAAGAGCTTGCTCGAACGCCAGGATACGATCTCTTCGCTGAAGAAATTGCGCAAAGGCTTCGAACCGTGATGACAAGACTGGAAGCACCTCGTCGACATCATTCAGGTAGTCGTAGCAATGCGACTTCCTCAGCTACCAGTCAATCAAATATTTCACCACGTAGAAATCGACACGGCCATAGGTCGCATCGATCCCCTACTCGGAGAAATATGTTTCGATTGACTGATGATCAAGAAGCCCCTCGGAGAGGTGATCGTTCGCCACTTCGACAAGGAAACCCGCAACGGATGGAGTACGAGGAGCATTCCCCTCGTAGAATTGAGACCTACTACAGGACAGGTCAGCCTGTTACTGGGTATCGTCGTATACGATCACCTGGTGATATTAACCCTTCTTTCCTGCAAAGAAGACGTCAAGAAGTTATTACCGGATGCCGTGCATTTTCGCCTGACCTTCGAGCTGTTCGCTGGCCACCTCATTTTCGACCAGTAAACATGGAGAAGTTTGATGGATCTCAAAATCCCATCGAATTTCTTCAAATCTATACAACAGCTGTCCGAGCAGCAGGAGGAGGAGAGCATGTAATGGTAAATTATCTTCCAACTATGCTTAAAGGATCCGCTCGATCGTGGTTATTAAACCAACCACTCGAGTCGATCTACTCTTGGCAACATCTCTACGACCTTCTACTGGCGAATTTCCAAGGCACATACAACCGCCCTGGAAAGGAAGACGCCTTGCAACGGATAAGACAGAACAGCGACGAGACTTTGCGTCAATTCATCAAACGCTTTAGTCAGGTTCGTAATTCAATTCCGGAAGTTTCTGACTCATCTGTTATCAGGGCTTTTAAGCAAGGAGTCCGTAGTAGAAGGATAACTGAAGATATTGCTTTGAATCCTCCCAACACTGTTGCCGAGCTCTTCGAAATGGCTGATCGATATGTGACTACTTCTGAGGCGGTCGAGTGGAACAACACTATTTGATGCGGACATCCTTAGCTACGTTGTTTCATATAATGTTTTCAATTCATTAAATACCTCAGAACAACATGAGCTTACTAAGAGAGTTGAAAAACAAGAGAAGCTTATCCAACAGGTGAATCTGTTCACTGAATTTACTTTTAAATTAGTTGAGAATTTCATACTACCTAAAACTAGTGTTTTTCTTGTGCTCATATTGGAAGATTCAATAATGAACGGAGATGAAGGATATGAGGTTGTTCTTGAAGAAAGGTCATCACAATGGAGGAGAAGCTCGTGGGAGACAAGCAAGGGAAGAGAAGTCCAAGAATCCAAGTCAAATTCGAAACTTTCACAAGCCCAACCAAATTCAAATTCGGAATCAACTCATAATTCAATTCGGATTCGGAATCAGCCTCAAATTCGGATTCGGAATCAGCAGGACAGTCCGGATTAAAACGGCCATAACTTTTACAAACGGAGTCCGATTCGAGTGTTCTTGGGCTTGTTGGAAAGCTAACTTCAAGCCCGATCCAACGGATCCTCCTCACTCGAAATTCCTTCTGGATCAAAAGATATGATCGAATCAATGTGACGGTTGTAAAATCAGAGTTTCCTTTTGTTTTGAATGTGTCGGAATTGGAGTAGGACTCCAAATCCGAATTAGAATAGGAGTAGGGCCTCTTGGCCAGCCATGAGGAGGAGTAGGAGCACTATATATAGAGGTAGACCCCATTGTAACCTCGCACCACGTTTAATATATTTTCAAAGCTTTTGCTTGATTCTCCTGTTGTGCTTATAGCCAAAACAGAGGGAATTGGGCATTGAGAACAAGGGGTCGTTCTTGCTTTTCCGTTGGGAATTGAGGGTTCGACGATCTTCGCTTGTGGTCAGCGAGGATCCAATCAAGTGTGTGTTTGGGCGAATTTCCATAGAGTTGCAAGTCCGTGCATTGGCGCGGGGATCACCGGTGGTTCGTCGAGTACACAAGTTATCGAGAGGTTCTACGTCGAGAAGATCGCACACCGCATCGTGGTATCGAGCTCAGCTTGACTCGGTAGGATCTTTATCTAGTTATCTTTTTTCCCATACACGAAAATGCCATACAAAAAAAAATTCAGCCGTAGTATTTAATTTATTATTCTAGTGAGTTTTGTTAAGTTTTTGTCCATTACAATCATGTTTAGTTTGCTGATCTTGAATATTTTTTGCGTTGCTTCTTATTTGAGCCTAGTTTGATTTTTTTAGTCGTGTCTATAAAAAAACAAAAAGAAGTGAGACATCAATTTATCCTTTGTGAACCTTTCAATCTTTTGCGAATACTTTGAACCTGTTGAAGACTAGCTAAATCGTTGCTTAGGGCTGCATATTAATATTTGTGTTCTTGCAATTGTTCAAAGATCAAAAGGTGGGAAAGAACTTTTGCTCATTTTTGGTAGAACAAGAATTTTGGCAATAGTTCAAAAAAAAGAAGAAAAGAGAAAAAAAGAGAAGAAAAAAAAAGGAAGAGAAAAAGAAAAGAGAAAAGAGAAAAGGAAAAAGAAAGCGCATAGCCGAACCATAAACTTGAGCAAAAATCCCCACTCATTCTTGATTCAATTGTTAGAATATCAATATTTTGTGCAATCTTGTGCCCTAGTTTCATTTTTGCAACTAGCTAGCGTCTTTCTATAACTTGTGCAATACGAGCTATTTTGTTCTTCACTTATATCTTACATAGCTCATTCCTTGATTGCACTAAGTTCCAATATCTTTGCGTGTGAGTTGCTTTGATTTTCACTTATATCTTTGTGATCGGCAACTAGGCATTGAATTCTAGTTTGGATATTTACTTAGCATTACAATACCTTGAATTTTCAAATTAAGTAGGTATCCATACCAAGCTCCATAAAACACCCGTTGTCATGCTTTGACTTGCTCTAGAAATTCGCCACACATCACCTTGTGGTTCCTGCACGCTCAAGTGTAAGTATTGTTGATCTTAATTCCTATCGGAACGGTAAAGAAACTTCACCTTGTTAGGATTGTGAGTTGTGTGACCTCTACATATACACATACACCTACATACATATTCTTTGCTTTGCTGCTAACAATGGCAGATCGCGAGTATACATATCTTCCATTCTATGGTAGTAATGATCCAGAGGAGTATCTTGAGTGGGTACAAGACATGGAGTTCGAGCTTGAATCCCATAAGTTCGAATCAGAAGCCAAGGAAGTGAGAGTGGCCACTTTGTTTTTTACGGACTATGCCTTTAGTTGGTGGCAACAACTAGGTGGAAAACGATTTATTACATCTTGGGTCTGTTTAAAAAGCATCATGAGAAGAGAATTTGTTCCATCCTATTATGAGCGGGAACTACTACGACACGTGGAGAGCATTAAACAAGGATGCAAAGTTGTCAAAGATTACTATATTGAGTTGAATCATGCAATGCGCCGTGCCAATATCACTAGTCCATATCAAGAAAAGACATACTTCAAAGCAGGCTTGAATTATCGATCGTTCTTTGCACTTCAAGATGAATATTTTCGTAGTCCGCAAGATCTTGTGAAATTTGCTATGAAGGCGTAAAAGAGACTTAAACACATTCAAGCACATCAATTAAATCTGCTGCGCTCTTTAGTTCTAATTCATCCACCGTGTGTCACTTGAGAAGAAGATCGAGCATCGAATTTTTCTTCGACCGAGGTGATGAGTAGTGCTTGCACACAACCCGCAACACGTGAGGAGGTCGTGGTTGGTGGTAGTTGTGCCCTTGCCGCCTACGGTCTTACAAGGATGAGATGTATCAAAACCCATGTGAGAATGAGAGCCACATAGCCAAATTGAGTGAGAGTGATAAAAAGAGTGAGCTGTGTGAGTCCACCATACGCGAGGTTGAGAGCATCCCAATTGAGAGTGTGAGAGATACACCAAAAGAAAAGGGAGAGATAGATGATAGGATAAATAAAATTATTTTTGAACCTAACAACTTACCCTCTATTTCTAGTGTTGTATCCCACATTCGCAGTGGACCAAGCAAATAAGGAGTTGGAGATTCAAGAGTCCTCACCATTGGAAGAGAAAGATAAAGAGCTAACCATGGATGGAGAGGGAATACCTGAAGATCAAGGTAACACTATTTGTACTGAATTGGTCGTTTATGAAAACAAGGTGCGTAAACCGAGAACTCCATTATTCATTTGATGATTCCACGCTCTAAATTTGATATGCTTAATTTGCATAATGTGAAATTGATTACTCAAAAGAAGTTCTTAGTAGAATACACATTAATAATTCTTTGTGTTATATCATATTCGATAGTCCTAAACATGTATCTAGTGTGATTAAGAAGGTTCTTGAAATTTCACACTTAAGATCACTAGTAAATAGCTACATACACACATATAAATTCAATTTGATTGGTGATGTTGGTGTAGACAACATGTTTCAAGTTTATCAAATATACATTACCTATGATAATCTTGTTGATTTACAATCACATGTTTTATGCAAACCATTTATTGAGCAATGTCATGATATCTTTAAGATGGGTTTAAAAACAAGTGTCTATTGTTTAGAATGCAACATGATGCCTACTTGTTTATCTCTTAGATGTATAACTAATCGAGTAACGCAGCTTAAATCATGGAATGGTATCAATTGGTTTTCACCGACTTTAGTTGATTTTGATGTTGTGAAGGTTAAATTTTATCATATTAGTCGGTTGGGCAATTTGAAATATGATTTTGAGCTATCGAATGTGCGTAACAACAAGAAGAATACAATAATTGATTCATACATATACCATGCATATACGCTTGTTTTCTTCGCCTAGCACATTTTCAGCTATCAAAAGCCGAGGACGGCTTTTTTGAAGAAAGGAGGATGATGCGACATCCTTAGCTACGTTGTTTCATATAATGTTTTCAATTCATTAAATACCTCGAACAACATGAGCTTACTAAGAGAGTTGAAAACAAGAGAAGCTTATCCAACAGTGAATCTGCTCACCGAATTTACTTTTAAATTAGTTGAGAATTTCATACTACCTAAAACTAGTGTTTTGCTTGTGCTCGATTGGAAGATTCAATAATGAACGGAGATGAAGGATATGAGGTTGTTCTTGAAGAAAGGTCATCACAATGGAGGAGAAGCTCGTGGGAGACAAGCAAGGGAAGAGAAGTCCAAGAATCCAAGTCAAATTCGAAACTTCCACAAGCCCAACCAAATTCAAATTCGGAATCAACTCATAATTCAATTCGGATTCGAATCAGCCTCAAATTCGGATTCGAATCAGCAGGACAGTCCGGATTAAAACGGCCATAACTTTTACAAACGGAGTCCGATTCGAGTGTTCTTGGGCTTGTTGGAAATCTAACTTCAAGCCCGATCCAACGGATCCTCCTCACTCGAAATTCTTTCTGGATCAAAAGATATGATCGAATCAATGTGACGGTTGTAAAATCAGAGTTTCCTTCTGCTTTTGAATGTGTCGAATTGGAGTAGGACTCCAAATCCGAAATAGAATAGGAGTAGGGCCTCTTGGCCAGCCATGAGGAGGAGTAGGAGCACTATATATAGAGGGTAGACCCCATTGTAACCTCGCACCACGCTTAATATATTTTCAAAGCTTTTGCTTGATTCTCCTGTTGTGCTTATAGCCAAAACAGAGGGAATTGGGCATTGAGAACAAGGGGTCGTTCTTGCTTTTCCGTTGGGAATTGAGGGTTCGACGATCTTCGCTTGTGGTCAGCGAGGATCCAATCAAGTGTGTGTTTGGGCGAATTTCCATAGAGTTGCAAGTCCGTGCATTGGCGCGGGGGATCAGCTGGTGGTTCGTCAGGGTACACAAGTTATCGAGAGGTTCTACGTCGAGAAGATCGGGCACCCCGCATCACTATTGATCGAGAAACATATACTCCTCGAGAGCTACGTGAAGTTGGTGGAAAAAAGGACAAGAAAGCAAAGAAGTCCAAGAATAAGATAAAGGGTCAAAAACCACAAACCAGTGGTTTCAAGGAGGTCTTGGTTGTGAACGATAAAGAGCTGTGTACCACCAAGTCGTACCCTGATCAAGGCAAAGGTAAGCGCCCTGATCGAAAGAACGACAAACCAAGGTGGTGTCCTTTTCATAAAAAGGAAGGACACGACCTCCGCAACTGCCGAGTTTTCCAGAGAAAGCTCAAGGACTACTACAACGGCAAAGAACCACTCCCCACTCTCGAGCAGGTAGGGCATACGAGTGGCCAAAAGTCATCAGATGATGAAGAGATGCCGTTCCAAGATCCGCAACATACCGTTAAGCACATTTACGGAGGATCATCGACATACGAGTCAAAACGATAACTTAAAGCTGTCGGACGAGAGGTAAAGTCTATAGATGCTCCTCTTGTCAATAATTTACCAAGTGGTCTGAAGTTACCATTTCTTTTGAGAAGGGTGATCGCCCGATCACTTCAATCGATCAGTCGATATCCGACAGTGGTCGAACCCACCATCAACAACCTGCCGAGTCAATCGAGTTTTGGTTGATGGTGGCGCCTTCCTGAACATATCGCTTACAAATGCCCCGGACGAGATGCAAGTACCAGACAAAGGTAAGACCGTGCGATACTCTTTTCATGGAATTGTATCGGTCTTCTACCAAACCCATTGGCCAAGTTTCTCTTCCTTTAACATTTGGTTCACCAAGTAATTTCAGGACAGAGAAAATCTCCTTTGATGTGGTCGATTTCTATACGGCATATAACGCCATACTCGGACGACCAACTTTGGTAAAATTCTTAATGGCTACTCATTATGGGTATCAATGTCTTAAGATGCCAGTCCCAAAGGAGTGATCACAATTCATTGTGACAAGAAGATGACGATAATCATGATCGCCGATCCTCGAGATGGTTGGTCAAATACCAACTCGAGAAAGTCACCTTCGACTAGCAAGTCGGGCCTCAAAGTCGCATCAAAGCCAAACGACCAAGTCAAGGAGGTTCCTCTGGACGCAGAGAAACCCTCGAAGACTGTTCGCATCGGGGAGACTTCCGACCCCAAATAGGAAGACACCCTCATCACCTTCCTCCGACCTAACGCAGATGTCTTCGCGTGGCAAGCATCCGACATGCCCGGAGTCCCGAGGGAGGTGATCGAGCACGTGCTAGCTTTACTACCGATAAAATACCCGTAAAACAAAAATTACGGAGATTTGCGCCTGATCGACGAGATGCTATTAAATCGAATTGATAAGCTACTTAAAGCAGGCTTTATAAGAGAAGTCAACCACCCAGAGTGGTTGGCTAACCCTGTTAATGGCCAAGAAGTCAAACGGTAAATGGCGCATGTGCGTAGACTTCACTGATCTTAATAAAGCTTATCCAAAAGATGATTTTCCTTTACCTCGTATCGATCAGTTGGTTGATTCTACTGCAGGTTGTGAAATATTAAGTTTTCTAGATGCATATTCTGGATACCACCAGATCAATATGTGTCTAAACGATGAAGAAAAGACCGCATTCATTACACCATTTGGTACCTTTTGCTATGTCAAAATGCCATTTGGTCTAAAGAATGCCGGTGCTTCTTTTCAACGCTTGATGCAATCGACTTTTTCATCTCAATTAGGCCGGATGATCTAGTCGTAAAAAGCATTAAGAAATTTAATCATATCACTGACCTACAAGAAACATTCGACAACCTCAGAAAGCACTGCTTAAAACTTAATCCCGAGAAGTGTGTGTTTGGAATTTCTTCAGGAAAATTGCTTGGATTCCTAGTATCTGAACGAGGAATCGAAGCAAATCCTGAGAACCTCCTCATGTCTTCGAGGAAACTGTGGTATTATTTTCAGGCGCACAAAATAGTTGTGCCGTCTGAGTTTCCTTTGGGAGCGATCCTCCATAATAAGGAAACAGCGGGACGCATGGCAAAATGGTCAGTCGAACTTGGGGAGTTCGACCTCCATTTCGTGTCCCGAACGGCCATAAAATCCTAGATCTTGGCAGACTTTGTCACCGAATGGACAAATCCTGAACCTGTTCAGGTTCCCCAGTATGATTCCCACGACCAGTGGATGATGTACTTTGACGGGTCACTTACTTTAAGTGGCTCGGGGGCTGGGGTGGTCCTGGTATCTCCTACCGGAGAAACCTTAAAGTATGCCATACAATTAAACTTTCAGGCCACTAACAACGTGGCAGTAGCACGGTTTGCTAGGCGGCATACAGCCGCGAAAGCACTCTCGATTCGTCGACTACTCGTGAGAGGAGACTCTCAACTAGTCGTGAATCAAGTCGAGAAAGAGTACGGTGCTCTAACTTGACAATGTCTCAGACTTATCGAAGCACGTAAGCTAGAAAAGTATTTTTAGGTTTCGAGGTACAATTCATCCCTCGAAGGATAATTTCTCATGACCAACTTGCTCGGATGGCTTCTTCCCGATCTACGCATGCAAAAGGAGTTTACTTGAGCAACTCAAAAGCCGCTCTCAGTCGAAGAACCAGACACCTCCTATTGAGATGGCCTCACTAGATTACGAGGATACCGGATGACTCCCATCTACGAGTATCTTCACAAGGGTTCCGTGCTGAGGATGATCTTGAGGCGGTCGCTTATCCCAAAAGTCAAAATGTATACTTTGGTCGAAGGAGTCCTCTACAAACGAGGAACCCAAGGGATACTCATGCGATGCATTCCACAAAACGAAGGAATAACACTCCTTCATGATATACACAAGGGCATCTGTGGACGATACTTCCTACGTAACATTGGTCAGTAATGCCTTCGACAAGGTTTCTATCGACCAACACTGCATGCGATGCTAAAGAGATGGTTAAAAAGTGTGTCCAATGCCGCTTCATGGTAAATGATACACCAACCAAAGTTAAGCATTACGCATAATACCTCTTTCTTGGCCTTTTGCGCACTGGGTCTCGATATCCTAGGACTGCTTCCCAAAGCTCCGGGAGGTTTCAATTCCTTCGTGGCTATTGACACGCTCACAAAATGGATCAAGTCAACTCAGAATCGGGATAACAACTAAGCAAAGAAAAGGTTCATGATGAGATGCGTAATTAGCCGATTTGGAATTTCGAGCCGGATAATTACGCATAATGGTAAATAATTTGCAAGTGCAAAATTTCGTGAATTTTATGACGAGTTGGGTACCAAGTTATGTTATGCTTCGCTGCACATCCCCAAAGCAACGGGCAATCGAACATGCAAACGGCCAAATAATGCGAGGAATTAAAACCCGAGTCTTCGACCACTTCGTTAAGCGCTCGGGGCTTGGGTACAAGAATTACCTTCAGATATGGGTAGTTCAGACGACCACTAGTCGAGCGGCAGGAGAAACACCATTCTTTCTAGTGTTCGAGTCAAGCCATGCTTCCTCCGGAGCTAAAATTGCGGTCGACACGAGTTGAAACCTCAACAACTCCGACCAGAACAACTTCGAGCGAGATGATATTAACCTACTCAAGAAAGGAGAAACATGGCCTTAATCCGCTCAAAGCCTACCAACAAGCCCTACGCAGATACTACGATCGTAAGGTCCACCGCACCTTCTTTGTAGGTGACTTGGTGTTGAGGCTCGCCAATCCAAGTCTAATCGGAATAAACTTTCTTCCAAGTGGGAAGGTCCTTACACGATGGTCGGTCACTCTACCAGTGGTCGGACGACTAGCAATGGAAGACTGACGTGTTCTCTCAAATTCTTGGAACATCGATCGCCACGCAAATTCTATGTGTGACCAACCTCTCGTGCAATAAAGGTCCAGGTTCCTTCTACCTCTTTTGTCTTATTTTTGAGTAGTGCTTTTATAATCTTTCGACTATGATCCAAAACGCCAGCTTTCTTTACACTAGTCGAAGGCAAGTAACATCATCTAGTCAAGTCTTTCCTCTCTGACGTGGTCCCGCCCACTAGAAGGAACTTCCTAGCATCGACCCGTTACTCACTTTTGTTGCCAATACAGAGAGCTCGGGTTCTATCTAGTCGAAATGTTTTCAAAGCCAACTCTTCTCATCTTAGTTTCAGTAATTTTGAAAAATATTCTAAGTAGAGTGCACTTTTTTATATTTATTCAACCACCTTTGGTGTACTCGTTTCGTTTTAACTGGTCGAAGGAAGAGACACACCTAGTCGAAGTCTTTCCTCTCTGCACGTGGTCCGGCCCACTAGAAGGAACTTTCTAGCGTTGCTCAGTCTCCCACTTTTGCTACTAGAAAAGACTTATCGAGTCCATCAGAAAAGGGCGAATGAATTATTAAAGTCCTCTAGACGTTTGCTTAACTCAAGTTGCTGTTTTTGGTTTGGTTAAACTAGTCGGAGATGGTAACATCACCTAGTCGAAGCCTTTCCTCTCTGCACGTGGTCCTGCCCACTAGAAGGAACTTCCTAGTGTCGAGTCGTTTCTACTCTTTCGACCAGTGCTTGACAACCATAACAAAAACTATAAGTTAAACAAACCTCTCTTTCTATTTCACACACTATTTACTTGGATTGTCTAAACAAGCTAAGCAAATAGTCGGGGGCTAGGATAAAGTTATTAATTTAACTTCAGTTCTTGGTTTTTAATTCGTTAATTATCTTTTGAGTTGCTAACTACTCGACAAGATGATTTCTAGGAAACAAGATGGATCACATATATTTTCAACAGAAACTTGTCTGTCTTACAAATTTGTTACAGATCACTCTGAAGGGGGAGAGCCCAGTTGCATTTCCTCCGCCACCTTTTTGCCAACTGATTGCATTTCTTCAATCAAACGACTCGCCTCTGATTCAGGGCAGTCGAAGTCGGCTTCGATTGGTTGCACATTAAGGCGGCGGTCATAAGCTTTAAGTTTTGCCAAAGCATAACTTACTGCAGCTTCGACTGCCTCCCTTATGGATTCAGTTTGGTTGGCCTTCAGAGTGGTCACCATTTCTTGCAAAGTTCCGACTTGTTCCCCGATGGTACTTATATGAGCAGCTATCGTATCTTCTCGAGGAGTTTTTCCCTCAGAATGTAGCTCACCAAGTACTTGGTTCAGGAGTGTGATGTTGCCTTGAAGATTAGTCTTTATTGATTCCATCTCCTGTTGGGAACGAGTCGAAGCCTCGCGAAGTCTTTTGTTCTCGACCACTTGTTCTGAAAAGAATAAAACCGGTCGAACAAAAATAAACTTCTAGAGGAAGAGAACACAAATATAATTATAGGAAAAGCATTTCTTACATACTAGTCGAGAATCCAACTTCTTGACTTCTTCTTTATGGGAAGCAATGGTTTCAGCGTACTTTTTCTTCCATGTTTTAACATCCTCTGCATTCATCTTAGCAATGCGGACGGCCTCGTTATAGATCAGAGTTTTTTCATTGATTTCAGCCTCGAGGCTTCTCAATTTGACAGCAATTTCTGAAAAAGAAATTAGCATGAGAAAAGGGAAAATACTCGAAAATGACAACAGGTAAAGAATTGCTTACCTGTTACTCGAGTTTTCAGTCCCTCGAGTTCCTGATCCTTATTCTTGGTAATGCGAGAAAACTCCTGAATGACCAAAGCTTTTTTCTCCAACTTCAGTCCGGAGCTTCTTCATTTCATCTTCTTTTTCTGGAAAAGAAAATGAGAGTCGAAGTAAAGGTCAAAGTCAAAAACAGTCTTAAGTTCAGCACTTACTGTTTATTTGTTCCTGCAATCTTCTAGTTGCAGAGATGGCTTCTCGAAGTTTCTTCGAGAGGTCTACTACTTCCTCCCTCAGCTTTTTTGACTCCTCTTTTTCGTAATCGAGCGAGTCAGCTAAGGTCTTTGCGTCACTTTTTAACCTACAAAGGATAAAAGTGGATATGAACATCGGTCAATCGGTTGTAAGTTCTTCTACAACCATCGACATGGTCGTAAGTCTTTCTACGACAAAGCCTCTGGTCGTAAGCTTTTTACGACCAATACCTTGTCATGAGTTTTTCCATGACAAATCTCGTAAGCACTATATAAGTAGTCAAGTCGAAAACGACTATGAATAACAGTGGCTTACCATCTCTCTGCCTGTATGCAGAGTTCTTCTTTTTCCTTTCGGAGCTCTAGAAGTTGTCGATGATACTCACCAACAACGGCAATTTGCTTTAGAGCTTTCTGCAAAAGGAAGACAATGAGAAGAAAGGGAAAGCCACATATATAAGTATCCTAAAAATACTTACATTCATGGTCGACCTAGCAAATGCCGAATAAACCATCTCCGGGTTCTTCAGCTTGTCCACCTTCGCAACTTGATCCCACCAAACCTTCTCAAGACGCTCATTGTCAAAAATGTTTCCTCTATTGGGAATATCTTTGGGATGGGGGACTCGATCGCGAGATCTGAAAGCAGAAGACCCTACGACGGTAGCAGCCCAAAGAAGTCGCCGCGGTTGAAGTATTCTTCTTCCTCCGATTCAGAGTCGCAGCTTCTCTTTGGATACTGGGAGGAACGCCTGCCACGATTTCCTTCCCAAATACGGTGCACGTGCTCATCATCGCTTTGACCAGAGGCCTCTACAATCGCCTCGTTGTCTCTACGACCTCGAGAGTCGAGTCGCCACTTCAACGGTTGTAGCCGCTACTTCAACGATTGTCGCTACAACATCAGCGGTTGTAGGAACCACTCTGGGAGCCACGACTTCATCGGCCACCTGGGCCAAGGATGATCTTTCGACCACCTCCATTGTTACCTCTTCAAGAATCAAGAAGTGGCAATGGGCTTCTCAACTAAGCATTCTCGGGGTCAAGGAGTTTGATCAAATAAAGAAAAGCAAATCAAAGTTGTGAAAAGAAAAAAAGGTAAATGTTGTTCTTACGCTTTAGTACATTTCACATACCTCCGCACCTTGATCTTAACCAGGAACTTAGGAGCAATCCTCCCAACGGAGGACTTCTTCTCCACGACCACGTCTGGTCGAGGTTCAATAATGGGCCCGGCTACGACCACGTCTGGTCGTAGAACTTGAACAGGAACCACATCTCTAGTCTCTGATCCTTTGATAGCCGAGACCGCCTCGACTACTCCAAGAGCAACACTTCCTCAATCAGAGTCGTCTTTGGAGCAAGATCGCCTTTACAAAAGACATAAAATCTTTCCGCATTTCCTTTTCCAGCTTGCTTAACAAAACTAGGAGTGGCGTAAATCGCGAAAGATCTCTTGTCATAGTAGAAGGGTACCTTAGCCTCGCGGGTTTGTGCTAAGAGGTTCAACCGCTTCAACCCCTCGGCCGACGATTTCAAATCGGCTTCAATTACAGCTATGTCCGCCGCAGTCTTTGTAGAAGATCTGGTCAAAAACCGAGAGCTCGAACTTGCTCCTCCCTTGTCAACGGGTCTCGCAAGTCGACGTCTCTTGGACGGAGGAGCCGAGCCTTTGTTTTTCGACAACGCTGAACCAATGGTTATCAAGAACTTCCTCGCCGTCTGGACGACTTTCCATGCCTACTTTCTGTAAAGCAAAACAGTAAAAGAAGAATTACTAACCGGTCAGAAGTTTTTCTACGACCAAAGGTCAAGTCGTAAGTTTTTCTACGACATTTTCTTGATCGTAAGATATTCTACGATCACCACTAGTCCTAAGTTCTTCTACGACTATAAAGTCCTAAAGAAAAAAATCAACTTTTGATTACCTTTAGGCGCTCTATCCTTTCATTTGCGGGCAAAGCCGCAATGATTTGAGGAATCACCGCCGAGGTGGCGGAGACTTCTCACGATGAGTTTGACCTTAGCGCCAATCTCCACTGTGGAAGATCTGTAAAAGCAGATAAGAACGTTAGATAACTTTGAGAAAGACCAAACCAAAAGCTATGTCGAAAATTCACTTACCTCGCCATAGTCCCCTGGTCTGTCTCCTCTCCCGAATATCTCCACATAGGAGATGCTCGCTTCTTCAGGATTGATTCGGCGGTGATGAAATCACACCACATGCCATCCGGTCAACCCCTCCTCCTTCAAGTCCTTGATGGCTTGAATGTAGGGGGCAATCCGACTGATATCTTCAGGAGTTGAGTCCTATGATGATTTCTTCTCGGCAGCCTTCCCCACAAAAGAGAGGCTGTCTTCTGAGGTGACTTTCCAAGAAACCACCTCTTCCTCCATCCCGGCCATGAAGACCGAGTGAAACTCTGAATATACTCCCTCGACTTCAAGTCGTGGAGCTTCAGACCGCAACTTCCAGCGATTCCAGTTTGTCGAGCCATCCCGTAATAATATTGGAAAAGCTCGAGGTCCGCCGGAATCCCCAGGTATGCCTCACAAAGGTACACGAATACACTCAGCATAGTAATGGAATTAGGACCTAGATTCGCTAATTCCACTCCAAAGTGCTCGAGTACCACCGTGAGAAAGGGGTGAGCGGGCAGTCGGAGGCCGCACTCACAGTACGCTTGGAAAACGGGGATTTGCCCATTTTCCCCCAACGGCCAGTGCCGTCCGATGGCCGGAAGCCATTTCACCAGAGCCTTCTCTGGAATCTTCCCGGCGTCGACCAAGACTTTAACCTTCGCCGCATCCATCTCCGACTCCTCCCACTCAGAAACTTTCTTGGCCATTTCTCTCAAAAACAAGAAGTTTTGGATTGAGAAAGGATTGCTAGAGAAGGCACGATTAGGGTTGGCGGCGGAGAAGGCGAGAGCTCGAAGAACAGTAGGGAACGATTTGGGGAAAAGGTAAAAATCCAAGTCTAACTCCCGGTAAGTTTTTATAACCGCACGATTGCCACAGCCGGAACCGCCTCATCGATGTGTCCGTGGAGTCGGTTGTAATTCCCTAGATGGTCTGTTCGAGAAAATTAGGTTCATTTTGTCACCTCCAAGCGAAATTACTTTCTTGACCAAGTCTTTCTGGTCGAATGAAGTAGCAATCGGAAAGGATTTTTCTCCGATCGCCCTACTACGACCACTTCACAGTCGTAGGGGTTTTTATGACTTTTTGATAGTCGTAAGAAACCTTCCTGACCAAGCAAGTTCCTGGTCAAAGTAGCACTCAAATGTCGAAGAGTTTTTCCTTCGACCATTATTCTGCGACATTTTCATAGTCGTAAGACCATTTGCAAATCCTTCACCAAGTAAGTTACTTTCACTTGAAGCTGGGGGGGCTAGATGATGAGGATCTGATAATCCTCATTTTATCTTTTATCTATAATTCTTATTAGGGGTAAATATGATGTCACGTAGTCCCCAGAAGTACCCCTTATATTTATAAGGGAGAGGCCTACCAAGTGATTGCAAGTTCTCCTACAATCACCCCCATAGTCGTAAGTCTTACTACGACTATGTCATGGTCGTAAGTCTTTCTACGACCACTACCTGGTCGTAAGTCATTCTACGACCATTACCCAGTCATAAGTCCTTCTACGACTATTGCCAAGTCGTAAGTTCTGCTACGACCTGTACCTAGTCGTAAGTCCTTCTACGACTATTATCTAGTCGTAAGCTCTGCTACGACTTGTACCCAGTCGTAAGTCCTGCTACGACCAAGTCAACCATAACCACCTTATAATCAATAAAACCTACAAGCGAGTGGGTCCAATTAATTAAGGAATCCAGACGGTCCACATGCACTATTATTATACATAGTAATAGTGCTTAAATACCCCATTACCTCTGAAAGATAACTGCCAAACGGCATGAAGGAGCCACTACGCCGGTAATTACTGCCATCATGTACCCATTACTGGCTTGATTAGGCGCCTCTTCAGCAGGGGAAAACAGCTACTCCTTCACGACTATATAAAGACATCAACCAGAAGGACAAGAAAAAGGCGAAACAGAGAGCCAATCGAGGACAATCAAGGAGAAAGACAAGTACTGTTCTTTGTAATAGTCTTAGTTTCTTGCTTGATTGTCGAGAATACAGTCAATACCACACACACACAGGAGTAGGGTTGTTATTCTCCCCGGAGAAGGCCTGAACCTGTATAAAAATCCCGTGTCAATCGCTCTGCGTGATTTCATCTCTAGGAGACCCCCCGAATCAAACAATCTTTACGTAAGATCGGTTCTAAAACACCGACAACAAGTAAACCGAATTTGGAAATAAGTTCTTCACAACTTGACCCATGTTAGTCAAAACATGCATCATGCAACATGTATGCCCTGAAACTCATGACTTTGACCTAACAACCGAATAACGCCGCCACGACGGGCGACGAACCAAGTGGAAACCGGTCAGACTGCCCCCTAGGGCCGGTCGGACCACCCACCCTGGCCGGTCCGACCGCCAGCTGGGACTTAGCCATTTTTCCTCTCTGGAAAACCGAAACCTACTAGAATTTTGAAACCAATAGAACTTTTGACTGGAGACTCCAAAAATTATAGGACCAAGTGCAATAGAATCTTCTCTCTTGCCTACACCCTCTTTTTTTGGCACAGCTCAATTCCTCACTTTGGTAACTGGCCGGTCAGACTGCCCCCAGGGCCGGTCAAACCGGTCAAGAATCGGTCAGACCGGTCACCCTAGCCGGTTATAGCTTGACAGCATGTCAACTTTGCCGAAAACACGTGAAACGACAAACCGTAAACGTCATTGCCAATTGTCACATCATCCTAAGATCTGGAGCATATCCCCATGATATCCACAGATATAAATAGCCAAAGTTTAGAAAATTTTACTGCACGTACCTCAAAACGACATTCTTTTATGTGCGGAGGGAGTATCAATGTAGATTTCAGTAATAAATAGTATTAGAAAATTAAGGAAAGTTAATTTGTTCAAAACGGGAAAGTGAGAGTTAACTGGATGAAGTGGCTAGCTGCAAACAGTTTGCGTGAATTAAACACATGCAGTACCAGACTCAGCTCCCATGCATATATACTAGTGGGCTGCGCGCGCCTTGGCGCACGTTGAGTCGGAAAAGAGTGAAAACATATGTTAGGTACTGACGATGAATGAAAGCGTAACAATTGAACAAGATATATCCGATATTAGAGTAAAACAATCAGAATATGAAAATAAAGGTTTGTCAAGCAGTGAAAGAACCATTCTGATGTGATTGCTGTGTTTTATTTCATGGGTGGAGTTCGGCACAACAACCTTAATTCAGGCTCTCGGATTAAGGGAAGGAAACTGAGGGGAAAAAAGAAAGAAAATGAATGAACTCTGTCAAGTTAAGATAGGTAGTCTTCAGATCAGTCCCATGGTCCAATCCCCTATATATATTATCATAAAGGCCACACTAAAATGGAAGAATAGGAGCATTAGCAAGCACTGTTGCTTTATAACGAATGGGCATGCAATTTACAGTTCATATCGACCATAACGCTTCAGCCGGAGCAGAGCTTTTCAAGAGCCATGGTCTCGTCGCCATTGACACTCTTCAGAGCACTTCTCACCAAATCCTCAGGGAAGCCCTTCTCAACCAGCTTCTGCACCTGTACTTGCATAAGTGAGAAATTTGCTAAGATTCATCAATATCTACAGCTTTTCTATAACCAATGGAATGGTAAACAGTTGATGACAGTGCCTTTTCCTCCATGCCAGTGGAGGAACTCTTTGCAAACGCCTCTGTCCAATAGCCAGCAATAGCAACGAATGTGAAATAGTCACACAGGTACTGAAAAAAACAGATGAAATGCAAGATAGTGAGTGGAAAACAGTCTACTATGTCAACATGTCAGTTAAGCCCCCGTCCTAAAAATCCATAGGCATTTGTGGGGCTGTTCTATTCATGAAAATCCATAGGCATTTGTGCTCCGCATCATTGGAATCACAGTACAACATTTTAGAAACATTTTATACCTAGCTTGAAGAGCTAATTAGAAACATTTTATACCTATCCAAGTGAAACATTTTATACCTAGCTTTTTGTGTAACATCAATTGCGCGAAGGGCAGATTAGATTTAGAACTAAATACTGAAAAGCTTCCTGAGCTAATTAGAACTACCTTACACCCTAGCAGCCTAGCCTGTCATCTGGCGTCAACTATGCGTAGAACACACAACATATCCGGTATTAAATGCACATAAGGTGAAAATACCAGCTGTAATGGTGACTCTAGTTGTGTTTCAGTTGCCATGTACCAACCACAAACATTGCCACTGGACAGAGTATTAAGAATAGTTACAGTTATCAACAAGAATTGTTTACAATAGTTCCAAGGGACGTAATCTCATTCTAAATTGGTTTCATCTTACCAGGATTGTAATATCCTGATTCGTATTAGAGGGTTCAATTGAACTAGAGAATGAATTAGATGATTTAAAGTGGAAATTCGGAATTTTGAGAAATGAGAAGAGACATTTGGGAGTTAAGTTTTGAAATTTAGAAATGTTTGGGGAGAGTTGCTGGTGCTGCTGCCAAGAGGAGACTAGCAAGGAGGAGAGGAGAAAGGAAGGAAAGGGGAAGAGAGAAGGAAAGAGAGGAAGACCTTGCGGGGGAAAAAAATCATGGTTTGGCTTCGTGTCTCGTGGATAATAATCTGGAACCTTTAGAAGTGCCTTTGGATAATCGCTTTTCATTTTGTAGATCGTTTTGTCATTGGAAAAGGTAGATGAACTATCTGTCCAGAGTCGTCAAGATTAGGGCAGAGCGTCGCGAGGGTGATTTGGAGTAGTTAGACTCGGAATTAGAATTCGGTCTTGTTATATAAAAGTTAAGATATTTCGTTAGCTTTCTATAGAGTACTGGATCACAAATGTTGGTTGGGTAGAATAGAAGTTATGTTTTTTTTTTGCAAGATTGTTGTCCTGGAAGTTTGTCGGGTTCGGGCAGCGTGCATAAACCTACAGATTAAAAATAAAAGATGGGTTATTTTGGGGTAGATAAGTTCTTCAGTATTCTAGAGAGTCCAAGAACACGATTTTTGGATGGGTAGAAAATAAATTATGATTTTATAAAGTTAGTTGCTCTGTTTTGGACAGTAATGTTGTTCACTGAGGAAAACGGGGTTGTAGATGTCAGAATCTCAAAAAGATGATATTGAAGAAAAGGTTGGAATTTTTGTGTAGATCCTGAAAAAATAAATATTTTATTATGTTTGAGTTCCTGAGCCTAGAGAACTGTTTGTTTGAACAGCAATGCGGCGGGGAAAGGTTGCTGTTGGGAGGAGGGTTGTTTTGGGTTGCGATCAGGAGGGGTTATTTATTTCTTTGGTAATATTGTACTACTCTTGGATTGTTTTTTAGTGTGTTTTATGAATACTCTGGTGGTGGTGTGAATCAGGGGGTAGGGCCTTCTACTCGTCATTCTTCGTCACACGGTTGAGGCAAGTGTAAGTGCAAGTAGTCGGTAACCAATGAGGAAAATATTTGTGCTATGTTAATGTCTTATGCATATAAATATTTATTCATGTTTTGCTGTTGGTTATGCTATATATGCTTATGTTGATTAATTAAAGAGATAAAGATTAATGGTTGACAATAATCACTTGCAACATTTCATGGATCATTGATGCTTGGTCTACGTGGTAGCTAAGTAATGATAATTTTTGAGACCCCCGCCATGTTTTAGACGGGCATGAGGTCCCCACACTCGTGGAGTGAGGGCTCGAGGTCCCTGTGCTAGAAGACGTAGGCTTGAATATGCATCAACGGATGCATACTCCGCATTACTGGTAATTGCAAAGAGAGAAAAAAACGTGCATTTGTGGCATCTGCATCGCATGAAATTAATAGTTAAAAAAATTATAAAACCAATATGGATGGTTGTATGTGAACAATGTTTATGTTCAATATCTGCTTATGAGATTTTGTTTATCGATTTGATTATACTTTGCTGAGTCGAGGACTTATACTTGCTACTTATGTTGTTTAGGTACTTCATGTGGGGCGGCATGCATGGGAATGGAATAGAAATATTGGTGCACTGCGCCTTGATATTCACTATGTCTAATAATTTAGCACTTCTAGTTTTATTTGGAGAACCTTTACTAGTGAATTGGTATTACAGTTTTGTTCACCTTTCGAGGTGAAATTGCTTCCCTTGTAGTTGAGATGGCCCGTTCTTTCAGGTGGTTTGCTTATGGTTATGTTTTAATTTTTGCAATATGATATTCACTATGTCTAATAATTTTCTTCTTCGCTTTTCATCTATACGGTGACTTAGACGGTTTGACCCTTTCAAATAACAATGCAATTGATGTACCTGGGAATTAAAATAAAAGGCGGATGGCAAATCATGAAACAAATATAGAAGTATTACATATTTAAAACTTAAGGTCAAAACACCATGAAGCTAAAAACTCAGTAATTAAAAACAGCAACCACTACGGTCAGAAAACAGGATAACTCGAGACTCCACAGAAGTAAAATAGGATCGACAACAAATTTCAAGAGATAACACAGACAAGCTAGATCCAATCGAACGGCCTGGACGACACAGGCAGCACATCCGACTAACAAAGCAAAAAAAAAAAAAAAAAGGCAAATTTTTTGAATGGCTGGTACATCTCTGTGTTACTCGGTCGTGAGGCGTTACATAGAGCTGTTCAGATTACTTTTATTACGCATTCTCTTCCTTTTCGTGCTTTTGCGCTCTGACATTTCCTATCCTACATTAGGACAGGAGACAAAAAGAATTGTCTGAAAAAGAAGGCATGTCATGTCGTACGTAGCTGGATATAACTGACGCATAGATAATAGTCAGGTCATGGTCATATGTATGATTGAATCCCAATAATGCCATTGATTATATATTCATATATATGTAGCGAGACATGACGAGTTCACGAGTATCCATGAGAAGAACCAAAAGCCAAACTAGCATGTGATCCGTTCAAATTGATAGGATTAGAAATGCTGGCTTCAAAAAAAAAAAGGAAAAGAAAGAAAAAAAAACACATTTTTGTTTTTTTAATAACTACACGAGTTAACAGGCAGTGATACGAGCTTCTTCAAAACGTTTCTTTTGATCACGATTATCAAACTTCAAATGATCTAACATCCAAGACAAAATTAAGTTCGTTCTCAAACCGAAATAAAGATGGCTTTTTTTTTTATCCCAGTCCCACATTGGTTGTGAAAGGTTAAGGTAAGGGACTTAACTTAAAAGTGGGAGAATCTCTCACCTCACAGGCTAGCTTTTGGAGATGAGACAGCCCCTACGATGCTACAATTGGTATGAGAGCCTGATTCTAATATCTATAGCCCAATGCACACTAGAGTGTGAAGGCTCGATGGACCGCTTGTACGGTGAAGGGGCGGTGAATGGTTCAGAGACCAACGTGTGAAGGAAGAGATTGTTGGAATTATCTCACATTAGTTATGGAATGACAAGAGACCCAACTTAAAAGTGGGGAAGTCCCACACCTCACAAGCTAGCTTTTGGGGATGAAAATGCCCTTACGATCCTACAACATCTAATTTATTTCTACGACACATAAATACATGCTCCATCAAGCTTTTGGGGATGAAAATGCCCTTACCATCCTACAAAATCTAATTTATTTCTACAACACATAAATACATGCTCCATCATGTAAACCAGACTAGAACATCACTTCGGACTTGTTTGGAAAGTCTATTCCCGGCCAGAATCTATGTAGGTAGATCGATAATTTGAACTAAAATCTCAACCTATCCAAGTGAAAAAGCCTAGATTTTAGCTCAAACAAACAAAGCCTTCGAGTTGTTGCGTGAGAATTGAAGAGTCCCCTCAAATGACTAATCCGAGATAACACTCTACGGCTAGTACAACGCGTTCGCATTATAAAGAGGTCTACTCGCCACTATAAAGGCACATTCACGTCTGACTAAGAGGGTGTTTCAGTATAAGTATCCATGTACTCCATTCATCAGAACCAGATAAGAAACTCCTTCAGAGGATGTTTCAATATAAGTATCCGTGAGTTTAGATGAAATGCGCCACACGGCATTGCTTGGTATTGATTTGTATAAATATACATGTACAGGAATTGATTAGGAAAGTTATCTCTAATGGAAGATACTAACCATATCTAGAGATATACAACCATACAAAGTCTGATTACAATCCTATTTGACTGATACTAACCGATGCTAACAATATCGGTTATATCATACCAAAGATAGTTAACACCAATTTTAGCAAACACTTCGCAGCTTGAAACATCGCTTTCCTGATGTTGAGAATGTACCAAAATCAAGAAACAATGGTGAAGATAAGCCTTTTGTGAAGACGCTCGGCAAACTACAATGACGAGGAACGTGAAGCACGTGGACGTCACCCAAAGCAACCTTGTTGTGGACGAAATGCAAGTATATCTCGATATGCTTCGTCCGTTGGTGTTGAATCAGATTCAAAGACATGTAGACGACACTCACATTGTCACAAAGACAACTCGTCGCTCGCGAAGAGGACGATGGAGCTCCTAAAGAAGTTGTCGGCCAACTCACCTCGGCGGCATTAGCGACACTCAGATTCCGCTTCTGCTACTGGAGCAAGAGATAGTGTGTTGTCTTTTGAAAGACTCGACACAAGATTCTCGCCGAGGAAAACGAGTAGCCGGATGTTGATCATCGAGTATCCGGCAATGGCCCATCAGACGGTAGACGATGAGGAGTCAGCGCCAACCGAGTGAGCCGTAGGTCAGAGTGAAGTGTCCCACCGATGTATTTCAAGACACACTTGATCAAGTTGAAATGATGCTCGCGCAGGCATGCATGTGGAAGCAGATTTGCTAGGCAAAGGTACGCAATGTCGTATGTAAACATGAGATATCAGAGAGCACTCGCCATGCTTCGGTAGGATGTGGGATCATAAAACGCAGCACCAATAACACATGAAAGATTAGGAGAAGTGTCAATGGGGGTGAGAGAAGGCTTGCAGGAGGACATGCCAGCGCGTTCAAGAAGCTCGGTGGCATATTTGGCTTGGGAAAGGAAATAAGCCAGAGGAGGTTCGTGTGACAGTGGTGCCTAAGAAATAATGGAGGGAACTGATATCTGTGATGGCGAATTCGGCGCAGATAGCGGAGATGATGCACCAGAGAAGAGTATCGAATGAAGCCGTGAGAATGATATCATCGACATAAAGGAGAAGATAGGTTGTACCAAGCTTGCTATGAAGAATAAACAGCGAGGTATCAGACTTGGATGGAGAGAATCCAAGAGATGAAACATGAGTGGTGAATCGGTGATGCCAAGCGCGGGGTGATTGCTTTAGACTGTAGAGGGATCGGTTTAAGCGACACATGACGTCGGGTTGAGAGGTATCAACGGTGGTTGGTTGGCGACAATACACTGTCTCGGATAGAGTGCCATGTAAGAAAGCATTCTTGACATCGAGTTAGTGAATTGGCCAATCAGAGGACAAGGCGAGAGAAAGAACAAGACGAATGGTGGCCGGTTTGACGACAAGGCTGAAATCCTCTTCGAAGTCGATGACGGCTTGTTGAGAGAAACCTCAAAGTACCCATCTGGCATTGTATCGTTTGAGGGAACCATCGGATTTGAGTTTGTATCGAAAGATACACTTGCCGGAAATGACATTAGCATGTGAGGGAGGAGGAACTAGATCCCAAGTGTTGTTGGATATAAGGCACGAATTGCCACTCATGGCGGCGTACAATGAGTATCCTTCAAGCAATCCAATAGACTTGGGAAGTGGAGAGATAGATGGAAGAGTCGAGACATGGAGGTTAAGTCGGTCCTGTGGTTTAGTCAAACCGCACCTAGTGTGAGTGTTGTAATGATGGGAAGGAATAGTAGCAGCAGGGAGGGCTACTGCATCGCCTAGAAACGCGACAGGGCTAGGCACAGCAGATGCTGGGGCTTCCGCGACAGGGCTGTGGTCTACCGCGTTAGGAGCATGGATAGGCACGACAGGGTCAATGACGCTTCTGGTGTGGTCTATCGCGCAGAGCATGGACAGACGCGGAAGGAGGCTCGGTAGGAGGATAGAGCGGTGGTAGGAGGTTGGGATATGCAAAATCAAGAAAATCATTGGTTTCCAAGGATGGTGCAGGATTAGAGGGGGTGAAAAAAAGGAAAGGTGGATTCGTCAAAGGTGACACGTCGGGAGATAATAACACGACGAGAGGAAAGATCCATGCACCAGTATCCCCTGTGATTGGAGGGCTATCCAAGGAAAATGTAGTGGGTGGATCTGGGGGGATAGTTTATGTGGCATGGAGGCGGTTTTGTTGGGGTAACACAAGCACCTGAAAACGCGCAAGTGATCATAAGAGGGTAGTTTTTGATAGAGATAGAAGTAAGGGGTAGAAAAGCTTAAGGTTTTTGTGGGGAGACGATTTAGAAGATATGTGGATGCATGAAGGGCTTCTGCCCAATATGCAGGTGGCAATCTTGCTTGGAAGAGAAGGGTGCGCATAATGTCATAGACCGTCCGTATAATACGTTCAGCCTTTCCATTTTGCGGAGAAGTGTAAGGGCAAGAAAAGAGGAGGTGAATGCTGTGATTTGTGGTAAAGGGGTGTAGGAGAGAGTTGTCAAACTTGCGTCCATTATTGCACTGTATGGTTAAGATGGACGAGATACTAGCCACGATTGACAGCGATGACAGGGTGTATTCATTATTGATGGTCAGGGAGGCATGAGAAATGCATTCCTATACAAAGTGTTGCTTGCGAAGGTTCGAGGTAAGGGAAAGATAGCTATGGCAACTGTGACGTCGGGTGTTGCGGCCTCCATTATGCCTGGTGGTAGGACTGCGCACTCGAGGTTCAAGATACCCCTAAACATTGAAAATGATGAAACATGCAAGTTCACCAAGCAAAGTAGTACATCTAAGCTCCTTCGGAGGGCATCCCTAATAATATGGGATGAAGCCTCCATGACAAAGAGGCGGGCGGCCGAGGCCCTTGACAATAGTATGAGGGGCATTACGGGCCAGCAAGACTTGCCTTTGGGGGGAGATGGTCATGTTTGGGGGTGACTTCAGGCAGGTGCTACCTGTTGTTTAGAAGGGGACAAGGGTACATATAACTGATGCTATGCTCCGCAAGTCTTACCTTTGGGAAAACATGAGGCAACTAAGGCTTGTTCATAAAATAAGGGCTCAAAACGATCCGTTGTTTGCTAATTACCTTCTGAAAATCGGTAATGACACTGAAGAAACCATAGAACATGATTATGTGCAGCTTCTAGATGAGATATGTGTTCCATACACTGGCGAGGAGCTTGACATAAACAACCTTATATAGAATGTCTTCCCAATGTCGAATGCAAGCATCTCCGATCTGGACTACATTACTTCTCGAGCTATTCTAGCAACACGTAACGAGTATGTTGATACGATAAACATGAAGCTGGTCGATCGATTTCCTGGGAAGGAGATAATCTATCACAGTTTTGATCGTGCGGAGGACGATCCTCATAACTACCACCCCTCTAAATTCTTGAATTCTCTCACACCTAATTGTTTGCCTCTGCATGTGCTCAAATTAAAGGTTAACTGTCATGTTATATTGCTACGGAACCTAGATCCAGTAAATGGATTGTGTATCGGGACGAGATTGGTAGTCCGAGGCTTTCAAAAGAATACTGTAGATGCTGAAATAGTACTAGACAACATGCCGGGAAGAGGGTTTTGCTACCCCGAATAGCTTTATTCCCATCTGATGATGAAATGTTCCCCTTCAAGTTCAACAGAAAGCAATTTCCAATAAGGCTAAGTTTTTCTATGACGATTAATAAGGTGCAAGGCCAAACTATCCCGAATGTTGGTGTATACCTCCGAGATCATGTTTTCTCACATGGACAACTCTATGTCGCGCTTTCGCGAGCTACTGCTAGGAGCAATATAAGAATACTTGCTCTACGGGAAAAGGATAGGACTATCATATCTGCCTGGACAGTCACCAATAATATCGTCTATAAAGATGTTCTTACATCGTAGATAGCTTATGTATTATCTTGAATTTATTTGGTTTGTATACATGTTGGAAGAGAAACCATGCATACTATTGTAATGTGGAGATTTGTATTCGATTTGTTTTACTAACAACCGTGTAAATATAAAAATATTTTCTATGTGATCCTTTGTTGTTTGCTATTGGCATCCTTGTCAAGATGTATGTCTCATTGGAATGTTTAACACAAAAGTTACAAAACAAAATTTGCTCGTATTGGATTTCTTTATGAGAAATTGTTTGTTGTGTCATGTCAGCATCATGTCGGTTAGGAACCTTTCCACTCATGGAGTATATGTTCCGTTTGATGCCCCCACTCCATCCCAGCCTATGTAAGTTTTTCCAAAGGCACCTTTATGCATATTTCCTTTTTGTTTCAGTTAATATTTTGCGTGTTTGCATGTAATTAATGTACATGAATAAAATAATATATGGTTGATGATTTCTCTTTTGTACATGCATCCACTTTCATGAGTTGGGTGCAGACAATGTACATTTTACATGGTTCTTTCGTGTGTACATAGTGCACAAATTCCCTATGCCAGAGGTCATGTATGTACCTATGTTTCAGATTATTATTGCTGATGATAATATATGTACTGATATTTACTTTAATATTTATTAGACACACATATTATTTTAATTTTTCTACCAAGATCATTTCATACATTGACCATATACTTTCCATATTTCTATTATGGTGTGAAAATGGAAGCATTTTGCTTCGGTAGACAAGTGCACAGATTTGATAGATTACTTGTGGAAGGAAATTCTTATGAGGCTCGTGTCGTAAACGTTGATCCAAATCCCAATCAATTTTGCCTTCTTGGGAAGGAGCTTGAGTTAAGGTTTACGTACCAAACTACGGTGGGGCAGTTGAGTAGTTTTATTCTGTTTTCTGATCTCCCTACCTACTTCACACATTTTGAAGAGGTTTATCATAAAACAAATAAGTCAATTGTAGGTAAGATCTCTATTTTCACTTGTTGTATCTTCTCATATAATATACGTTTTGTATTGTTACTTCTCACAATTGTAATACTTGATGCAACTTTGGCAAGATGTGGTCGGTTTGGTTGTACATGTCGGCCCAATTTAGCACACCAATATCTTCCCACGTCGTATACCGATGAGAGAATTATGCATCATGGATGACAGGTACAAATAGCACAATAATGCTTCTATTTCTCGAAAGAGAATATATTATATTGCATGTCTTACATTGAGTCTATGTTTTATATGAATTAGCCATAATGTACTATTCGTGTGAGTTTGGGATGGGCTAAGTGTGCGGTATCTAACACAGTTGAGACTTGCTGGTGAAGAGCACCATGTTTTGGCTGTGACAATACTAAAGAAGAATAGTTAATATGGTATGTGTAGAGCTATTTCGATCTTATTCTTGATACTCAATAAATTGCTATAACATACTAATCCTATACACTATAATGATGAAAATGTTGTTTGATGACAATGGAATATAGCAATTTTTTCTTTGAACCTCAAGTTGCTGGCGCACAAGATTTCGAAGGTAAACAACCATGTAAATAATTTATACACATCTTTCTTTCTTAATTTAATTGGTACTTTCTTTAAATAGAACTACAACAACTAGTGTTGCACGATGTGAATATAATAAACTTTGTTATGCATGGTGTTGATATAAGGAATTATGCACTTGCTGGAATGTTTGTACATTAATAACGTAAGCAAGTCACTCAATCTTTTGACATCTCTTACATATAATATATAATAGATTTATGATATTTAACTTTTGTTTGTCATTTTCTATAGTGTGCTTCCTTTCTATTTACGTGACAAGCTAGAGATGAGGATGAGTCTTCCATATTGCTACCACATCAGTTTCATTTCAAAATTTCTGTTTATGTTTTTGTTTAATGCACGATTTCTACTTTATCTGTTGGCTTCTAGTTAATTTATTTAATAATCCAAATTTCTTTTTCCAGTTGAAAATAAAATTTAATTATTTTCTGGAATTTTCTGATATTTTAAAATCTATCCCCTAATTATTTTAAGTCCAAAATAAATGATGTGCAAAAATTAATAACCAATTATGAGTTGAAAATATTTTATTTAAGTCCAATTTCACACAGGGAAATTCTGTGAATTTTTCATATTTGTTGGACTTTATTTACTATTTTCTAAAGCCTATTTGAATTATCTGAATTATTCAAATTAGTAAAGCACTCAAAAATTCAAAACAATGGTCAGGCCAAATTCCTTCCCCAGCCCACGGCCTTTTTCTTCAGCGCCAACCCGCATCGGCCAGACTTTCTTCTCTCTGTCTCATCCGTCTCACCCACCACCATCCCCGCTATCGCTTTCGTCGTCCTTCGGCCAAAATAGAGTGTTTCCAATCCGGACGTTTAAGCTGTTTTGATTCATCAGTTTCCATTCGAGATCGTGCCCAGTAACTGCCATGATCATCCTTCACTCCCGACCGCACTCAATTGATTGTTGATCCTTCTTAACTCGCTTTACTCGTCACCACCGCATCCGCCATTATCGCCCTCGCACGACCCCGACGATCCGGCTACTCATTGCCCTATAAAAGGGGGTACTGCCTTCGCATTTCTCCCCTCACACCAGTCCCCGCACCTACGACCACGCTGCTCGCTTTTTTCACCTAATCGGCCGGCTTTCCGCCGCCAACACTTAGCGCCGATTGTGCTACCGTCTGTTGGTCTCGTGTCGCCGCCCACACCAGAGTTTCATCGCACCGTGTTCGACATCAGCGCATTTCTTCTTCACTAGAAAATCATTGGAACACCATCGCCACCGTAACCCGTGACTCCACCGCCGCCAACCACTCCGCCAGGCTCGCCGTCGTAAGGTACCCCATAAGGTTCAGTGTCTTCTCCTCTTCCTTTTGAGCACCTTCGCGTAGCTCGCCGTGGCGTGTAGCACCGACGAGATGTATTCGAGCGTCGTCACTGCCGCACTAGATGGTTGTAGCTTTCTTCAACTAGACAGTCATAGTTTTCGTCGACTAAATGGTCGTAGCTTCTGTCGATTAGATAGTTCTAGCATCTCTTCCAACCAATGCAATTGAAATATCTTTCGACCAGTGCAGTGGAAACCTTTCTTTCGACCAGTGCAGTGGAAATATCTTTTGATCAGTCCAGTCAAAACCTTTTTTCGACCAGTGCAGTCAAAATCTCTTTTGACTAGTGTAGTTGAAATCTTTCTTTTCGACCAGTGTTGTTAAAATCTATTTTGACCCGTGTAGTCGAAATCTCCACCGACTAGTGTTGTTGTAAATCCTTTCGACCACTCGAAGGTGAATAGTACCCAGAAGGTGAACAGTACCTGAAAGATAAATAGTACTCGAAGATGAACCGTGCTTGAAAAAGAATAGTACTCAGATTATATCACTTCTTGTGATATTCAAACTTCCGGACGTTCGTTCTCCTTCATACGAACTTCAAATCCGTCGATTCTTGTTCCTAAATTCCTATAAATTAACTACCTACCTTCCAGAGCTAAAATTAATTAATTTAGAGTTTATTTGTATTTTCATTTGAATTTATTTGTATTTATTTGTTCTTTTTGTATTTTCGCGTATAGACTTCGACGACTCCGCAGAAATTGGATTAGAAGAAGAAGAGTCCTTTGAGCAAGGCAAGTTATACCTTTGATCATGTTGACTCTAGTATTTTAAATTATTTAATTGTGTTTTAAGGTACTATTTGCATGCATATTTATGTCTAGTTATTTTAAATTTTTGTTTTAAATTCCTAGTTAATCCATTTCCTTTATATGACCAATGTTGTGGTTTAAACATTATATCCCTTGACGCTATAGTTAAAATAAAATTTGAAAATGATATGCTTAGCCAAAATCTTGAATTTTTGATGTTTTAGCCAAAATTATTCAAAATTGATTCAAATTGAGTCTATGGTATAGTCTTACCATATAAATTTTAGAAAATAATTTTAGTTGCAAAATAAATCAAAATGGTTTAGACTTGGGCAAAATGGATGATTGGTATGGTGCAAGTCAATGCACATGATAGATCCATTTTCATGATCTAGTCCAGGGTTGTGGAATGTTGCCCAGGTTGGTTAAGGACCGGTATTCAAGCCGCATCTTGCTAAAACTCCACTATACTACCACATGTCCTGTATGGGAGGACTAGGATAAATAATTCGTAATACTTCATTGTTGTTTATACTATGTTGATGTGTGGTTGTCGATTAGGCAGTAGTTCCACTTCGCGCAAGAGGGGGCTTGCGGCGGGTGGTTAACCCAATGGACGTGAAACCTTAGTGGGCATAATAACCTTGTAGTAGAACATTGTAAAGGCCTTGACGCATGCTCTACACTACTTACCCAAGGTAGTGAGTAGTGGTATCGACGGATGTCAAACAAACTAGAGAAGTCGTGTTATGTGGGTAAAGTTGTACAACCTCTGCAAGGTGTAAAACTATTCAAATAGCCGTGTCCACGGTCATGGACATGCTGAATAAAGCCACTTCAAGTTGGAATTCGGTTTTGTTTTTAAATAATTTAGCAAATGATTTAAGGATGGTTAATCCTTGTGATAAAATTGGGCAGTTAGCCATGTGATAAGAGGGTGTCCTTCACCATTCTTGATTGGAGGTTATCCACTATAACATTCCAAATTGAAAAATATGATTTTAGTTATGGATTAAAATGATTGCCTTGAACTTAGTAATGGTATTCAAACATGAAAATGCAGCTTTGTGCAAAAAAAAAACCATATACCCCTCTTCCTTTAACATTATCCAGCATGCATTATACTCTGTTAGTTGGGTGTAACTTGCGAGCACAGTTGTTGTGCTCACTCTTGCTGAATAAAATTTATTAAAGTGAAGTTTGTCATCAAGACGACGAGGATCGGGATGACTAGGCTGCGCCCCCAGACGATTGCCTACTGTGAATCATGTGGCCTACCTATTTGCTTTACTTCTGCTGTTATTTTATGTTTGGCCTTGTGCCTAATTTTGTAATAAACTGAGTATTAATGAATAAATATGTGATATGATTTTGCTATCACTTTTGTTTGACTGTGTACACTAGCTATTCTTGGACTAGTGTATGAAACACAGAGAATTAGGGATCCTTCGTTCCCGGGTTCGACAAGAGCGGTGTCAGAGCCATATCGATTGTAAGTTGTGGCCTTAGATAGAATGGTTAGAACCCTTAAGGACTTATTTCGAAAACTAAAAGTACCTTGGTCTTGCTGGTGTCCTTTCTCAACTTTTCTCTTTAAAATGGTTACTAATCCTTTTCCTTACCAAAATTGTAGATGGCCGAAGTACCACACGCCACTTCACACGGGATCTTCGCGACATTGGGCAGGAGCGCTTTGGAAGATGATGCACCATCTGCACTTCCAGGAGAGGCCAACGTACTAGGGATACAAGTATGTGGTGGGCACTCAAGATCTGGAGGTCGAATATCCCCACCTTTTTGCTAACCAAGTCTGAATCTTAGGATCAAGATTCCATTTAAGGGGGGTAGATTTGTAATATCCCAAAAAAAATTCCAGTTGGAAATAAAAATTAATTATTTTCTGGAATTTTATGATATTTTAAAATCTTTCCCCTAATCATTTTAAGGCTAAAATTAATTATGTGCAAAAATTAATTACCAATTATGAGTTAGAAATATTTTATTTAAGTCCAATTTGACACCGTAATGAGACTAGGCATTATACCAATAGGTGTCCAAAGAAGCAACAACCCGCAGTTCTGACCAGGCCAGCTCATGCAGTTCAAACCTCCGGCAGAACCCCAAAGTCAAATCAGTTTCCAAAGGGACGTGTGAATCACATCACAGCAGAGGAAGCTCAGACCGCACTGGATGTCATTCTTGGTACGTTTCTGATCAATTCTATACCCACATCAGTCTTACTTGATTCAGGAGCTTCGCATTGTTTTGTATCAAATAAGTTTGTGGGAAAATATGGGTTATCTATCTCTCCCTTTGTTTACCCTATGTTAATCCATTCCCGGACTCAGAAATAAGGACCAGTTCCATATGCCCAAACCTCATCTTGGAAATATCTGGAGTACCCTTCGTGGCAGACTTAATAGTCTTGCACTCCCAAGGATTGGATGCGATTCTCGGAATGGACTAGCTAACCAAGAATCAAGGACAAATAAACTATGCTAATAGGTCTATTACCCTCACCAATGATCAAGGAATTACAGTGGAATTCAGACCCAATATTTCTACGGGAGAAAGTTCCATCTTGACCATTTTGAAGGAAGTGAAGTTTGAGGATTTACCTGTGGCGCAAGAATATCCTGATGTATTTCCTGAGGAATTACCCGGCATGCTATCGGATAGGGATATTATGTTTTTAATTGTCTTAGTCCCAGGGAGTTAGCAGAATTGTAGAAGAAGATTGAAGATTTGTAGAGCAAGGGCTATATTCAGCCTAGTTCATCACCTTGGGGAGCACCAGTACTGTTTGTCAAGAATAATAACAACAATATGAGAATATGTGTGGACTACAGATCACTCAACGAGGTTACAATCAAGAATAAATATCCTTTGCCCAGGATTGATGATTTGTTTGATCAGCTGAAAGGAGCAAGTGTCTTCTCCAAGATTGATTTGAGATCAGGCTATCATCAACTGAAGATCAGGCCAGAGGACACTCCAAAGACCGCCTTCATAACAAGTATGGGATGTACGAGTTTACAGTAATATCATTTGGTTTGACAAACGCCCCAGCTTATTTCATGAATATGATGAACAAATTGTTCATGGAATTTTTGGATAAGTTTATGGTTGTTTTCATCGATGATATTCTCATCTATTCAAAAGATGAAGAAGAGCATGAGAAGCATCTCAGGACAGTGTTGGAAAAGCTCAGGGAGCATCAGCTGTATGCCAAACTCAGCAAGAATGAATTTTGGCTTAGTCAAGTGGCTTTCCTCAGACATATTGTGTCAGTAGGAGGAGTTGCGGTAGACCCCGCCAAAGTTGAAGCTGTAATGGATTGGAAGCAACCCAAGTCTGTCACAGATGTGAGAAGTTTTCTCAGTTTAGCTGGTTATTACCGCAGATTCATTAAAGGTTTCTCCAAAACCGCTAGACCAATGACTCAGCTCCTGAAGAAGGAGAAGAAGTTTGAATGAACAAATGCTTGTGAGCAAGTTTTTAAGTGTTAAAGAAAAGGCTAGTTTCTGCATCTGTTTTGGTTTTGCCAGACATCCATAAGGACTTTGAGGTTTTTTATGACGCCTCCCGTCAGGGGCTTGGATGTGTGCTGATGCAAGAAGGAAAAGTTTTGGCCTATGCATCTCGTCACTTGAGGCCTTATGAAGAAAACTACGTGACTCATGATTTGGAGCTAGCAGCAATTGTGCATGCCTTGAAAATCTGACGGCATTATCTTATTGGTAACCGCTGTGAGATCTTCACATATCACAAAAGTTTGAAGTATATCTTCACCCAGTTAGAGCTCAACCTCATATAAAGGAGATGGTTAGAACTAATAAAGGATTATGACATTGGAATCCATTATCAAAGACCCGCTGGTTTATTACAGCCATTGCCAATTCCCGAATGGAAGTGGGAAGAGATTGCTATGGACTTCATCACCGGGCTTCCTAGGATCCAATCAGGATGTGATTCTATTTGGGTGGTGATTGACCGGTTGACTAAAGTGGCGCATTTCATTCCAGTCAAGACCACCTAGAAAAGCAGTAAATTAGTAGAATTGTACATGGCTAGGATTGTTGGTCCGCATGGAGTACCAAAAAAGATAGTGTCTGATAGACGTACAGACGTTCACAGTTCACGTCAAGATTTTGAAAGAGCCTGTATGAAGCATTAGGAACCAGACTCAACTTCAGTACGGCATACCATCCTCAAACAGATGGCCAGATAGAACGGGTAAATCAGATACTAGAAGACATGCTTCGAGCCTGAGCTATAAATTATGGAAAAGGTTGGGATCAGAACCAGCCCTACGCAAAATTCTCTTACAACAACTGTAATACTCCGATTTATTACAAGAAAGAAAGCTCTCAAAAGAGAAATTAGACATAAGAAAAAGAGGGTTTCTGCAGTTTTTCAGCAAGCTGGGCCTCGGGCCTTGGCCCAGGAGGCCCATGAGGGGCCAGCCACGTATAAAAGGAGGGGGAAACCCTAGTAGCTACTGTAGCTACAGTGCACACCACCACTGTAGCACAGTACTGTAGCCCCCCCCTCCATGTTGCTCTACCAAGATGAGGAGAAGAGGAGAAAGGAAGGAGAGGAAGGAAGAAGAAGAAAGGGAGAGGAAGAAAGGAAGAAGGAAGAAAGGGGAGGCAGGAAGAGGAGAGGAAGGGTGCGTTCACGTAGCGAGACGTCGATCTTCAGTGGTTCGACAAGGGTAAACTCGATGCCATATCGCTTGGTAGATTAATCGATTTACCTTGGTACTGCCAGTAGTAGATCGGTTTGGAACAACAACGTTGGTCATTGTTTTTGGGTAAGTTATGGACTGGTCGTCTCCTAGAGAGTTGTAGTTCTCGTTCTTAGCTTTCTATAAGCATAAAGATTACTGAATTTAGAGTTACGATCTATGAGTTATGATGGTTTCTTTGCGGCTGTCCAGAAAAGCTGACGAGGATTAGCAATTACTTTGTGTAGCCAATATGATTTAGTTAGAGGCCGAATCGGAAAGTTCACCCAACATCAAAGTTGTAGACAGTCCTTTAAGATTTCCATATTGGTAGAGAACTTGATTTTTGGTTGAGCCAATCAAAAGATACAAATTTTCTTCTACCGCAGTAGTTCTGATTGACAGATTGTAGATGCATAAACTTCATCTGATCCTTAGATATACTAGATGAAAAAAATCAAAAAACCTTGCCAACTAGGTTATCGTAGATGATTTCATCATGTTTCTAGAGAGTCCAAGATCACTCCTTTCCGAGCTTCGTAGTAAAAGATATGAAGATTTTAGTACTGCTGTCCAGTGTGACCTGTCGCTAGACTGTGGGGTAAATTGAGTAGAACCAATATTCGAATCTTGCGTTTTGGGAGGACGGGTTAGGTGGTGTCAGTAGAGTCTACTTTTCACAGCGTTCTTATGTTAGTGATTCTCTTGTGTAGGAGAAGGGGTTCCGGAGTTAGGGGCATCGTCCTTGCCTCCCCGCACGTCGTAGCGAAAAAGGCAAGTACATTTGTATGGTTGTGTTGTTATGAGTTTTCCTTGTACGATGAATGTATGGTGAATAATTTTTGATGCGTACATATTCCTGTTCATAACTGGTTACATGGTTCTGTTAATAATATGTCCTTGTTCATCGAATTCATTCATGCATGCAAGTATTGTTCTTGTTACACTCACGGGAGTGGGTAGTGAAGTCCCATCATTCCAACATGGGCAAGTAAGACCCACCATTCCAATGTAGCCAATTTGGATCCCTGTTTTGAAATGTTCTTCAAACGGGCCTTGGATCCCCGTATTTTGGATAATACGGGTATAAGTGAATACCGACGGGTGTTCACTAGCTATACCGGTATAAGCAGAAAAGGAGATCATGCATTTCATTCATTCATATAATTTCTGCCATTCCATGCTTTTATTCCATATATTGTGACTGTCATATTCTTATTCATTGTTGTTCATACTATTCGGTTGTACTTGCTGAGTCGTGGACTCATTCTTGCTCTATTGTTGTTTTTTTAGGTGACTGTTGATGACGTTTCATTCGGGAAGGGGTAGCACACTTGGAATCACAACCTACACTCATTTATTTGATTCATTGGACATGAGACATGAGAAACTTTTATTTTAGGATGATGACTTATATTCAGGACATGATGGTATTGAATAACCTTAGATGTTTGATTTACGTTACTCTTGGTTTGGTCTCTTGCTATGTTTCTAGGACTAATTTATCTACGATTGTCATAGTATCATGCTTGTGTTGTTGTGACATGTGGATGGGTTCTATCATTGATATGCTTGCTTAATTTTATAGTAAGTTGATGTAAATTAGATGGTTAGAGTAGCTTAGTGGCATTCCAGGCTCAATGTTGGGCTGGGGTGTTACAACGACAGCTGATGAGGACATGACCCCTACAGATACAATTATATTTGTTAGGTTTGTTGTTCCAATTACAAGAGCTTGTACGATTCACTTAAATTATCAATGATCTCATTTTTAGGAGTGTCTTTATATTATATGAACTATATGATGCTATCTAATGATGAAAATATATATTTGTGCAATATCGCATCACTTTTTGTCCAAGCCAAGCAAGAGTTCGAGCTGGACACGTTTTGGAATCCAATTCGACCTCCGGAGACAGCATTGACTTCAAACGTACATAACTTTCACATACAGAGTCCGTTGGAGCTCCACGAGTACTTGATGGAAATTTTATATCGTCCTCTTTCCAACGGATCCTGCCTCACCTCCAAATTCCTTCAGACACATCGCAATCACCAAAAGAATGTGCTGCATCAACTGTTTGGGCCAAATTAGGCCTTGTAATGCTTGGGCCCATGGAAAGGCGCCACCCTAGGTGACCTGTATTATTCATGGAGGCACTATTCACACATGAATAGTGTTATGAATAGTCCCACCCCTATTTTATTAGCTATGTGCGGCTCCCCCTCCCCTATTTAAGGAGGCCACACCCATCTAATTTTTTTGGATTTTATTGAGTCAAAAGTTAGCTACAATACAACTTCGTGTATTGGCTTGTGTCGATTAGACCAACCATAATACCGCTTCAGAATCCTAATTTATCAAGTATTTCAATTCTATGTGCAATTCCAGATTGCGTTTTACATTATTTTGTGTGCTTCTTCGGTGTATGCAGGAATTGATCTTCGTGATCAGGTCATCCGTGTATTCGTGCACGGTTGATAACGACTTATCGAGCAGTTCAGCGATTACGTGGTTTGAAGCATTGCGAGTTCGTAGCCAGGATCGTGAGAGTTGAGCGACTTCTACCAAATTTATCATCTCATCAAAAGATCGGGTCAAATCAGGACCTCCATGGTTTATCAACAGCTATCAAGTCAGTTTACAGATGTCCCCGTTTGAAGCTTTGTACGTCAGGAAATGTAGAACTCCTCTCCTTTGGGATCAAGTAGGAGAACGTCAGTTCTTTGGACCTGAGTTAATAAAAGAAGCTGAAAGTAAAGTAAAAGTAATAAAAGAACGCCTGAAAGTTACTTAGTCCCGACAGAAGAGTATGCTGATAATCGTCGGAGAGATTTGTCTTTTAAGATAGGAGATTTTGTTTATCTCATAGTAAATCCACTCAGAGGAGTAAGAAGATTTTGGACGAAAGGAAAACTTGCACCCATATTTGTTGGACCCTATAAGATTTTAGCAAAAAGAGGTGAAGTTGCTTATCAGTTAAAACTACCAGCATCGTTGTCTGCAGTTCACAACGTCTTCCAAGTCTCTCAATTGTAGAAATGTCTTTGTTGGACCGAAAAGGCGACTAGAGGGGGGGTGAATAGGAGCACGCTCACTTTTTCCCAAATAATGAATTCAACACAATTTCACTCCAATAGCTATGATGAAGCTATGAAGATCGATAAATCAGTACAGCGGAAGACTAGTATTGAATCCAATTAAATCCCCTAAGCAAAATAACAAAAACAACTAATATTGCAAACTCACAGCACGGGCGGTCTGACCGTTGGACCTAACCGGTCGGACCGATTTCCGGGCGGTCTGACCGGCGTTGTGCTGGCGGTCGGACCGCTCCAAAATCGGTCGACCGGTGATGACGGGCGGCCGACCACCGACTCCGTAACCGATCCGCAATAATAAAATCACCCGATGACGGTTGCAATTAGGTGAAATTTTGATTCTCAACTCCAATCTTTATGAAACTTTGCACACACCTTCTATATGCTATTGAGGACCTATTCCAATCGAATATTATGATAATTCTTGGAACGATCTTGAGAAATTGCCAATTGATTAATGTAAGGTCTAAAACCGCAAGAACGAAAACTTGATCCTAAAGCTTGTTCGTGAGAGATTGATGATCAAGATGATGCTAGATAGATTCACACATATCACAAAGAAGCTAATTCACGTGAAAGAATCAATCACAAACTCGCGGATCAAAGAAAGCCCTAAAACACGAAATTGAAAGCAAGAACGAAAAGAGACTTATCTCAAGCAAACCTTGCATAGATTGATTTCGTGATTGATGCCGGATTACATCCACACCATCATGGATCGCTGAACAATCAAAGATCACGAAGTTCACCACAAACCATCAAGAGCCCTAGCCTCCACCTCAACTCCCTAAAGACAATTAGGGTTTTGAAACATAAAAGGCGAGAGGAAAGAGGTGCACCACCATCTCCTCCTATTTATAGTGGAGGCCTAGAACTCTAGGGTTTGACTTAATTGGGCTCCGTTAAGGCCCACTAACAAACGGGTCACACACGCACGCTTCGCAAGCGCCGTCTTTAACCTTTTGACCTAAACCGCTTCACCATGCGCCATGGATTTGCCAATAGGTCACCCTTGTCCATCTTGTGTCACGCTTGAGTCGTTGACCTCACCCGGCATCGCCAATCGCTCGACCTCAACTCTCCAAGTCTAGTCCCGATCCTCCTCGCTGCTGATCGCCGTTGACCACCAAGCAACCTCGCACAACCACGCACAAGCAAACACGAATTCGGGAACAAGTTCTTCACAACTTGACCCATGTTAGTCAAAACATGCATCATGCAAATCATATGCCATGAAACCAATGACTTTGACCTAACAAAACAACATCGCCACGGTTGGCCGACGTTCGTTAATACCGGTCCGACCGCCCGGGTGAGCGGTCGGACCGCCCATGGCGGTCGGACCGCTCCACAATGAGCGGCTTGACCGCCCTGGGACTTAGCCGAATTTCAACCCCGAAAATCCAAACCTTCGGAAACTTTAAACCAATAGAACTTTTACTAGGGACTCCAAAATCATGAGACCAAGTGCATTGGGATCCCTCACTTGCCTACAACACCTATTTTGGCCCGACTTGTTTTGACCACTTTTGGTCACCGCGTCCGATCCGCTTCACATGGCTTCGGCCCCGACCGATTTGGGACCGGTCGGACCGCCGTGCAAGGGCGGTCGGACCGCCTCGCCGATAGAAGCTCAGAACTTTGTCGAAAACACGTGAAACGACAAACCGTAAACGTCATTGCCAATTGTCACATCATCCTAAGATCTGGAACATATCCCCATGAAATCCACAGTCTTCGAGTTCCAACAGAGCAAACACCGCTTGAGAGCATTGATCTTCAGGGTGATCTTACCTATGTGGAGCAGCCAATATCGACGTTGCAGAACGTATCACCCAGAGCAAAGTCATCCGTTCATGTAAAGTCCAGTGGAGAAATCATTCAGAGTAGAAGCCACATGGGACTGAGAAGATGATCTAAAAGCCGAGTATCCCCACCATTTTGCTAACTAATTTTGAATATCGGGGTCGAGATTCCTTTAAGGAGGTAAGTTTGTAACAGCTTAAATTTCTTTTTCCAGTTGAAAATAAAATTTAATTATTTTCTAAAATTTTTGTCTTCTTTAGGCCGAAACAGAGCGTCGCCGATCCGGTCATTTAAACGGCTTTGATTCATCCGTTTCCACTCGAGATCGTGCCCAGCAATTGCTATTATCATCTTTCACTCCCAGCCGCATTCAATTGACCGTTTCTCTTTCTTAATTCACTTTACTCATCGCTGTCGCATCCACCATTATCGCCCGCACACGACCCCGACGATCCGGCTACTCCTTGCCCTATAAAAGGGGGCACTACCTTCGCATTTCTCTCCTCACACCAGTCCTCGCACCCACGATCACTGGCCATTCATTTTTTCGCGGAATCGGTAAGATTTTCTCGCCGACCTAGCGCCGCCGATTATGCCGTCGTCCGTTGGTCTCTAGTGTCGTCGTCCATACCAGGAGTTTTGCTGCATCGTGTTCTACCTCAGGTGTACTTCTTCTTCGTCGGAGAATAATCGAAACACCGTTGCCACCAGAACCCGTACTCCGCCGCCGCCAAACCACCTCGCCGCCAACCACTCCGTTGTGCTCTGCCATCGTAAGGTACCCTATAAGGTTCAGTATCTTCTCCTCTTCCTTTTGCGCACTTTCGCGTAGCTCGCCGTGACGTGTAGCGCCGATGAGCCTAATTTTGTAATAAACTCTGATTATTAATGAATAAATGTGTGATATGATTTTGCTATCACTTTTGTTTGATTGTGTACACTAGCTATTCCTGGACTAACGTATGAAATACAGAGAATCAAGTATCTTTTGTTTCCGGATTCGATAATTTACATGATGGTATGTCAATTATTTATGTATTGAAATGACTATGGGAAAGTATTGTTTGCTACTGTTCATTTTCAGAATTATCGTACAAAGTTCTTATTCTACCATGTTGCACTAATGTGATGCTTGTATGTATCACCATCTTGTAATTGCTTGATTCACTTTTTATGTTAAAAGAAAATATTATTTCTGTAATGTTTGGAGTTCCATTACAACGTACGAATACCCTACTACTAGTGTAGGTACAGAAGCGAAGTTACCACGGCTCACTCTCTCTATCTCAACGGGGATCTACAGTTGGTTGTTTTCCCAAAGGCAAATATCTTTAGTTGCGGTGATATCTTGAATCGATTGCTCACCGTCCAGGCTTTTCATGTTTTTGCTCGCATCAAATTTTAGAAGCTCCTACGTACACGTCATGTGGACGTGCGGTCCTTCCTTTGGTACAGCTGCGAAGGAAGTAATCAGGCAAGAATGTTTTGCCACAACATATGTGCACATGGAAACCAGACAGTATAGATGGAGGCCGGGTGGAAACTGAAAAACGGGTTGAATTTGTATCAAGTAATGGTCAAATCATATTTGCATCCATGTGTTTTCGTCAAATTCTAATATTAATTTAGTATTCTCGGATTAGAATATAAATCAGGAAGCACCGATAGCCATTTTGAATACAATTCATGCTCGATTGGGTTGAAGTCGGACACCCATGTAACTTGCACAAAGGCTTCATAATGTTGATCTTATAGTAGTGTCATATGCAACGCAACAAATCATCGTAATCGTCACTGAATTGAAAAGACAAGGATATAGTTGATTGCAGCACTAACAGTAATTGAATCGGCACTTTGAATAAAAATACAAAGGAGGAGTATCATTCTTTGAGGGGCGAAACTGTAACTGACATCTGCATTAATACCTTTGGAGTTTAGAGAGCAGAGCCGTGGTTGCATGAACATCCTCGATGGCTGCAGAGCACTGTTAGGTAGCTAACTTGTCGATTGTTTCATTTTTAGTATGACAGCGGATCGAGCACTGTTTTATATATAATAAAAAAATTCGTGACACCAACGGTGATATTTAGGCCCTAAAGTCCTAATCAAGGTAAGCTGACATCTGGGCCCAATATTTGAGAGGAAAACTCCCGGATCCCCGTAGAGTCTTTGGCAATTGGCAGCCGGTCATCTGTCTCTCACCTCGCTCCACCGTCGCCTCTGTACCTTCCTCTAGGGTTAGGCTGAAGTAAAACCGCCTCCCCGCGGCTTCGAGAACCTTCCGGAAAGGAGGGCGCGATGTGGCACGAGGCGCGGCGCTCGGAGCGGAAGGTCCACGACCTCATGGACGCCGCGCGCCGCCGGGCGCAGCGCCGCGCCGCCTACCTCGCCCGCCGCCGCGGCGACCCGCACCAATCCCTCCAGGTCTCCGGCACGCGGTGCCGCGTCCACCGCGACGACGCGCTCTACCAGGCCACCGAGGACCAGCAGGGATTGTGCGTGCCGCCGCTCTCTCCTACTCTCTCTCTCTCTCTCTCGATTTGATGTGATATGCCGCCGCAGTTGTTGTGGTAGCAGTATGCTGGATTTGGTCGAATTGGCTGGTCATCCGATCGATTGGCGGTGCCCTGTAATGGATGCAGACTATGTTTCCTGATATTGCGCAACGGGTCGATTCCTCTGACAAGTGTTGGTAGTAATAGTAGCCGGGAGGGCTGGTGAGAGGGCTGGTGGTTCATGAATTGGTTGGGCTTGTATTAGATAGGTTATTGTGAGTCGTCTCATTCTATGAAGGGCTGGGAATCGATCCACACAATTTTCTTTCCAGTTTCGAGCTTTATGCTTGGTTATGATCGCGTCCAATGTAGTGGTGGTACCTGCTACAGTTGATTTAGTTGGATCGATGGTGTGGTGAAGTTGATGAAAATGTGGTTTTGTTTCCGCAACGAGGTTGGTTTGAGCCATGTGTTGAGGGATAGGGCGATTAGTTTCTTGCTCGGATTTCTTTTATACGTCTAATGTCTTGCTCGGATTTGATTGTGTAGATGTTTAGTTTGAGCCATGTGTTGTGGGAGTTAGGTTTTTCATATGCTGATTGAACTAAATTAAATTCTGACATTAATGTTGGAGTTTACAGGAATGTCCCTGCTTGCTCTAGGAAATTAGCTAAATTTATTCTTGCTACATAGTTGTAGAAGCAAGTTCATTGCTAGCAAAGCTCATTGTTCTTAATCATTTCATTTGGTTTTATCTAAGCTATACCCACTTTTGTCTTATGATTATAATCATTTGTTCATTCAAATGAAGTTAATTCTGGGCAGCATCAGTGCGTATACTAGGAAGCGTATTGTATACATATACCCAACAACATGTACTGTGACCCAAACATAGCATCTGCTGGCGTTGTTGGAGTGCTGGAAGTGTACATGTTTCTGACATTTATCGGATGTGTAAATGACCCTAACAACTCATCTGATAGAAGTTTCGCATATGTCAACTAAATTAGTTGTATGGCTGCTTGTGCTCCAATTGGTCTAGGAAAGAAAAAAGAATACACTTTCACTTGAATGGTGCTACATATTGACCATACTTGTTGTGTTGCAGGATACCATGGAATGGGAAACAAGATATTTTGATTGACAGGTTTTTTTTTTAATCTGAGCTGTTAAAGAATGTTAAGAACAAGTGAATTGATACCCTTCTCTTAATGTGCAGATTTGATGGCCGTGCACTACTTGACTTCATCCGTGACTCTAGCTCTCGGTCTTTTCGAGTTCACGAAAAGTCTGAAGAAGAAGAAGAGTTAGAGGAATTTGTTAATTTTGAACGTTACCGGGATTTGATTAAGCATCGTCGTAGAGGATGTCGGTACCCTTTTGGTTTCTCTGTTTTGTTGCTGTTGTTGTAGGAGTTTGCTGTCTCTTCCATTTGCTTGTACTTATGGGTTCATCCTGATATACTTTTGTTTTTTTTTTCTTTATTTGGAAAGGATCCTACTTTACTATCTGTGTGATCTTTTCGCTTTCTAATGCTAGTTACCCAAACAGTTATTTTACCTAGTTTTTTTTCTCTGCAGTTTCTGACGAGACGGGTTTGCAGCATGTTGCGCAAGAGTTGGAGGCAAAAGCTATTCTTCCTTTTAGCTTTGGGAAGTAGGTGACTAGGTTACTTAATTATTTCAGTACTTTACTTTTGATGGAGAAGTCTCTGTGTTTTTGTCCGGTGCTTGTGGGGCAAAGACATGGTCAAGGACAAAGATCTTGATATCATAGGATAGCATCTTGATTGTCATAGGACAGCGACTTTAAGGACAAACATCTTGGTCGTCATAGGGCAAAGATCTTGACTGTCATAGGGCCAGCAGACTTTAAGGACAACATCTTGGTGTCATAGGGAATGACATCTTAGGAAAGCATCTTAGCATATGCTTGGTGGTTGGCGACCTATAAATATGTATCCCCAACCCTCGAGTTGGTATGGCATTGTGTTAGAAATAAACAAACAAAATTGCCTCATCTCCAAGTGTCATCCTCTCCATGAGAGTAAGGATCTTGCTAACACCAACAAAGAAGACTCAATGAGTAACAAGTGGTATCGAGCCTTACTATCCTCAGTAGCTTGAGCATCTCTTGCTCATCTCCGTCTCGGCCTCAGCAGCCCCGGTAGATAGCGGCGCGCCTCCGGCCGTCCCCGCTCGCTCCTCTCCGGAGGCGAAGCGGCTCGTCGAAGCAACCCTCTCTCCACGCGACAAACGATGAGCGCGCCATGTCGCGAGGCGATCTCGGCCTTCGGCCGCCTCGAGCACTCGGCGTCGTGACGGCCGAGGCTTCGCCCATGCAGAGCGAGCAGCAAGAAGCGGCAGCAGAGAGAGCCAATGCGGCCAGCGGCGGAAGGTCGTCAAAAATGCGTGGCCAGCGGGGCAAAGAACAGAGCGGAGGTGAAGCGGCGGCGGCGGATGTGGGCGCGATGTGGCGGCGCGGAGGTCAAGGCTCTGCGGCAAAGAATAAAGACTCCATATCCGTGATAGCGGCGTCAGCCGCGACCTTGAGCGGCGGAGAGAGGAGGCGGCGGAGGCTGCGGCGATGGCGGCCACAAGACGCCCACGAGCGTGGCGGCGGCCAGACGGCGCGGACGCCGGTGGCGCCTCTGGAGGAGGCGCGACGGCGGCGACTGACGGTCGGCGGAGAGCGGCCTTCACAGCGACGCGCTCTCTCCCGTCAGACGGCATCGGTCACCACGGGTACCAGTGTCGTCGGGGCGTCGGCCCGGCGGCGGCGGCCTACCTCACCAAGACCAACTATGTCGAGTGGGTCTGCGGTGATGAGGGTAAAGCTCCAGTCGCGGCATATGTGGGATGCGATCCGTGCGGCGGCGTCGACTACGACCGGGATCGGCGGCACGCGGATGCTCTCATCGCCGCATCCCCGCCGAGATGCGATTCGCTTACCAACAAGCGGACGCCAAAGAGGCTTGGGACGCCATCGCCTGCGACGCGCAGCCGCGGCCGCGCGCGCAGTCTACATTGCGAGCGCCGCGCGGAGTGGGAGCACACGCCTTCAAGCCAAAGTGAGGACGCGATGACTTTGCTCTCCGTCTCAACACTCTGCTGCGGTAGTGCGAGCCGGCGACGACACCTACGGCGAGGAGAGAGCGTGGAAAAGCTCTTCCGCCGCGTCCCAGAAGTACAAGCGCATTTACTCGCTCGATCGAGTCTCTTTGGATCTCCACGATGACAATCGAGGAGGCGTTGGGTCGCCTCAAGGTTGTTGGCGGCGATGAGCCACGGCGCCTCTCGGGACCCGTCTCCGTTGGCGGGAAGCTCCTCCTCGCTCGGGAATGATGGGTCGCGGCCAGGTGGCGGGAAGAAGGGAGCCTTCTTCCACGACAGCGACGCAAGCATGGCAGCGCGGCAAGCACGCAAAGACGCCGAGCATGGGCGCTAGGATGTCCGAGGGTAATGATCGTGGGCGCCAGCATGCCACGGCAAGTAAAAGCCGCGACGAGGCGACTCTTGCCACAATCTGCGGCAAGCTTGGTCATTGGGCCAAGTTGTCGGCGACCACGACGCGCCGAGCCCCCACGTCGCAGCAGAGGAGTAGCCGGCTCATTCATTGCTCATGCGAGCATCGAACTACCTCCGTGCACCCGGCCGCGATGGCTCTCCACCTTGACGAGCCAAAGCACACGCCTCTCGGCATAGGCGATTCAAAGCGACAAGACCGACGGGTGGTGCCTCGACACCGCGCCGCCCACCACATGACCGAAGCGGCGGAGTTCTTCTCGAGCTCGACCCAGCGTTCGAGGCACCGTCAAGTTCGGCGACGCCTCGCCGTGGAGATCAAAGCGTCGGCTCTGTCGTCTTCGTCGCCAAGATCGGGCGACCACCGGCCGCCACCGGTGTCTACTACATCCCGCGTTGAGGAACTCCATCATCGGCTTGGGACGGTGGATGAGAACGGATCGCGCGTGGAGATCGAGCACGGGTCTTTGCAGCATCAGGATCATCGCCACGGCTCTCGTCAAGGTCAGCAGGAGCAACCGCCTCGTCCTTCACGCGCGCGGTGGCGCAACCTCTCTGTCTTGCGACCGCCGCGACGACGACGCTTGGAGGTGGCACGAGCGTTTGGGCACCTCAACTTTGAGGCCCTAAGGCGGCTCGGCGAAGAAGGAGATGGTGCGGGGCATGCCGCGCGTCGACCACGTGGAGCGATTCTCGACACTGCGTCCTCGCCCAGCTGCGGCTCCTTCCTCGCCAGCGAAGCTTCGCGCCAAGGAGAAGCTGGAGCTCGTACACGGTGACCTCTGTGGCCCCGTGACACCGGCTACACCTGGAGGCCGGCGCTACTTCCTCCTCCTCGTCGACGACGTGTCCCGCTACATGTGGACTGTCCTGCTCGACGTCAAGGCAGCCGCTGCGGACGCCATCAAGCGTCTTCAAGCTGCTGCGAGGCGAGCGCGCCGCAAGCCGGGTCCTACGCACGGACAACGGCGGTGAGTTCACGGCGGCCGAGTTTGCGGCGTACTGCGCCGACGAGGGGATCCATCGTCACTTCTCCGCGCCGTACACCCCGCAGCAGAACGGCGTCGTCGAACGCCGCAACCAGACGGTGGTGGCCACCGCCCGCGCCCTCCTCAAGCAGAGAGGGATGCCGGCACTCTACTGGGGTGAGGCGGTAATGACTGCCGTCCACCTGCTCAACCGCTCCCCGCCAAGGCCCTCGGCGGCAAGGCGCCATACGAGGCTCGCACGGCGCAAGCCGCGGTGAACCACCTCCGTGTCTTGGTGCCTTCGCCTTCGTCAAGGAGCTCAACCACGTCGGCAAGCTCGGCGGCCGAGCACGCCAGGTCTTCATCGGCTACGCGAAGGCGCCAAGGCCTCTGCGTCCTCGACCTGCGACACGGCGCATCGCAAGATCACACGTGACGCCGTGTTCGACGGCGAAGGCGGTGGGCGTGGGGCAAGATGGTGGATGACGGCTCGACTCGATGACCGCCGAGTTCATCGTCGACTACGTCCATTTCGAGGAGGCGGAGCCGGCTCATCTTCACCGAGCTTGCCTACCCCACCGCCTCGTTCGCCACCACCTCCGGCGAGTCCTTCACCACCGGCCGGCAAGCCCACGAGCTCTGGCGAGTCCACCGCCAAGACCACGGCCACGCCTCGCTCTCTACCGGCACCTACTCCTTCGGCTCGACCGCAACAACCGACCCGAGCAACGGCGCGGGGAGTTCGCCACTCCGTTGTCTAACGCGAGGATCGCGTCGGCGCTACCACGGCGGCGAGCCTCTGCGCTATCCGTCTTGTGGGCGACCTCCTCGGCGGCGGCCGGTCCTCGAATCGGCGCAGCGACCTCAAAGCGAGCGCACCTTGCACAGACGGCGGCGAGCCTCGCCTCGCCGCCGAGGCGGAGAGACGCAGCATGGCGTCTGCGATGCGAGGAGAGATGGACGCCGTCAGCGAAACAAGACGTGGGGCTGGCCGATCTTCCACCGGTAACCACGCCATCTCTCTCAAGTGGGTCTTCAAGCTCAAGAAAGACGAGGTGGAGAGGCGATCAAACACAAGGCGCCTCGTGGCACGTGGCCGTCCAAAGCAGAGAGGAGTCGACCGACGATGCCTTGGCGCTGTTGCGGGATGGAGTCCGTCGCCTCCTGCCCTCGCAGCCGTGAGGCGGCGCGTTCATCACATGGACGTCAAGTCCGCTTTCCTCAATGGCGACTTGAAGGAGGAGGTCTCGTCCCGCCACCGCCAGATTCATCATCCCCGCAAGGAGAGCAAGGTCCTCCGCTGCGCAAGGCCCTCACGGCTTGCGGCGAGCATCGCGAGCTTGGAACGCCAAGTCGACTCCACCTCAAGAAAATGGGATTCCAGCAGAGCGCCACGAGGCCGCGGTCTCACCGGCGAGCAAGGAGGCAATACCTGGCGATAGGCGCTCACGTCGGCGACCTTGTGATCACCGGTACCAAGGAGGAGGAGATCGAGGCATTCAAGGCGGAGATGAAGGCCACCTTCCGGATGAGCGACCTCGGGCCCTCTCCTTCTACCTCGGGATCGAGGTCCACCAGACGACTCAGCATCTCTCTTCGCCAGACCGCCACGCCAAGCGCATCGTGGGTCGGCGGCCTCACCGATCGCAACCCACCCCACACTCCTATGGAGGAGAGGTCGGTCGAGTCGTGAGAGTACGGCGGAGGAGGTAGACGCGACGCATCTGCGGCGCGTTGTGGGCAGCCTTCGCTACCTTGTCCACACGCGGCCGGACTTAGCGTCGCCATCGGCTCGCCACCCGGTTCATGCAATGACAAGACGACGAGCACCGCGGTAGTGAAAAGGATCCTCCGCTACGTCGCGGGCACCTCCGACCACGGCTTACACTACCCAAGGTGCCCGGCGGCAAGCCTTCATCGGTGCATACGGCAATGACCACGCCGGCGACATCGACACGAGCAAGAGCACCGGTAGGGACGTGTACTTCTTCGGCAAGTGTCCGATCGGTACGCAATCGGTCAAGCGGCGGTGGTGGCTTTGTCTAGTCGTGAGGCGAGTACATTGCGACCACTACCGCTTCTACTCAGGCTCGTGGTCGGCTCGGTATGCTGCGATCTCCTTGGCGAGATCTGCGGAGGCGAGAGCTCAGAGTGGACAACAAGTCCGCTTTGGCCTTGGCGAAGAACCACATCTTCCATGAGCGCAGAAGCACATCCGGGTAAGGTATCACTTCATCGGTGCTGGATGAAGGAGTATCCGCCAACTACATCAACACCCAAGACCATTCGCCGACTTCGACCAAGTATCTTGGCGGATCAAGTTCCGTGAACTTCGCGCCAGATCGGGATTGCTCGATTCCTCACAAGGAGACACACAAGACTTAGGGGAGAATGATGGAGAAGTCTCTGTGTTTTTGTCCGGTGCTTGTGGGGCTGCAAAGACATGGTCAAGGACGACATCTTGATCGTCATAGGACAAGACTTTAAGGACAACATCTTGATGTCATAGGACAAAGATCTTGACTGTCATAGGACAATGCAGCTTTTAAGGACAAAGATCTTGATCACATAGGACAGCATCTTGACTGTCATAAGACAGCATCTTAGGAAAGCATCTTAGCATATGCTTGGCTGGTTGGCAGCCTATAAATATGTATCCCCAACCCCTCAGGTTGGCATGGCATTGTGTTAGAAATAAACAAACAAAAATTGCCTCATCTCTAAGTGTCATCCTCTCCATGAGAGTAAGGATCTTGCTAACACCAACAGCAAGACTCCAGCGAGTAACAACTTTCTCTGTTAGCCCTTGTTACTTACATGGATATCTTAATTGATGCTTAAAAAAAGTTTAAGTGGTGTGCTTTTGTGCTCTACCAAATGAAAATTGCACACATCCTAAGGCACACCTGGTTACTGATTACTAATGTGTGATTGAGTTGGCGAAGATCATCCCCAAACTCCTGACTCCTGATGCTATAAAATATGTGATGTTATGTTCATCAAGCATAGAAGCATTTTCTTAATTTTATTTTTTAATTAGTAAATTACTTAATCCTCTTAAGTTTTTCAAGGCCATGTATTTGTTCATATTGTGGACTTTACTTCTTAGAAAAGCTACACTGATGTTAAAGGATTATATAATGTTTTGTCCTTTCAAATTTCTGTCAGAATAAAAGATGTAGTGGTTCTAGTTGGAATATTTACTTTCGGAGGAAAAGCCACATAATGCACAGATATCCACCTTTTGGCTGGATATACTAATATGAGCCATCTATGAGAAAATAGTTGCCTTTTATTACAATTTTGCATAGGTTTATAATCTTTGTTTATCCAAAAATGGTAAGAGTTTATCAAATAATCCAGCTTATTGCACATATCAGTCAAAATTTGAATAAGCCGGCTTGTAAGACAAGCTCGAAAGTAGGCCTTGAGTCAGCCACATGAATGCACTAATAAGCTTACCAATGAATAGAACATTTCTATTTTTTTCCATTGTGCTGAAAGTTTCAGAAGTAAATCAGATTTATCTATCAAGGTGTGCATTGTAAATGAACCTAACTGATGGAAGCTATTGTTTGTTTTTATTATTTGATGTAATTAGTATCATTGCAACTATGAAAGGATACTTAGCTTTAATTAGACTTTCTTTCTGTCAGGCCTGCCATTTTCTTTCATTGGTTCGGTTTTCTCTTAGTTATTTTTAATTCTTGTTTTGGGCAGACCTCAATCCTCACAGGCTCCAGCTAGCAAAGGCGCATATTCACAGGTTGGATACTCATATAAAGGGGATGGAAATGAAGATTCTGAAGATCTAAACAGTGATGACGAAGATGAAGAGGAAGAAGATGATGAGGATGACAAGGACTTTAGTAGTGATGATAGCAGTGATGAGCGAATGGAAAGTATAGCCAAGGAATTTGGCGTGAAAAGATATAACTGGCTTGTTTACATGGACAAAAAAGCTAAAGAAGAGGAGAAGCGGCAGAAAGAAATTATTAAAGGCGATCCTTCCATCGTTAGTACTTCAATATCTTCAAATATAGTCTCTTGCCTCTTGTAAAAACTAATGTAATGAATTATACAGAAAAAGTTGAGCCGTAGAGAAAGAAGGAAAGCTTCTCAAATTGAGAGGGAAAGAGAACGGGAGACAGCATGTTCTGTTGGAAGGGCATCTTATCGTGACCCTTATAGGTAACATTATCTATCAGCTTTCTAACGGGCAAGATGAAATAACAAAGTGTCATAATGACTACAAGGTTATAATGTTGTAACATCATATATTATAATATAGGGATCATAGGAGAAGCCCGTCATATGAAGCATATTCAAGGAGCAGAAGGTATGCTCCTTGTTTGCTTGAACTTTTTTTAAACAAAATATTTGCTTTGCTTCACCTGCATAATTATTTCATGTTGACAGATCAAGGTCACGATCAAGATCTCGTTCACCTTCCTATTCTAGACGTCATGCCCGTGGTACACATGCTGAAAGTAATTATCGGAGCAAGCCAAAGCCTCCAAGGGTTGAATACATTACTGAATTTGGAGGTTCAGACGGACCCAGTGACCTGAAAGTTGCAGGGCTCTCTCCGCCTTCATCTCCAATACGAGTTGACATACCTAACTGGTCGGGGAACTCGACCTTTAATATTTGCAAAAAGATACATTGGACAATCTTTCTCTGCTGCAGCTTACTGTCACGGTCCTTCTATTCTAAAAGCTGAATATGTCAGGATTAGAATAGAAGACAAGGTCACCATGGTATTGCTATGGTGTAAAATAATATTCGATTTGTAGGTAGACTTGCGATGGAGGAGTCTGTATATGTTGTTTACTGGGCAGGAAGAAGATATCATACATGCACCTTTTATCTACTGTGGAGCTTCTGGTCTAAATTTCTTTGCTCCTACAAACTGTTTTTCCTATAACGCTCCTTCATTCTTGCAGGTCATCAGGTGGCCAAATTCTTGAGGCACTTCACAGCGATCCTGCATCTTCTTTGTCTGTGGAACAGGAAAGAAGTGCAAAAATTTTGAAACCACCCACCAGGTTTGTCAACACGGTTACAATGTTATGAAGAGAGAGCAGCTGTATGTGCAACCAAGCTGCTTGCGATTTATATCCTGTATTTGTCTAGAAGCCTTTACATCATTTTTGCAGTAATGATACACTGTCTTAACTTGAGCTGTTGAGCATGTATCTGGTACCTGGATATTTTACCTGTATTTTTATCATTAATAAATGTGTTTGGCACTAACTTGTGATCCATTTTCTTTTGACAGTACGCCATTAGCACTAGCCAAACTAAGCAAGGGTGCTTCTGGAGGGCCGGGTAAAACTCCCCAGACTGAAAAGAAAGAAACACCACAAGAACGACTTAAAAGGATAATGAGTAAACAGCTTAGCAAGCAAAGTATGTGTCTATTCCATTTTTCCATTTGTATCTGTGTTAATGAGCTTGGACAGTGCTAGTTATCTCTCATATGCAATTAAGCATAATAAGCTTTTGTTCGTCTCTACAGTTCGAAAGGACACTGCTGCTGAGATTGCAAAGAAACGAGAACAAGAACGGCAAAGACAGGAAAAACTTGCAGAAGTAGGTCGATACAGACGTCGTAGCAGGAGTAGAAGTCTTAGTCGTTCACCTAGGTACTTGAATCAATCTTCATCACTTCAATACTGATGTTTTTCTGCACAGGAGAGCAATATTAAGTTTGTGGGTTAATTAAGGACACAATAGCTGCTGCTTATCCCCAAGCTATGCAAGTAGTTGCATCTTTGATGATTTTGCCAAAATAATATTTTCATCATGAAGATTACTACTAATTAAACATATTTTCTTAACAAAATATGATTTTGCTGAGAACACCTGATGTTGAGTAGTCCAAGGAACATGTCATGTGTACTCATATCATATTTCCTGCTGCAGAAGGCGACAGTATAGCAGAAGCCGTAGTAGAAGTAGGAGCCCAAGAAGATACCGTTCACAGTCCGGTTCCCGTTCGCCCTCTCGATCTCCAAGGTAATTTATCAAGGATAGTTATGTTAAAGAAGATACAGGATATCCATTAGATAGCATCTGAAAGAGTGATGCCAATGCAGGTACAGAAGCAGATCAAGACACTGAAAATATCCCAGCCCTACCGATGAAGTACCTCTTTGTAGTCTTGGGCCTCCCGGCCCTCGCAGTGTGGTGCTTTACTTTTATTTACTTTTGCTTTCCAATGTCCTGTTAATTTATGTACCCATCAGAGAAGTCCTGGATCCTTTTCTACCTTGTTGATAGCGTGTAGAATTAGTGTATTTCTCGATTGTGCTGTTATCAGCAACTCAACTGCAGTTTGGACTGTAGCTTTTGTCGTCATAACAAAAGTGGGTCATGATGCCATGGACTACCATTTTTCAAGGTTTATTCCTACAAATCTTGTTGGGAATGGGTAGTGGTTTTGTTTCTCGTGTATCTTAGTTCAAGAGTTTGGTTAGTCTGCAGTTTTGTCTATCGCCTTTCTGTGGTCAAAGTTCAATTTTATCTGCAAGGCTCATAACACACTAAGTATTTAGTGACATGTCGTTATGGTGTTTAACCAGCACGACTCACTTGAAGATTTAAATGACGTAAAGGTTTGTCTTGCATGTCCGAAGAAGGGTTTAGTTGAAAATTTTAAGGCTCCGTTTGAAATGAGGGAATTTCACAGAAAATTATGAATTTCATAGGAAGCATGAAACAATTGAAATTTTTCCCGTGTTTACCTAGATCTGAAAAATACAGTAGCACTTGTAGCTGTCGGTAGGTGTCAATAGATCGAATACAAATCAAATAGTAATGTTTTCGTATTCGTATTTTTTAAATAGATGTAAATACAAATTTGAATATTATTTAGATATTTTTGTAACTTATGTAGTTGTAAGATATTATAATACTTTATCCTCATACATAGCATACTTAATCATTCCTGTTTATCTATTTCACCTAAAAATATGAATTCACGTTAAACTAAAAATACACATTCAACTAATTAGCTATATTGAAATAAAATATGTATATTATTCTATCGAATTTGAAATGAATAGTGCGGATAAAATAACATTCCGGATGACAAAAGTTCATACCATATTCATATCCATTTTTTATGCGAATGCGAATACAAATACGAATAGAAGAGAAATTGTTAATCGAATAAAAATATCTAAATTATATTTGTATACTATCGAATATAGTAGTTAAATAAAATTGATAATTCGTATTCCGCCCTAGTTGTAAAATGCTAAAAAAAATTGATAATGAGGTACTGGATGTTGTAAAGTGCTAAAAAAACTTTCTTCTAGAGATACTAGTTTGGTCTGAGCCTGTTTGGATGGATACGTGTGCGCCGCACGTGAGGGCTCAACGGCCTTCTGCCCTGGATGTCGGCTCCCATCTCCGATGAGCCCACCCCACACATGTCCCTGTCGCGTTGACCGCACACGCGTGTCGCCTGTGCGCGATGTGGCACAGCTCCACTTGCTCGCACGTGACCTCACCAAAATGCCCACGCATATACGTCGCGGGACCGTAGCCGAGGTTTTTTCTTCTTAAATGATACGGTTGACGCAAACGTAACTCTTTTCGCGTTGTATTGCCGAAAATGATAGTACACACGTGTCTTTTTCCGCCACATGTCTGCCACCGCTTGCCCCTACCTCGGACAGACTTTGTCAGCGTAATCGCCGCCGGACATATGAAGTCGATCGCCCCTAGCTCAGTTTTCTTCTCGCTCCGGACACGTGGTCGCACCGGTCACCTAAGCGCGACTGGCGTGTCCGTCCGCGGCGCTAGCTCGACGCGCTCACTGGGTCCTCCTCGCCGGATGCCTCTCAGCCAAACGTGTGTTGCCCACGTGCACGCCTCTGTTCCCTCCACGCCCAACAGCCCCTCTGCCGTGGCATGGTGGCATAGTGCTGCCCGACAACCCGTCACATCCCCTGTCGTGCCCTGGTTACACAGTATTTGAACCTACCCATTGGGTCAGGTCGCCCTACTACTAGGGCACGAACGTGTTTTCTTTTTCCACCGAAAGCCTCTCGTGTCCCCTTGGTCTTTTCTTCATCTCATCCATCAACTTCACACATCGCTGCCTCCGTCCACATGCATGCGTAATTGCAGTGCATAGCACGCTAGATTCTCCCCTGTTGCCTCGCGGTCGCGCGAAACGCTTTCGCGTAACTATAAAAACCGGCGTCGCGCTCACTCTCGCTCTCATTATGGAATTTATTCTTGTTCTCACGCTCGTCGCTGAGGACACAGAGAATTCAAGTGCAACAAAAGCACATAACATTTATGCAGTGCAATTACACACGAGATACAGTATGACTCACTCATCTGAGCTATTCTCTGCTCGTTGCGTCTGCGTGCGCTTCCTGGATTTGCGTTGAGCATGTCCCGTGGGATATGTTAACTGGTCCAGAGGGCTCATATCAGTTCGGAGAGGGGAACATAGACCGTTGAGTGGTCGAAGGTGCATCAGTAAGCTGACTCTGGCCCAGCTGAGTCTATCCAACGTCAATGTCTTTCAACTGAGTCATGCCAAACTGATTACCACCTACAATCATGTCATTAATGAAGGAATCAAGAAATCCATGCCTGGATCGTCCACCCCTAGGTACGATGTCTGGAAGTCCCTTAGTGCGGAGAAGCTCTGGCCTTGACCGTGCGATGTGCTAGCTACCCTGGAGGAGCTCTTCCCTTGGTATGGTACTCGTGCTGGTCAATTTACGACAGGGGTGGGTGCCCTAGGTGCCATTGTCTAAACCCTAGTGCTGTGTACTGCTTCCTGGCAATAGCTGAGATAGTTGTATCCTCATCGGTTGATGGATGACCGTCACCCCCACGCTCAACTAAAGGCTGAAAGATGGAATGATATTAGGCCTAATAAATATTCAGGATATAAACTAAACATCTAGTACTTCCCGGATGTGCTTTGCGGATGACCAAGGGGGCGCTAGTCTGAGCACAGGGTGTGGATGGCAGAAGTGATGCATCCCGACGGACGTGCGGGTGCAAGACGACATGATGTTAGCACGACCTAAGGCGTAATAAAAAAACAAGACATAAATTTATACATAACATACCTCCCCGCTGATTTGCAGCATGTATGTCCGACGAGCAGTGATACGATGCCCGTTGGTCTGACTAGGTCGTGCCAACCTAGTAGGTGAGCACGGTCAACCCACTCGGTGCGTAGGACATCATCTCTCGACCGACTACGGCTCATGTTCTTTATTATATTCTTCGACTCTGTGAAGATATACTTCATAGTGCTCAGAAGGCCCGGTACGGTGTGCTTTGGGCTACAGATGGCGGTCTCTGACGCGCTTGCGATCCGCTGCAGCCGCTCGAACTGAAGTGACAAACAATACTAGTTTAGTAATAAATAGTATAAATATCATCAATGAAATGAGCAAAGGTTGTAAGTGTTTTACGATGTCATCACTCCGCGAAACGCTATGTCAATAGAACGAGTGACGAAGCCTCTCCTGGTGGATGACCTACTCCAGACGCTCTGGTGGAGGACGGGTGAGTCTGGTGCGCGATCGTGGAATGTACCACTCGATGTACTGAAGGTATGTTCATACGTTGTACGGTCACTGCTCCTGTAGGATCTCGATGTACAGTCTCCATCCAAGCCGTATCCCACTCATTCTGGACTGCTTGTCAGCCCTCAGCATGTCAGCCTGCCCTCGATTGCCTACATTCGAGAATGATTGATGTTAGAACAACGGATATAGGTATGATGTGTAAACATTAGTCGGATGGAGTTGGACTTACAAGTGCACGGCTCACTGCAGGTTCGTGTCGTCGAGACAGGGCACAAGCTAGTACAAATCGAACTATTGCATTACGCACTGCGACGCGTAAGGCTCCACCATATGGGTAAACACCAGGTGGCAGGTTGTCGCCCATAATCCAACGTCCTGCCTGCATTGCACGGACATTCCGTGTGGCGCTACCATGTTCACGAAATCTGGGCTCCATAGAGCCCATAAGATGTCGTTGTCATGCAACAACTCGAACTCATTGTGGAACAACGAGTAGCACCTCACTGGTCTGTCCTTGGCCCAGCGTAATTGGGCAGTAGTCCACCGGTAGCCCATAGTGGCCCCGTCTATCTAGTCATGCAACTCGGGGTACGGGTGAACTACTTTCCCGAAGGAGGGCCGCCCAACCGCCCAACAGGGATATGCTCCCAACTCCATAGCTATAGGAGCGCATAGCAAACGGCAAGGACCAGTTTCACACTAGTGACGCGCCACGAAGCGTCACACAGTCCCCTGTACGTGGCACAAAAGACGGATGATTCCCAACTGTACTCAGGTAGTTCACTCTACCTGAACTAATGGCTTTATATATCTCCACAAAACGATCCAACAAACTATACTTGAATAGGTCATGCATTCCCTAACAAGGACATCAAAGCTGCAATGCCTTGCAGGATTGAACTACTGACCTGACAGCATGGCCATGTTTTAGGTCATTTCTTCCCTTCCACCAACCAGACTATAAAGCCCAAGCATTGATTAATAACAAGAAAATTGTTGTGTTCGTACTATTGTACATAGGGCATAATTCTCTGGTTCTGATTTCTGCATTACTTAAGTTAGATTGTATGACCAAAGTCACACAAATATCTCTATCCATTGGCATATTTTCCTTGGTTTTACATTACTTAAGTTACATCGATCTCCATATAGGCAATTTAGAATCTTGAGCTGAATGCAATTGTTTGCATTTTTACCAAGGCTGAGATGGTACCATAATGTAAAGTCAGATTCAATAATCTCATCATAAAGTCAATAAAATGTAGTCACCCATAGGTTTCCAGTTCATCTGAACATGAAATTGACAGGAATAACACACTTATACACATGTAAGTTATAACAATACATAAGCCGATCTAGTTGTGTATTCCATCCCAAGTATGAACTAGCCATTTATCCGCTACAGTTATCCAAATGTCTAATGAATTATGAGATCAACTTTAAAAGGATCGTAATTCACGAATGCAACCGATGACAAATCCGTTACATCACAAGTTATCCAAAGGAAAACCTTGGCGGTTTTATCACTAAGATTGAGTACTAATGCAGTACTATTGTACTGATTAAGAATCAATGACACGAATTATATTAACAAGTAATGCTTGAAGTGTGAGTCATGAATCATAATGCATTTTGCCATCATGCAGCAAGGAACAAGTTAGGCAGTAAGGCATAAACCACTAATCACATCACGAGTTTACGACTTCAAGATTAACAAAAGAACAGAGGAGTTCTAGACTTTCACCTCCAAACTCCAAAGTTTCTAGAGATAGCACAAAATAACATAACACTTGTCACTAACCAGTCTTAAATATTACACATTAAAACCCCTCAAAATCAAAGTCCTTCCACAACATCAGCATTGCCTGTCTAAGTCCTACCATGGTTGATTTGTTCAAATTGCGATGTCCAAATGAAATTGTACTCACAGGATTCTCCTAAGTCCTACCACTAACTAAACCAAAACCTCATCAGACATTCAGATAGGGCCGAAGGATGGATTATTACTCATCTCAACAAGCAAAAAAAAAAAGCACAAGATGATGAGAAACGACTCGTGGCTTACCTTCTCTAGTGCTGGAGGAGGGGAGGAGAGTCCCAATCCGGTGCTTGATGGTGGAGGAGAAGCCGACTGCCACACCTGGCCACGGCGCTAGCATGGAGGACGAGCAGGGCTGGACATGCAGGCCGACGTAGGGAAGAGGCCGACGCGGGGAGTATGACGTGGAGGAGGCCGGCGCGGGGAGCAGGCTGGCATAGGGGCCGACGGGGGCGAGGATGGAGTTGGGGAGGTAGGAAGAGGCTCGGGAGGAAGAGAAGGGTGGGGGGGGGGGAGAAGAACTGAATCGGCGGCCGCAAGCCTGCAACTAAGTCACCACACTCAACTCTAATGGCGTGACAAGACGGGCTTATTACACTATGAGTGCGGGCGTGACAGGTGCCACACAAACCCTCCACGTTGGCACGACGCTCTCAGCAGAGCTTGCATGGTATATTTTGTCACGCCGAGACTGGTAGTGTAACAGAACGGTTTTGCCACGTCACGGAAGGTGGTGTGATCAAAGAATCAGAATTGAAAATAAAGTTCACGAGGGGTTTACTTTAAAATAATATTTAAAAATAATTAATTATTTTAAAAAATCAATTCTTAGTTAAGGCATCCTTTATTCATAGATTTAAATTTTAAAATTTCAAATTCTGTTTAGAAATCCCTCCGGTTTTCCTCGAGATTCGGTGTCCCTTTTTTTTTTTTCCCGCCAGTAGAGTTGTCATTCCCTGTGATGAAATTCAGCACCTGCTGTCGCCTATCCTATGTGCTGCTTTCTTTCGGGGTCAGCTTTAGGTACGAAATATTTTTGGTAAGCATTTCTTTCCTTAAGGACATGCAACTTTACGACTTGGAGTTGATATTCATAGAATAGAATGCTGCTCTTTTTCGTGGAGTAGCTAATCAAACCTTTCAAATCAAATCAAAGTGTAGTGTACGACGAAACCATACGACATTTCCTGTCTTTTCTCTGTCACCTTTTCCACGGCGTGCTTAAGATGCTTTTGGGCTGCTGGCTCCTGAAACCAAAAAAGGACTCGTCCATGCTCTGTAGTAGTACTACTATGGACTAGCAAAAAAATAGTTATCCCGTCATTGTTAGTACTCAGAAACCGTCAGATTGATTTTTCTTACCCTCGAAATGTTTATTCTCGTGCTTACGAGGGAAAAAAAAATCCATGCAACACACAGGTGCGTGGTTAGTACCATCAAAATTAACTTTAGGAATAACTTCATTTAATCCGCCTCAACTATCGCAAAGGTTCAATTTTCACCCTCAACTTTGAAATCGTATAAATTACACCCTCAATTATTAAAGACAGATCAAATAACCCTGGTTTTGTATGGATTTGCGCCCTAATCAACAAACATATGCTCACGTGGCAGCATCCACGTCATTTTTTGAAAGGGAAAAAACAGCCACAAATTTCACGATACCACACATGCCAACCCTCCTCTCTCTCTCTCTCTTTTTTTTTTTTTGAGAAAGTCGCCCCTTCTTATTCAATCCTCTTCGTGTCTAGCTTCCACCTTTAACCTCATTTCTCTCGAATCCAAGCCTGCATGGCCTTCACCGTGCTAGGTGTGTCTTATTCGGCCACTATGCCACCGTGTTGCACCTCGGCCGGGCTAACCACTGTTGGCCTAAACCGAAGATAAACATACGCGAACACAATGAAATCCTAGAATGTGAATGCAAGAACACAAGAAAATTTTTTATGCCGCCGGAACAACAACAATTTTTCTGATATTTCTCTTAATCTATTGCTCTTGTTCACAAAATCTGAATACAAGGACGCCCTTTTATTGAAAGCAAACGATTATTCGCATCTGGAAAAGATTCTACGTAACCTGAAAGGATACCACACAAACTCTAGAATCCATAATGAATACTGCCTAAATACTGTAAAACTACGTAAACAAACTCTACATAAAATCTAGATATACCATATGCATAGATATTTCTAACAACCACAACGCTGGCCACCAGCTCCATGGCACATGCTGCTTGCCATAGCTGTGATGTTTCGTGGCAACACCAGGTGACTAGGGACCACGTCATCCCAAAACCACGATATGTATATCGCTAGGGGTTATTTGATCTGGTTTTAATAATTGATGGTGTAAATCGGACGGTTTTATAGTTAAAGTTGAAAATTGGACTTTAACGATAGCTAAGATGGTAAATTGGACTTAACTCTAAGGCATGGATTTCCATGTTATTATGAACTCAAACCCGTATATGGATTAATTAATGTCCTGATTTATAAATTGTCTAAGATCATGTTTAGAAGGTACGAATTCCATGTAAATGACCGAATCAAATTCACGTAGAGTTTGTGCTACAAGTGAATCACAAATATCTTTTGTACTTTTGAAGGAATTAATAGTGCAAGATTAGGATACATAAAAAGATGTATAGAAAAAGTGTAGAACCTTTTTTTTAGAACCGAACGGTAGATGGATTGTGACCCTCTGTATTGAAGTATTTAACGCAGATGATCTACAGTGGTATAGCATTAGAAGTGATCTCCACCGTTCGATCGAAAATCGAAGGTCCAGATCAATCACAATAGCGTGTTTGCTATAGTTTTTTTTCCCACCATAATGCATATTTCACTGTTGCTATAGTGTTTGCTGCATTAAACTGCAGAGCGCCGTTCACCTCCTCACAAAAACATATTAATACAGTGGATCTCTGCAGTAATACAGAGAATCCGGATCCGGATAGCAGTTGGTTCAATCTTCATTTGGAGAGAGGAAAAAAAAAAGATAATGAAAGAGGAACAGTGATGGTCTTGGATTTGAGGAGGGGCAACTCAAAACACGAGGAAACATGGGAGCGCGCGCGCGCGCGCGCGTACGACGTATGTATGTGTACACGCTCGGTAGTACAACAAGTGGAGGTGGAGTTTGAGAGTTGAGAGGCCTTTGTCTCTACGTCATTCCTCTTGTTCCGTTCCTTGGCTTCTTCTGTTCGGATCATCCATTTCACTCTCTCTCTCTCTCTCTCTCTCGGAGAGAGTTGGTAGTTGGGACGGTTGATCTCAGGAGGAGTGGTCCCGGTACATGAACACGTTGGAGAATCATTAGTTCGTGATGCACCACTCCCTACTTGCGAAGTTTCAAATCTCCTGGCTCGGTTTTGTTGAAGCCGATAATATCCTGACATGATACTTGGCCACTTTGGCAGAAAACAAAGCGTACGACTTCCCTTTTTCTTCTCTGCTTTGGAGAACTAAACAGGTTCAATTTCACGTCTTCTTCTTATTGACCAATTCTAAACACTCAATTTCTCTATTTCTCCATATGCAAACTCCGCTAATGACGTTATTAAGAGGATATCAGTGCATATTAGGTAGTATTAGAGTTGATTAAAGTGTGTTAAGGTAAAATGAGGGCTATTAGAATATATTAAGATAAAATTAAAGCCATGCTAACATTGTCTTTCCACCGTCTCTTGCATCTACACTTACTGTCAACGTCCTTATGCACCTAACCAAACAACAACTCAACACAGCCTGACCTAACAGAAACAGCCAACCAAACAACCTATATTGCATCCACACAGCCTGGCCCGCTTCAGTTTGGATGACCCGTACGGGCCAGGCTAATGATATGCAGGGAACCAAACACATCCTTAGTGTATTTGTTTGTGATCTATATAATTTTATCTATTTATATCCCCTCATAAATTGCAATTTTACTCTATAGTTTGTTGGGCTCTCATCATCTCCAACTCCCGGCTCCGCCACTGGTGACAGAGCAGCACAACAACTAAGTGAATGGGCACTAGGAAGGTTACATACGAACACGCATCAGGGCTGCCTATTGAGCTTAACAAGCTGCTTCTTTCGAAATTGGCATAACTCGATTTAATATCATTTTATTTATTGTTTAAGTGGTTATTTTAAAATCGAGCTAACAAGCCATCATCAAATCGGCCTTATTTCACTTGAAATCGCCTCGTTTCAATTTTGAACTAATTAATTAGTGTAATTAGAGCGATTTTGAATCGAGTCCAAACGGGCTTTTTGCCGGCTGATACTGGAACATGGCGCGCCACCTAAAATGCATGATTTTTCAAAAATCACTTGTTCCTGAATGGTGGACGAAGAGCATATCTAAGTGACACCGGAAGAAATGTGTTGGTGTGCTTGCACCGATCAAGATAATTATGAACAGTAGAAGTACTACTATGTACCACACTACCCTTAGAGTTTTTGGCTCATTTAATCTCTTTTTGAAATAAAATAGCAAACTTAGCCCCATGCGAACAAAATAGCAAAAAATGATATTTTTGCTCTGCAAAACCACCACAGAAGGCAACCTACCACGATAGGGATATACAGTGATGTAGGAGCACTTAAGGTGACCTGCCACCATATATGTCACCTGTTTAACCATCCATGATGATATTTTTGTTATTTGATAAAAAAAAGTCTAATTTTGCTATTTTATTGGGAAAAAACAAGCATACAAATAGACAAAAACTGCTACCCTTGCTGCCAAAAAGTTTGAGCCGTGGCAGCCTTGAGTTGAGGAGCATCAGGCAGCGGTGCCAAGGTGTCACGGACTCCGAGGAGGTTGCGAATGTCAATGCAGCCATTATGCGTGCATGGATCCACCCATCGGTAAACAAAGACAACCCGCTAGCAGACACTGGGCTTGGGGGAATCAAAAGACCCATTTTGTTTTACTTTCTTTATTTACTCTGTGGTTTACTTTAATGCCCACCGACGGTTGGCTAGTTGAGTTCGTATATCACCTCGTATATCAACTCGTAGATAACATATAATTATATTAAATAATATAAAAATAAATAAAAGATTAAACACATATAGAGACAAAGATGTAGAGAGTATTTTTCTTATTTATTCCTTCTTTAAACGATCAGCCTTTTACAATGACTAACACACCATATTTATAGTCTACATACCCTACTAGAGTTTTGGATGGGACGCCCATCCATGGGCCGGCTGCTGGGCCAAGCTCATGGTTTTTCAACACTCTTTCTTGGACACACATCCTCACATATTCATACTTCATCAAAACTTCATAAAAACTCAGTGGAAAAAATTCAAAGAAAGAATATATGATACACGTTCTACTGCGTTGCACAAATTAACTTGTTAAAAACCTTAGCCGAAAATCTTCAGAAAAACTCGTCAAGGAAAAAAGAGTACAATCCACCCTATTTCATTTAATCTCCAGGATTTATTCTTTGTGTATTAGATCTTCGTGATCAAGTTTTAATAATGAGTTCGTGAAAATTCTTCCCTTGAATTTTGTATTTCTCTAAGTCTCATCATTCCAATTCCACATATGCACATTTTAAAACTAGATGGTAGAAGTGATTTAGTGAATAAATCTGTAAGATTTTCACATGACTTAATATGCAGTACTTTAATTTCGTCCATCTTTTGCAATTCATGATCATAGAAGAACTTGGGGTTGATATGCTTTGTGAAATGACTCTTCACATAACCTATCTGTATTTATGCAACACAAGCTACATTATATTCATATATAATAGTGGGGGTTTGCACGGTATTCAATCTATACGACTGCTAGATGTGATGAACCTTCCGTCGAAACCAAGCACATTCTCATGAGGCCTCGTACAGTGCTATGATTTCCGAGTGGTCCACTGAAGTCAAAACAAGACTTTGCTTAGACGATTTTCATGAAATTGCAGTTCCACCACATAAGAATACATAGTCTGTTTGCGACTTGGCTGTATGTGGATCGATAGGTACCCGACATCTGCATAGTCATTCATAGATGTGGATATCGTGGGGATATGTGCATGATCTAAGGATGATGAGTCAATTGGCAATGGCATTGTTGGTTTGTAAAATCTCGCATTTTTGGGTTTGCTTGCTTCTGCTGGACCACAGTGATGCGACCGGTGACATTGGCGGTCAGACCGCCCGTGGAGCGGTCCGACCGGCAGTGCTTGCCGGTCCAACCGGCTATGGTTTAAATTGGATTTTGAAGCTGAGCCAAAAATAGGATGTGTAGGCAAGTGAGGGGAGTCTCTTGGATTTGGTCACATAATTTTTGGAGCTCCCAGTCGAAAGTTCTATTCATTTGAAAATTCCAGAAGGTTTCGGATTTTCGAGATGAAAATTTGACTAAGTCCTTTCGGGCGGTCCGACCGCCGTTATGGAATCGGTCCGACCGGCCTGAAATCGGTCGGACCGGCAGTATAGGGTGGTCAGACCGCCAATCACTTGGAGTGTAGCCTTTTTGGCATTGTTGTGTTTTGGATGTGTTTTATGTATGAATTTCAATGCTTTATTGTTGAATATTGCATTGTTGAACTAACGTGGGTCAAGTTGTGAAGAACTTGTTCCTGGAGACGATTTCTTTGTCTATTGCTGTGCAGGTGGCTTGCAGGTCAATGGTGAGGTGGATCGGGACTACGCTTGGAAAGCTGAGGTCCAGAACGATCATGGATGCCGGGTGAGGTCGTGTGACTCAAGCATGGTGCAGAATGGGCAAGATGGATCGAACGGCGCGTTGCGGTACCGTTGGATCAGGCGGTGCGGAAGTCGGTGCAAGTCCCTGGGAGGTTCCGATGGGATTCGGATGGGAGAGACTTGTCGACATGATGAAAGCCGCTGATCAACCTACACGTGGTGAAGCAGGCGATTGCTTCAACAGTTGTATGTGTGTGTATCCCATGTGTGTGTGGGCCCTAATGGGAGCCCATGAGTGAAACCCTAGGCCTCTCCTATAAATAGAAAGGGGGGAGATGGAAAAACCCCCCAAGCACTTAAGCCCTCATTTGCAAAATCAATTTCTAGGGTTAGGGTTAGGAGAGAAGAGGAGAGGAGAGGAGATTTGAGTGTGCTCTAGGTTTGAGCTCTTGTCCTCCTTGAGGGAGTGGCTTTGTAAGCAACTTGTTGAATCAATCAATCTATTGATGCTTGCTTAAGGGTGAAGTCTCTTGTCTCTTTTGTGTTCCTCTCTCTTTGGATGATTTTGGTGCTTCCTTGATCCAAGTGTTTATGGTTGGTCTCTTGACCGATTTTATCTTGCTTTGATGTGTGGGAATACTCCTAGAATCATCTAGATCATCAATCCCTCACAAGCAAGTTTTGGATCAAGATTTTCATATTTCTAGGTTTTGGAACACTTCTTTGGTAAAACCTTAAGAGATCGATTCTTTGAAGTGGATCTGGACGATCGTCGCTAGAAATAGGTCTTAGATATCCTTAGGGAGGTGTGCTCCAAATTTGGTCAAGTTTCATTGGTTGAATCAAAAGTTGGACCAATTTTCGTTTTGGATTTGAGCATTGTGCATAGCCTCTGGACTAAATCGGTCCGACCTATTTAGAAACGGCGGTCAGATCTCCAGCCTTCGGACCGCCCGTTAACGGCCGGTCGAACCGATTCTCAGCGGTCGGACTGCCCTTTGGCCGCCGGTCGGACCGCCAGTGTCCAAACCAGCCCAGTGAGATTAATTCTCCATATTTGTGTATTGTGGTTAAAGGGGGTAATTGAATTCAGCACAAGGCTTCCTCTCTGCGTTTACTGATCTTCTTAGCTTTCATAGCTAGAGGAGAAAAGTACGTGTTGAATTTGATTAAGGCGAAAAATTGAGAAAGCGCCTATTCACCCCCCTCTAGTCGCCTTTACGGTCCTACAAGTGGTATCAAAGCCGGTTAGCTCTTCTCATAGATCTTAACCGGTCTTTGGAGCCATGGCGACTGACAAATATTCAACCAAGCCACATATTTTTGATGGAGTTGATTTTGCATATTGGAAGGCCCGAATGCAGGCTTATATCGAGGCTCAAGGGCACGCTATTTGGCTTAAGGTAAAAAATCCTTATGTCGTGCCAACCGATGACGATATGATCACTTCAGATGTGGAGGCCAACAGCAAGGCTCGAAATTTTTTGATCCAAGGCCTTAATCGATCCGAGTTTGAGCTTGTTGCTCATTTGCGGTCTGCTTATGAGATCTGGCGGACTCTTTGTGATTATCACGAGGGGTCCACTGCGATCAAGGAAGTGAGACGAGAACCACCAAGAAAGTATACTCTAAGATCGAGCAAAGGCCTGATGAGTCTTTAGACGAGTTGTGGGGAAGATTTTCTAAGATTCTTCATGATCTCCGCGCTGTTGACCTGGTCTTTTCTGAGTCAGAAAATGCACGCCAGCTTTTGGGTGCTCTTGATGTGAAGGTCTGGGAATGAAGATCACTTCCATCAATGACAACATCATGTCATGAGTGAGCTTACCATGGATAAGCTATACTCGAGGTTGAAGACGCATGAGATTGATTTTATCTCGCGTCTCCCCAAGACAGAGTCGATGGCGCTAGTGGTCGACAAATCCCAGGGTAGTTCTTCTGATTCTTTGGATTGTAGCTCATCTAGTTTTTCTTTATCTGCTTTGCATTCTTTGAGCGATGAGCAACTTGAGAAACTGTCCGAGGATGATTTAGCCCTTCTATCCACCAAATTCACGAGCTTACAACAAGGTGAGGAATAGGAGGAGAGGTGGACCTATCACATGCTTTGAATGTGGTGAGCCAAACCACATTCGCTCCAGGTGCCCCAAGCTGAAGGGCAAGGAGGAGAAGGAGTCACGAAGGCATCCCCAAGAGAGGGATGTAAAACCCAAGAAGATAAACTATCGCTGCGATATCCAAAGGAGGGGTGATGGGGGCTGCTACTTGGATGTCCCCATCCATAAGTGCAACTAATGACTATGGATCCTCCGTGCCTACAATAGCGAGGTGCATCATGCTGTCTTTTGCCCTTCTTCTTAGACCGGAAAGAATCAATAACGTGCGACTCATGACCTTACCCTTTTTGCCCCTTTACTTTGTGAGAGGCTTTCTCACCTTATAGCTGCTAGTATTGGCTTAATGGCCAACATTACTACTAAGCGGCTATAAGATTTAGTTCTTCCTTAGAACATCATCTTGAGCTTCTACAGTTTCTATGATGTTAATCAATTCGACATACTCCTTGTAGCTATCTTGACGATAGTTGTATGCGGATTGCACCACATTCGGGTGAAAGGTAGAGAGAGTCTTCTCAATCTTCTGCTCATCCATGATTACTACTGGTAATTTGCATAAAATAGTTACAAAATTCTCATGATGCTTTTCGAACTCCCGGTTCGTGATCCCATATTTTTCTATGCATTTCTCATGATTCGCTGCTATTTTCAGTGATCAAAAGTAATATAAACAATCACAGATAATCAAAACAACAAATACAATATATAAATTGCATAGAAATAAAGTTAAACATGCTTCAAATATTCAAAATGATTCAAAATTTGAATTCCCGAGGCGCTTTTCTGCCGGAATATGATTTTTCGGTGAGTTCTGTAATTTTCAGGGGATAAACTGCTAAATTTCAATTCTAAAAAAATTTTGTGCGTTTTTTCAATTTCTGAGGGGTTATTCTACAGGAATTTCTTTCCCGAAATATTTCTTCGTAATTTTCAGAATTTTGAGGGTTTATTTGTGATTTTTTGTGATTTTTTCTTTTCTTTTCTTTTCTTTTTCCTTTCCTTTTTTTTCTTTTCCTGGAATCTCCTTGGGCTGGGTCCATTTGGCCTGCTTCGGCCGACCCTTTTGGCTAGGTCAAAAAAGGGGTGGGGGAGGGTAGGGTTTCCCTGCCCTCTGTGCACCCTGGCGGCGGTGCCTCCCGCGCGTAGGCGAGTAGGGCCGGCAGCGGCGCTTGCGGGAGGCCAATGGCGAGTGAGCACGGAGGCGTGGCTAGCACGCTCGGCAAGGTGGTGGCTTCAAGCGATGCCGGCTCTAGGGGGAGCAGGCGTGAAGGCACAACATGGAGGCGTGGCACCACGGGCAGTCAGTGCTGGCGATGTGCGGAGGGCCAGCGGTGCTGTGGCTAAGATGGCGCGGCCGACGGTGCATGCGTGCACGGGTTCACGCGGCTAGTGGCATTTTGCGGCCGCGGGGGGCCAATAAAGAACGTCTTCTGGCAACGGCGACGAGCCGGACCGACGGTGGCGTATGCGGGTGCACGGAACGATAGGAGCCGCATCGTTGTTTGTGCGGAGGCGCCGCTTCGGTAGGCGCAGCTTCGGCAACGGGGCCGGTGGGGCGACACAGCCATGCGAGGCGGCGCACCCGTACGGGGGTGATGGAGGCGTGGCCAACACGGCTAGGGCAGCTTCGGGTGGCGCATGTGTGGTCGACGGCGGCACCAGGCTACGCATGCGGTGTGGCCATCGGCGGCCTCAAGCTGCGCACACAATGTGGCCGGCGACAGCTCTGGGCTGCGCACGCGGTGTGACCTACTAGAGTGGAGGGTGATGAAGGAGGCAGTCGAAGGGTGGCCGACGACGTGGTCCCGAGGTAGCGGTGACCTGAGAGGAGAGGGGAGCCATGAGCCATCAAGAGCCACGAGGGAGGTGAGGATCTGGTCGGTGAGGGAGGAATTAGGAGAAGGCTCACCAGAGACAGTGTGGCGATGACAATGGATGCTTTCGGCCGGAAGTGAGGAAGACGAAGGCGCCGGCGTGATCCTGCGGACAAGAGGTGAAATTAAATGGGGCGGGGGGGGGGGCAAGGTTGCTGAGGCCCGGAAATGCATGGTGACGCGGGTGGCGAGGCGGGGAGCTCACCGGAGTGGAGGTGATGTGATGGCGCCGCGGCGGACAGAACGACGCTTATGCCTCTTTCGCACTCGTGCTCAGTGGAGAAGAAGAGGGGGGAGGCGAGAAGTGCCGGCGGTAGAGAGAGGAGAGGCGACAAGTGCCAGCGGCCCAAAGAGCAGGGATGGCGGCGTAGCTCCGGGAGAGCGAGCGAAGTGCTAAGGGGGAGTCTAGCGCTCGGAGAGTGAGCGCACATAGCGTTGAGGACGAGGAGATGCTGAACCAAGTGGTTCACTCGTTTTCATTGAACGAAATGGTCCGACATCTACATCAAATATCCCCTTTCGTTGAACAACTTGGTCCTGGACGGATCAGTTCAACTCAGCGAACCAAACGTGTGTACACAAGAATATCCCGAACCATTCGGTATAGGACCAATTCATTCTCTCATCCAGACACACCCTTAGTTAGGATATTGGTCCGGCCTGACCTAAAAATGATTCGGCGACGTGGCCCTTGCCTAAGCCAAAATCACACGTCAAAGTCTAATAAATCAGCCTGGACCCTAGCCCGCGCTTAGGTTTGGTCTCTCTGTGGATTAAGGGAAGTCATAGAATTCAAGCAAAAGACACATGCAAACCAACTAGGTGATACCCTTACTACATGTCTCAAAAAGAAGAGAGAGAATACTTAGTGTTCATACTCCTAACATAGATACTGAAGAGGAGACAATAGGAACAATATTGTTAGCTTTATTTTCATGTTGTTGAGCTTTTTTTTTAAAAAAAAAATCATGTTGTCTATTTTTGGAACAAGAGTATATATACGGTGGATATCATGGGGATATGCTCCAGATCTTAGGATGATGTGACAATTGGCAATGGCATTATTGGTTTGTCGTTTCACCGGGTTTTCGACAAAGTTCAGGCATTCTGGACAGGGGCGGTCCAACCGGCCATAACATGGCGGTCCGACCGGCCATAGCATGGCGGTCCGATCGAACCCAAATCGGCCGGACCGGCGTGTCGCGGCTCGGACCTACTGTGACCAAAAAGTGTTCAGAACTGGCTGGGCCAAAAATAGGTGTTGTAGGCAAGTGAGGGGATCCCAATGCACTTGGTCTCATAATTTTTGGAGTTCCCAAGCAAAAGTTCTATTCGATTTAAGTTTCTAGAAGGTTTCGGAATTTCAGGGCATGAATTTCTTAAGTCTCGGTGGCGGTCCGACCGCTCACGTGGAGCGGTCCGACCGTTAGGCGGTCCGACCGGCTCACAGGGAGCGGTCGGACCGGTTTCCACTTTGAACGTCAGCCAACTTCGTGGTGATGTTGTTTTGTTAGGTCAAGTTCATTGGTATCATGTCATATGTATTGCATGATGCATGTTTTGACTAACATGGGTCAAGTTGTGAAGAACTTATTCCCGAATTCGTGTTTGCTTGTCTATGGTTATGCAGGTTGCTTGGTGGTCAACGACGGTCAACGGCGAGGAGGATCAGGACTAGACTTGGAGAGTTGAGGTCCAGAACGATCGACTGTGCCGGGTGAGGTCAATGGACTCAAGCGTGACATAAGATGGACAAGGGTGACCTATTGGCGAATCCATGGCGCATGGTGAAGCGGTTTAGGTCAAAAGGTCAAAGACGGCGCTTTGCGAAGCGTGCGTGTGTGACCCGTTTGTTAGTGGGCCTTAACGGGAGCCCAATTGAGTCAAACCCTAGAGAGTTCTAGGCCTCCACTATAAATAGGAGGAGGTGGTGGCTGCACCCCGCTCTCTCGCCTCTTTTATGTTTCAAAACCCTAATTGGCTTAGGGGGAGTTGAGGTGGAGGCTAGAGCGCTTGATGGTTTGAGGTGAATTTCGTGATCTTGATTGACCAGCGATCCATGATGGTGTGGGTGTAATCCAACAAAGAATCATGTTCTTAATCTATGCAAGGTTTGCTTGAGATAAGTCTCTTTCGTTCTTACTTTTAATTTCGTGATTTTAGGGCTTTCTTTGATCCGCGAGTTTGTGATTGATTCTTTCACGTGAATTAGCTTGTGTGATATGTGTGAATCTATCTAGGATCATCTTGATCATCAATCACTCACGAACAAGCATTAGGATCAAGTTTTCGCTCTTGCCCTTTTAGACCCTCTGTTACTCAATTGACAACTGCTCAGGGATCTATCCAAGAATTATCATTATATTCGATTGAATAGGTCCTCAATAGCATATAGAAGGTGTGTGCAAAGTTTCGTGAAGTTTGGAGTTGAGAATCAAAAGTTAGACCTAATCGCAACTTCGCCATCTGGCCGCTTTTATCGCTTTTGATTGGTTCTAGAGTCACGGCTTCGACCGCCCACACCGGCCGAGACCGATTTAGTACCGCCAGACCGCCAAGATAACAATGGCCGACCGCCACCTCTGTTAGTTTTGATTCTTGTCTTGATTTTTGTCGCGTTTAGGTTTTTAATTGGATTCAATACTAGTCTTCCAACAGATCGTATATTGATCTTCATAGCTTCATCATAGCTATTGGAGTGAAATTGTGTTGAATTCATATTTTGTGAAAAAAGTGAGCGTGCTCCTATTTACCCCCCTCTAATCGTCTTTTCAGTCCAACATATACACTGTAGTATTTTGCAACAAAAAGAATTTGAAGGACTTTGTAACAAATATTCCTCTTCCAGCAAATTTCCATTGAAATTCCTATGTTTCAATTGGGCCTTACTGGTTTCTTTCGTTGGAAGATGGGATTGAGCTAAACAAACAATGAAGTTGGGTGGGACACATAGATTTTTTTTTTCGAATCCTGCCGTAATTGAACTGTTTTTTTAATTCATTGATAAACAAAGAGAGTTGTGATAATAATATGATGATTAGGACTAGCTATCGAGCTTAACAAGATACTATTGAGTTTTATTCGAAATTAACATAGTTCGACGTAAAATTATTTAATTTATTATTTAAGTGATTAATATAAAAGTGGGCTAACGAGTCACTATTGAGCTGGACCTTATTAATATTTTTTCATTCTAAATTGATCTATTTTAATTTTAACCAATTAACTACCGTGTTAGAATCAAAATTGGACCTCATTAACTTTTTTTTATTCCAAATTAATCTATTTCAATTTTAATCAATTAACTCGTAACAAACTTTTTTGCCAGCCTAGATACGCAACAGTATTCTGAAAACTCAAGGGAACCCATGTGCAATTTGATTGTATTTAAGGAATTCTAGAAAAGGCAAAAACACGTCACATCAAAATCCCTAGTGGGCCCAAGCTAAACGGCCAAACCCCTCCCCGACCCCATCGGGCTGGACCCACAACCAAAACCCCTATAACACCCAAACAGCCGCTGCGGCACTGCCTTACGCGTCCAAAGCCCAAAAACACTTCCGCTGATTTCTCAGCGCCGACTTCGCCGGCGAAAACGAATCCCGAGCGACCCAATGGTCGACGTCGACCGTCGGCCGGCGCTCCCGCACGGCCTCCCGCGCCCCCCGTCCCACGCTGCAGGCCTCCGCCGCCTCTCCACCCGCGCGTCCGCCCCCACCACCCCGCGCACCCCGGCTACCTGTCTCCTCCGCCGCGGCGGGCCCCGCCCGCCCCCCTCCGCCGTCCTATCTCACCTTGCTGCCGCCGGCGTCTCCGTACTTCCGGGCCTCTCCGCCTCCGAACTCGCCGTCGCCGAGGGCGCGCTCGGCGGCCTCCAGCTTCCGCCCGACCTCCGCGAGCTCCTCTCACTCGGTGTGCCCTCAAGCGACGGCTTCCCGGACTACCGCTCCCCCGCAGGCCTCCGTCTCCTCCGATTCGCCGCGCAAGAAGTCCCCGCCGCCGTCGCCGCTACGCTGCCCCTCCTCCCAGGCCGCCGGGGCGGACGAGCACCGCCTCCACCGCCCCTCGTCCCGGTGTACGGCCGGCATTACGTGCCGGCCACGCCTTGCCTCGCTGGCAACCCGGTCCTCCACGTCTCCGACTCCGGCGTCACCTTCGCCGGCGCCAACATGGCTGACTTCCTCCTCCGCGCCTTCACCGCCGAGCCGCCCCCCGGCGCTCCCCTCCGCCGCCAGCTCTCCGCGCCAGCTCCCCCGCCGGCACCATCCCCAGCGCCGTCGTCCACCGCCCGCCGGAGCCTGGACTCCGTGACCGGGAGGGCCCCGCGCTGGATCGAGTTCTGGACCGACGCCGCCGCCGCAGGCGATCGTTTCTTGGAACTCAGTACAGGCACCAAGGACACGACCATCACCACCACGGCGTCGCACGTGCCTTCTTGGCTGCGCTCCGACCTGGAGTGGGCAGGCTCCATGCTGAGGCGCGGCGGGTGGGGCGACGGCGAGGTGGAGGAGATGACGGGAGCGGGCCCCAGCGGAGGTGGCGGCGGCGAGGTGATGGCATTGGCATTAAAGGTGGACTGGTGCTGCGGGGAGCTGAGGAAGGGAGGGTGGAGCGCGGAGGAGGTGGTGGAGGCGCTGGGGGCGCTCCTGGTGCCGAGGAGGGCGCGGCGGCCGGCGGTGGCGCTGCCAGCGGACGTGGCGGCGCGGGTGGGGAGGCTCGCCGAGGCCGTCTCGCGGGCGGTCGGGTCGGGTGGCGATCCAAAACCCGTCAGGCGATTTTGAAAACCGAAGCATTTTTCTTCTTCTTTTTCTCCTTTTTAGTTCTCCTTTTTAGTTTAGCTAGTAGTAGCTCTGTCTCTCTGTAATTGGGTACGTACATGATTCTGGTCAACACAAACGTACTACTTGCTTCCACGTTACAAAACCGCCCTGCACTCGACTGGGTTACATAAATAAATAAATAAATAAAATGGCGCCCCGAGGCTGCAGAAACAAATTCACAATCGATCTAAAAAAACGAACTCATAATCACAACGGAGTTAGAGCGAGGCAAATATTGATGGCGACTTTAATATAAGATGGTTTTTTTTTTTGAGCGAGATGGCTACTAGTGAATGATACACTCCTATTTGCAACAAAGTAATTTTATAGGGAAACAAGATTATTACTGCAAAAGTATCGTAAAATTCATACGGTTCCCAACACATCCTAAGTTATCAAAGACTGAAGCTGTTCAGGTGAGGATTTTGCTGTGCCTTCACCCCTAGCTTCTAACGGTGGATCTTATGATCTAGATTGGCAGCCACAGGGTCACTGCCATTCTAATGTTTGATGTTACTTACTGTGGCATCCATAGAAATTTGACACATTCTTTCCCACTCAGACAGCTGCGAGCCTGTGAGAGAAACCCATGGCCTACAATTCTGCATTTTCGATGGTTGTTTCATTACCACTAAAAAAAATTCTAATGTTGGTGATTGATACGTTCTTCTTTCCCCACTCTCCTCTCGCAACTCATCCGCCCCAACAAGTGGGACCAGTGAGCGCCCGTCCTCTCTATCCCCATGCGGCACCACCTCTTCTTACCCCTTCCGCCGACTTCTGGACCCTCGTCTCGTGCGTCCCTGTGTCTTCTCCATCCTCTCTCCCATGACGATATCCCCGCATGCTAGGCCCTCTCTGTCGTGATTCCTCCGTCTACCACCCCACCCCAACATCGCCCTCGTGTACGCCCTCTACCCTCGATGTTGTGTTTGCCATCGCTGCCAAAGCATCGCGACGTAGTGCTCGCTACCCTCACTCCGTTCCTCGACCCTCACCGTCACGGTTGCTTCACGTACTCGACAGGCGAGCTCGAGCTCCTTCGTTCTTGCCGTCATGAAGTTGGCAGGCTCTGCGAAGATCTACGCTCACGGCCCCAAATTAGCCCAACAACTCGTCGTTTCACTGCCCACGGAAGTGTGTGAAATAGACATTATAAGTTGATTATCTCTTGTGGGTCAAGCTGTATAACATCTACATATTGTAAAAGTATTCGAATAGCCGTGTCCCCGGTTATGGACAATGCCTGGTAATTTCACACGAGGGATAGAGATATCATAAAATGTTTGGGTGGTTGAACAGGTAGTTCAGGTGGTTTTGATTGGGAAGTGAACTAGTAGTTCACTAATTATTTCAAAGAACTTGTTTATTTATGTATTTAATCTTTTAAATTGTGTTTTTCAATCTATTTACTGTCAATATGGGTTTCTGCAAAATAACCATACAACTATTCCTTTTTTAAGCTTTGCATGAATATTATTTGCATACATTTCCCTACGACTTGCAGAGTACTTTTTGTACTCACAGCTTTACGCTATTGTTGATTAATCGCTGAGGAAGACCCATGGAAAATAGAGTTCTACGAAGAGGAATATTTCAAAGACCATGCGAGCTAGGGTGCGCTCCCTACTCGATTGCCTGTGGGCATGTCGGATGGCCACCTCAAGATTTTCTTCCGCTGTAAGTTTATTTATTTGTTGTTAAGCCCTGCATGGTAAACTTTGTAAAATCTTGACCATAAGGTCTGTTGCTTCTCATTAATAATAATTAGCTTACTTCTTAGCTATTTCATTGTGTGGATATGATTGTCATCGATGTTGTTACTGTGTGAACTAGCTACTGATCATAGAACTAGTTCAGAATACATAGATGGCTTGGATTCAGAAATCCGGGTCCTGATAGAGATGGTATCAGAGCCATATCGACTGTAGGACGCACCATAGTTAGCATTGTCGTTTTAGTCAAAAATTTCAAATTTTATTTTATAAATCAGACCAACCAATTGACATGAATAGTTATTATTCTCTCATCTTATTCTATTATTTTCTCATTGTTGGTGTTTTATAACCAAACTTACGTAATGATTGTTTGATTCGGGGGGTCTCTAAGACTCAAATCACGTAGAGAGAATGACACATGGATTTTTATATAGGTTCGGGCCTTTTTCGGAGAGAATAACAACCCTACTCCTGCGTGATTATATTGAGGATGCTGGTTACAAATCAAGAGAAAGACTGAAATGCAATGTCTTGTGCTCCTGATTATGTCTTTCCCCTCTTGTCTATTCCCTCTCTTCTTTGTTTTTGTTTTCTCCACCGTCTGGTGATTCCTCCTTTTATAGCGTGCTCAAAGTGGGTGATAATTTCTCCAGCCCAAAGGGTGTATCAATGCTTCAGATGATGGCACAGTTATCAGAGATTAATGTTGGAGAAGTAACGTTCCCACATCGCCAGACAGTTATCACCAGGATAGAGAGATTAATCATGCATTATTCCAGAGAATAATAGCATATACTGACTGTTTAGATGCCCTAATCAATTGTGTCTACTTGTCTGTAAGCTCGATTGATTATAGGGTGGTCATAACTAACCTGGTCGAAGAAGGACTTACAACCATGAGGTGATCGTAGAAGAACTTACGACTATAGGGTGGTCATAACTGACCTGGTCGTAGAAGGACTTACAACCATGAGGTGATCGTCGAAGAACTTACAATCATGAGGTAGTCGTAGAAGATCTTACGACTCCAGCTTCTCCATTATGAATATTAAGGGGTATACTCAAAAACCATATAATGGTGTCATTATCCATAATAAGGATTACAAATAAATAATTAAATAAGGATTTCCAGATTCTGGTCATCTAGCCCTCCAACTTTAAGTGAAAGTACCTACTTAGGAAAGGAGCGGTAGATGATCTTAAGACCATAAGACGGTCGTAGAATGGTGGTCGAAGGAAAGACTCTTCGATTGATATTTCATTTGACCATAAACAGACTTGGTCAAGAAGTTTGCAAGAAACCTTACGACTACAAGGTGGTCGTAGAAAATCTTACGACTACAAGGTGGTCGTAGAAAATCTTACGACTACAAAGTGGTCGTAGTATGGTAATCGGAAGTAAACTCTTTCCGATTGGTATTTCATTTGACCATAAAAAGACATGGTCAAGAAGATAATTTCACTTGAGGTGTAAAGACAGATTCGGTTTTCTCGAACATACAAATTTACGAATCTGAATCAACTCTCATAGACCTGTCTGCTGGAGCGGTTCCTGAAGTGGTGGAAACTTTTCAGTTGCCACGTCTTTAACCCAAGTGCGCTGTTAAAAAAACTTACCGTCGGTGTAATTGTAGGGTTCTTACTTTCCCCAATCACTCCAACTGTTCATCAAGCTTTCGCATTCTCCACCGCCAACCAAATCGTACGCCTTCAAGCCTCCTCCCCTTGAGAAAGATGGCCGGAGTCACTTCCCAGTGGGACAAATCGGAGATGGATGCGTCCAAGATGAAAGCTCAGGTCGCTGCCGAGAAGATCCCAAAGGAGTTTGTGAAGTGGATTGAGGCTTTTGGGCAACATTTGCCGTCGGGGGAGATTGGACGGATCCCCGTCTTCCAGGCGTACTATGAGTGTGGCCTTCGATTGCCTGCTTACCCTTTCCTCACGCTCGTACTTGAACACTTTGGGGTGGAATTGGTGAACCTCATTCCCAATTCCATCACAATGTTAAGTGTGTTCCTATACTTGTGTGAGGCCTACCTGAGGATTCCGACCGACTTGAAGTTGTTGCAGTATTTCTACCGGATGACCCGACTGGCGGGAGTCGCCGGTAACTGTAGTCTGAAGCTCCACGACAGGAAGTCGAAGGAGTGCATTCAGATGTACACCCGTTCATCATGGCCTGGATAGAAGAAGAGGTGGTTCTATTGGGAGATGACCAGTGAAGACAGCCTCTCTTTCGCTGGGAACGTCGCCGAGTAAATTTCTTCATGGGATTCGACTCTCAAGGATCTTGGCCGGATTGCCCCCTACATTCAAGCCATCAAGGACTTGAAGGAGGGGCTCACCGGTTGGCACGTGGTGAAGGATTTTCATCACACGCTGCATTAGCCCTCTGAAGAAACGAGCACATCCTATGTGGAAGTATTCGGGGTCGCAAGACTCGACCAGAGATTACAGGCAGGATAAGCAAACCTTCACTTTAGCTCTCTTTCTATTGATTTTGAACTTGGTTATTGAAATTTTAATTGCTCCTGCAGATCTCACACAAGCAGAAATTGACGCTCGGGTCAAGCTCGTTTGTGAGAAATCTCCACCACCAAACGTGACGGCTCCTCAAATCCTTGCGGTTTTGATTGTAGAGGATAGGAGCGAACGCCTAAAGGTAAGCAAGGACTAATTTCTTCTTTAGGATCTCACATGCGTAGAAAAACTTACGACTAGGTACTAGTCATAGAAGGACTTACGTACGGAGAATGGTTGTGAAAAAACTCATGACTAGAGGGTTGTTATAGAAGAACTTATAACCAGAGAATTATTATGGGAAAACTCACGACTGGAGGGTTGTCGTAGGAAAACTTACGACTAGGTTCTGGTCATAGAAGAACTTACAACCACTTAGTAATACTTATTTTTTTGACTTTTGCAGAAAGTAGGCATGGAAGATCGTCGAGTTGACGAAGAGGTCGAATTTATGGTCGTTGGTGCGGCGATGGAGCAAGTCGAGGCTCCTCTGGCCAAAAAGCGTCGGCTCGTGAAAGTTGCTGACAAGGGAGGCGCAAGCTCGAGCTCTGCTACTCCGGCCGGGCCTTTTGCACGGTTCACTATAGAACTAGCTGCTGTAGAGAAGGCAAAGGCTGTCGAAGCAGTTGAAGTACTCAAACGCAAAGCTCCCAAGATCAAGGTACCCTTTTACTACGATAATAACAATTTTGCAGTTTCTACCTCCCGTGGCTTTGTCAAGCAACAATTAAAGGAGAACTAAAAGAGTTTTATGTCTTTTGTGAAGGAAATCGCTGCACCAGCAGTGTCTGTGGTCGATGGCAGTGCTGCCCTTGATGTGGTCGAGACAGGTCTAGGCCATCCGGAGAGCCAGGAGGCTCAAGGAGCAGTAGTGCTCGCTTAAGACCCACAACCAGACGTGGTCGTGGCTGAGAAGAAGTTGAAGAAATGTTCTTTAGGGAAGGTTTATTTCAGATTTAAGATCAACTCTGGCACACAAAGGTATGTAAAAAGATAAAAGTGTAAGAACAATATTTACCTTTTGTTTTTTTACCATTTGACGCGTTTTACTTTTTGTGATCTTAGTCCGACTCCTCCAGCCCTCAAGGACTTTCATGTCGAGGAATCCAGTGCTATTTCTCTGGCAATTGGAGGAATGGCAGTGGCGGTGGTCGAAGAGTCGTCCACCGTCCGAGTGGTGGAAGAGGTCGTTACTGCCGAAGCAACTGCGACCACAGGAGTGGTCGTAGAGGCTGAGGCGAAAACGACGTATGATGCAGCGGAGGCATCAGGCCAAGGTGATGGATCGTTGGGCCACCGCGCAGGGAAGGAAGTCACCGTAGATGTTCCTCCCGGTCCCCAAGGAGCTGTCATCACCGAATAAAAAGAAGAAGAATATGCTCACTTCTTTTATGAATTCTTCGGCCTAGCTTCCGTTGTGGGGTCTTCTGCTTCCAGGTCTCGTACCTGAGTTCCACACCCCAAGGATATTACTGACAGGAGGAATGTTTTCGATGACGAGCGTCTCGAAAAGGTGTGATGGAGTCGGGTTCAAGAGCTTGATGAACTGAAGAACTCTGCATGCGTACTCTCCATGTTTGCTCGAACGAGCATCAACATAAGTGCTTGTTACTCAACATTTATATATGTGGCTTTTTTTGCCTCTCACAATCCTTCTTTATGCAGAGAGCTCTAGAGCAAATTATCACTGTTGCACAGTACAATAGACAACTTGTACAACCGTGACAGGAGAGGGCAGAACTCTGCAAGTAGGCAAAAAGATGATAAGTCACTATTACTCGTAGTCATTTATGCTTCGACCACTTGCACAGTGCTTGTGAGGATTGTCGTTGGAGAACTTACGACTATGTGCTGATCGTAGGATAACTTACAACTATGTACTAGTCGTAGAAGAACTTACGACCAGGGAAATTTCATAGAAAAACTTATGACTGGATATTGGTCGTACGAGAACATACGACCAGAGGATTATCGTAGAATAACTTACGACTTTGTGCTGGTCGTAGAAGAACTTACGACAAGGGAAATATCGTAGAAAAACTTATGAGTAGATATTGGTTGTTGGAGAACTTAGGACTAGAGGATTGTCGTAGAAAAGCTTACGACTATGTGCTGGTCGTAGAAGAACTTACGACCAGGAAAATATCGTAGAAAAACTTACGACTGAATAATGGTTGTAGGAGAACTTACAATCAGAGGATTGTCGTAGAAAAACTTACGATTAGGTACCGGTCGTAGAAAGACTTACAGCCTCTTGTCTTATGCTTATGTCTACTCTTTTCCTTTATAGGTTCAAGAGCGACAAAAAGTCCTTAGCCGATTTGCTTGACTACGAGAAGGTCGAGACAAAAAAGCTAAGGGAAGAGAAAGAGGCCCTTCTGAAGAAGTTTCGGGAGGCAAACTCTGCATTTCAAAAGTTGCAGGGACAAATAAACGGTAAGTGTTGAACTTAAGATCACTTATAACCTTCTTTTCTTTTTTCTAACCCTCATTTTTTTCAGAAAAAGAGGTTGAAATGAGGAAGCTCGAAACCGAGGTCAAAGACAAGACCATGCTTGTTGACGAGATTTCCCGTACCGCCAAAGAAAAAGATCAGGAGGTTAAGTCTTGGGAGGAGCGCTATGCAAAGAGTGCTGCCTCTTATAACGATAAAATCAAGAAGTTAGATTCTCGACTAGCAGGTAAACAAGTCTTTTCCTGCGACCAGTTTTATTTTCCTTTAGGGGTCATTTTATCTGACTAGTCTTATTCTTTTCAAAGCAAGTAGTCGAAATAAAACAACTCAGTGAGGCATAGACTTGTAATCAGGAGGAGATGAAGTCGATGAGGATCAACCTTCAGGACAACATTTCTCTCCTTAATAATGTGCTCAGTGTGCTACATGCCGAGGAGGTCACTCCTCGTAAAGACATTATAATTGCTCACTTGAGTACCAGTGGAAAACAAGTCGGGACTTTGCAAGAGTTAGTGACCACTCTGAAGACCAACCAAGCTAATTCGATGAAGGAGGCAGTCGAAGGAAGAATAAATTTTGTTCTGATAAAACTTAAAGCTTATGACCCCAACTTTAATCTGCAACCAGTCAAAGCCGACTTCGACTGCTCTGAAGTAGAAGCGGAGCGGTTGAGGGAAGATATGCAGTCGATCAGCAAGACAGTCACAGAGGAGATGCATATAGGTTCTTCTTCGTCAGAGTAGTTTGTACTAGGAACCTGCAAGAACAAGTTTGTTAATATATATGATCCTTTCTTCTCTATGAAAAATCATATTGTAGGACTTGCCATTCCAGGTCAGACTGACTTAGGCGGACTTGAACATTGGGGGCTCGCCATACCTTGGGTCTGCCTGAAAGTAGTCCTGATTGTGGTCGGATTAGCCCTTGCCTTTTGAGGAAGTTGGTTCCTCATTTGGACGTAACGTTGTGGGGGATAAGGATGCCTCCTCAACTCCATCGGTGGTATGGTCTCCTGGAGAATGATCTCTGGAGGTGACATAACCATCAAATGATACAATACTCGGCTTGTAGTCGAAGCCAGCATCCATGTCGATATCTCACAGATCACCAAGTCGAACCGCTTCTCCTGCTCCACTCTCCTGCCATGGAAGCATTAGAGTTGGGATAAAATGAAGGAAACCTGATGACCAGAAGATCCTCACGGACGACGCCAGCTGTCGGTGTTTTATAACTGAACTTACGTAATGATTGTTTGATTCGGGGGGTCTCTAAGACTCAATTCACGTAGAGAGAATGACACAACGATTTTTATACAGGTTCGAGCCTTCTCTAGATAGAATAACAACCATACTCCCATGTGACTATATTGAGGATGTTGGTTACAAATCAAGAGAAAGACTGGAATGCAATGTCTTGTGCTCCTGATTGTGTCTTTCTCTTCTTGTCTGTTCCCTCTCTTCATTGTTTTTGTTTTCTCCACCGTCTGGTGATTCCTCCTTTTATAGCGTGCTCGAAGTGGGCGATAATTTCTCCAGCCCAAAGGGTGTATCAATACTTCAGATGATAGCGCAGTTACCGGAGATTACTATTGGAGAAGTAACGTTCCCATGTCGTCAGGTAGTTATCACCGGGATAGAGAGATTAATCGTGCAGTTATTCCAGAGAATAATAACGTATGCAGACTGTTTAGATGCCCTAATCAATTAGGCCTACTTGTCTGTAAGCTCGATCGATTATAGGGTGGTCATAACTGACTTGGTCGTAGAAGGACTTATAACCATGAAGTGATCTTAGAAGAACTTACAATCATGTGCTAGTCGTAGAACTTACGACTATGGGGTGGTCGTAGCTAACCTGGTCGTAAAAGGACTTACGACCATGAGGTGATCGTAGAAGAACTTACGATCATGAGGTAGTCGTAGAAGATCTTACGACTCCAGCTTCTCCCTTATGAACATTAAGGGGTATACTCAAGAACCATATAATGGCATCATTACTTATAATAAGGATTACAAATATATAATTAAATGAGGATTTCTAGATCCTCGTCACTCATTCTATTCTAATTTCTTCTCATACCATTCTCAGGTTCTTATCTCTTATCTTTTCTAAAACTTTATTTTTGAATTTAAATTGACTTTCTCACCTCAATAATCTCTATAAGATCGAGTCTTTGGTGATCAAAGCGATGGATGACCTAGAATCTTCAAGAGATCTGCCGATTGTCTCAAGTCGACTGTCCATATAGGTTAGATTGGTAGTGTTGTACCAAAGTTGCCATTCTTAGTTTTACTATCGTTTAGTCCGTGTAGGAGGATCTCTTTCTTGAGCTTTGATGCCTCCTAATAGTTTTTTTTGGCTATTTGTTCTTTGGGTTTAACCGACTTTTCCTAGCTAGTTGTTTATGTCTTTTTCTCTCTTGTTCTTTCTCGTCTGTTGTGCTTTTCCCTCGCACCTATTATTATTTCTTCCTCTCATCTATTAAACCTAGGAAGTAAACTTGGGAAGAATTGTTTCAGATAGTTCAAACTCGCAACTCAACAAGTTCTAGTGAACCAGTGGATCCCAATGCCAGTGTTAATCCCAATGCACCACCTCCACCGGCCACAATAGCAGACCAGAACTTGGGTCAGTTTGTGGTAGCTCAAATGAAGTTGATGAATGCCATGATTCAGAATTGAATCAAATGATGAATAAACATAACGAGACTGCTATTGCTATTGCCACAATGCTGAACCATACCACCGATGCCATAGTCAACATGATGAACCAGAATAACCAAGCTGCTGCCATGGCATCACCACCAGCTCTTTCGTAGTCAAAATTGGTGGAGTTCATAAGGACACGACCACCTACCTCCTCCAACTCCTCCAAACCTGACACCGCACCAAGCAGAAATGATCTCTAATCCCGTCATAAGAAGTCAAGTGAGCCATGTCATTACAGAAGAAGCTCAAGCTGAGCGGAGGCAATTGTGATTCTGCCCACCGAACAAGTCTAAGAATTGTGTTTGTATCAATTGTAGAGAGATAGGACATAGTGCTAGTGAGCACAAAATCAATTGCTCTAGCTGTGAAGGAAATCATCCACTCGGAGAATGTCCAATGAACAAGATTGCATATTACTTATGTGAGGGTGAAGATCATTACCTGGCTCAATGCCTTTTGAAGACAATATTGACCTCTATATTACAACGACAATGTGAAAATCAACAAGTTGCTATCATTTAAGCAAAGGAAGGATAGACCATGGTTAGTTCTACCAAGTTATCCCAAGAATAGGAGGAACCAAATTCCAACAGGATCAATCACCAAATTCCAACAGAATCAATCCTAAGGCACTCAATCTAGAAGCCACCTGCCATCAACAGGACAATTGTCACAAGAGGAAGATGGTGGATCAAGGGCAAAATGTTGCAAAAAAGCTCCAAGGCTTGTGTGATTCAATCTCAACCCAACCAAGCACCAACAACAACCGCACTCATGACTCTAGGATCAACACTACGTCCAGTAATGCAGATGTTCTATGACAATAATGGTTGTCAATCTCAGCAGAACAAAACATCAAGGGCATGAATACAATGCTACAAGTACCAAGATATGAGCTATTTTGCCAAGTAATGCTCAAAAAGACGTTTAGCACTCACCGCAGACAGCATTCCAGAAGCTATTCTAATCAAGACAATAACACCAGTAGCAGGTAGTAAAAACAATAGAATGTACTTGTCACAGTTGCAAAAATAGAGAAGTTTAGGTTTGCCAATGCCTCAAGAAACAACCGTGAACCATCCAGTCGGCTTTTGGTCTCCCAACACATCCATTGGTGGCCCGTTATAGAAGAACTCATCTCATGTAGCCAGAATTATCTGTTTGAACTGTAGCGAGACAAGTCACTACGTCAACAAATATCCGCAAAAGCGAGCCCTAGCGCCAATTCCATTCAACTTGGGAGCTAGACCAGCCAGAACCCCTACACCAGGAGCAGGCTGAGGAACACCTCACACTCCAAGTCAAGCCAGGACTCCATTTCCTTCTGCAAGAGGACGAGTGAATCATGCTACCTCAGAGCAAGCCCAATCAGCTCAGAACGTCATTCCTGGTAAGTCCTTAGTCAGTGCAACATCCGTTGCAGTTTTGTTTCACTCCAAAGAGAAAGTCATTTGGAAGAGTGAGCAAAGTCCGACTTTCCGCACCTATTCTCAAGCCAGCCTCAATCTTTGCGCTAAGATTCTATTTAGGTTTGTAACATCCCAATTCTTGGGTCTTTTTGAAAATTTTAAAATAAAAAGGGTGAGTTGAATTTTTATTGAATTATTTAAAGCTTAATTTGAAATTTCAAAAATTAAAAAAATAATATAAAGAAATCAAACTTCAATTAAATTCAAAACTGGTTTGTTTGATTTTCTTGGATTTTCTCCAAGTTCTTTTGTTATTTCTTTTAGTCCAATTTAATTTATTTCTTTTCTTTTTTCCCCAAAATTTCTTTTCTTTCTTGAAAAATTTAATTTAATTAATTATTTCCAAGTGTTGGATTTTAATTTGGATTTCATGCTTATATAAATATTATTCAAATCAAATCCCAAATCTCATAAAAAAAAATTAATTTTGGAATAGAGGTTTGAATTGAGAATTGGAATTTGGATCTAGATTTGGAGTTGAACTGAGATTTGGGATTTGATTTGAATAATATTTATATAAGCATGAAATCCAAATTAAAAGCCATCGCTTGGAAATAATTAGCGAAATTATTTGTTTTCAAGAAAGAAAATAAATTTTGGGAAAACAATAAATAAATAAATTAAAATAAACTCCAAGAAATAACAAAAGAACTTGGACAAAATCCAAGAAAATTGAGAAAATCAAATAAACTAGTTTTGAATTTAATTGGAGTTTGATATTCTCATATTAAATTGTTTTAGTTTTTTAAATTTCAAATTAAGCTTTAAATAATTCAAGAAAAATTCAACTGGTTCCTTTTATTTTGTTTTTTTTAAAGACCCCAAAATTGGGATGTTACAAATTTGGATTGAAATGATACAAAAAAATTAACATGACATTAATTCATTAACTCGTGAAGTTTGATCATAGCAAGCTAACATTACTTAATATTGAAAGTGTTTGATGAAATATTTTTTAGGGCTATGTGTGTGAGCAGTTCGAAGGACGTTTGTGGCAGCCGAGAGCTGCACAGGAAATGAAAAGGCCTTGAACACAAGCTGGTAGAAGAAAACGTCTTCCATAGCTCAATTATGAGCGCTTGCTAGCAAAACCTTCAACAACTGAATTTATTCAGTGATATAAAAATGAATGCTCCGAATGTCTGATTGCCATCACTAGCAAACGTGATGATGCGTTTGCTATATTTTCATAGCTATACCATATTTGTTGATGATTCATACAATCATGCCCTCCAATTAGCACAACACCTGATGCCTCCTTTCGCCTATCTGCTAATTGGCTAATTATTTCTTTAAAAAAATTGTATAACATTTCAATATATGCTTTTTATCCTTAAAGAAACAAGTTCTCAAAGGTTGTTTCACATTTGAGTGAAGCATGAATCACTCTTCTACCTTGGTTCTAATCATAGAGTCATTTTGAGTCCTAGCAACTGATTTTTTTTTTTGCGCAGTACATGATTTGCCATGTCTGAGCAACGAGAAGGTTTTAAGATAACTTAGGCCTGTTTGGAACACAAGAATTGTTTCTGATTCGTGCAGGAATTAAGCTGTTTTCTCTGAAATTCTTGTGTTCCAAATAAGACTTGACAATGTTGTCAGAATCTCAATTCTAGTCATACGTTCTTACGATTCCACGACCCTAAATTGATTGGATCGATATGGTCCTAGGCAGTCTTAATTTAGTAGAATCTTAATATTACTATGATTCCACCAAAAAAAAAATGTAGGTTCATAACCTCGGCTCACAAGTACTATAATGGACACTTTAAATCTCCCGACAAATGCATCACTGAACTTGCACCAGAGCTAGCTGCCCACTTTCCAAGCCCTGCGTACTGTGGTGTCGGGGCGACAACGCTGTATCACCACAACAGTGCAGTGAACAGCGTCTCTACCATTCCAATGTATCTGGCAAGCAAAACAAAGTACCCCCTACCACACTTGTTGTGATCTCAGTTGGCAGCGTACATGGGATGCTGCAACGGTAGGTCCCTTTTGGTCTTCCGACAAAAAAATAAATTCATGGCCATTCCCCATGCCCTGAACGAAATATGCATTCAGTTTCTGCATGTGCCACTCTACCCCTAATTAATTTTCCAATCTCGCGTCTTTCGACATGGCTGTCCTGCTGTTATGCTCGAATTAATAATACAAATCTAAGAAAACCTCATATAGGAGTAGCAAGAACTAACAAGACATCGAAATCTCGTTGAATCCATGGTTCCAAAGTACAGATGCGAGCGAGTCTGAGAACGACAAACAATTGCTGTACCTTGTACGCGGCCAGCAGGAGCTTCCATGCATCCATGTCTCACTGTCAGCCTACAGGAGAGGCGTCTGCTTCTGGGCTCAGCTTGAGTTCCTCCATAAAACGTCACATCAGCCGGCCATGGACGATAAGACAGGAGCCTGCCTGCAAGGAACAAATCACCACGTGACAGAGTAACAATCATTAGGAGGGTGTGAAGCCATGGGATCATCACCAAAAAAGGTCTTGTTTAACTGATGATGATCATGGAGAAATTCCATGCTTGCCATGTGGCAGCTCTGCCAATGATGCTATCTTATTACCCTGGATTGACATGTTCTCGTTTTGCAATGGTTCTGGTTTGGACAGGGCGAAATTGCACGCGACCTGCTGTGGAGGGTTGAAAGGTCGTGCAAATGGAACATCTTCTGGTTGGTGTTCACTCGGCGGTTACATTGATAAGCCATTTGTTAATCAGACCTGTACCAACAGAATAAAGATTGGCAATATGTAAGCATAAAAGGGTAAATATAGAATGTACCTCAGACATGAAGCTGATCAGCTTTCTCTCCCTGTTCCCCCGGACAGTGACCACTGGTCTGTCTTGAACGCTCTGCAGAATCATGCCATCACCAACGACGAGAAACGCAACCCTCTGTTCAGTAATACAGTTTGACGCACCAGAAGAATTTTGGCTGGTCAGATCAGACACTGAGTTATCTTTGTTTGTGTTGAGTGAATCCCCTGTGTGTTGGTCGCTAAAACTGGTTGCTGTAGCACTTTTGTTTCCATTGTCTAATTGAGGTGAGGAGAACCTGGACAACAAAAATTATGACAAAGGTGCAAGTGGTTATTTTAACAATTCAGCTATTTGTTCCATTCAAGAAATTCAACTGGTTAATGTAAACAAAATGGTAGTAATGTCAACCGACTACTTCAGCAATTAAATTTCATCAGATACTCCAAGCAAACAATTGATGCAATTTAAGCACAATTGATTACACTAACTTGTTCAGAAAGATTTTTAAAAAACACAAAAAAAAAGTAGTAAATAAAATTTAGGCTACACTCGAGATAAATGTAAATTAGAAGACTATAAGGGTTTAGCCATGATTACCAGCTCTTAGTTCACCAAAAGAAAACAAAGATTAGTGATAGTTTTACGCTTCAGATATATACATTACCGGACTTAGTAGTAAAGCAATCGTCTTTTCAAGCCTTCTGGTATGGTAACAAGGATGTGGTACTACCAGGGATTTTTTAACCGGTTTAAATTTTTTACTGGGGGTGATTGGTAAGGCCGAAAATCGAAAAATTTCGGACGAAATTTTCAAAAAAAAAAGTTTTTTTTCTTTCAAAAAATCATATTCGAACAAAATTAAAGAAAATTCGATTTTTTTGGACAAAATTCATCGAAACTGGTTTTTTTGTGGCTGGTGGCCGAGATTTTCAAAAAAAAAAAATTTTTTTTCAAAAAATCAAATTCGAACAAAATTAAAGCAAATTCGATTTTTTTGGACAAAATTCATCGAAACTGGTTTTTTTGTGGCCGGTTTGTATTCGTACCTGCCCCCACCGGTAAATCCGGTTTGGCCGATTTTTGGATCCCTGGTACTACAACAGTTTCTTCAAACAGTCACAACATAAGGGAACTTCTGCACAGTAGTATTCCAAAGATAGGAGGATAAACCAAACAAACAATTCCTATCATACTTGCAAGGATCGGCAATATACATGGTTTGTTTGGAACTTGGAACTATAATCTTCTCAGTTTTCCAATAGAAATGAAGTACATAATTACACCCCTCAAAGATATTCGTTATACATGCTACTTTACATTAATTTCCATTGTGTTCTTGTAAAACCAGGACGGTCCATTCTTAGACCCATCTGTCCGTTTGTCATAATGTAAGGTGCTGTAGAGCAACCCAAGCTACAAGCATCTAACATGGTCTCTAAATCTCGCGATTTCAAAATGCATCGCTAAGATCCAGAATAAAAGACGAAAGTGGAAGCTAGCTCAAGCAGTGGCATACCATACAGACATACAGTCATCAATGTGTTTGTTCTATTCTTTTGATCTTTTGGGTTTTGTGGTTCGGGTTGGAGAGAAACCGAGAGAGAGAGAGAGAGAGTTACCGTCCGATGTAGAGGAGGTAGGGTTGGCCATGGCGGTTCGTCGGTGAAGGTCTGCGCTAGGGCAGCGACGGTCGGTGGAGAGGTGCGGGGCTCCTCGGCGGCGGCGTGTCCCGGGCGGAGGCGATCTCTCTGGCGGCGGAGATCCGGCGGTGGTGCTTCCCGTCACTTGCTGCGCCACCCTTTAGGATCGGTCTAGGGTTTTGTCCGGTGGGGCTTATGCTCAGCGAATCTCGCTGCTTGTGCCGCCGACCCCACCCTCTTTATAGCGCTTGAGTGTGACGGGGCCCATCACCAAGAGTTGGGTCAAGGCAATAAATGCCTCAGATGAGATCATTCTAACATTCTCCCCTTTGATCTCAATCTATACTTTACTCATTCCATCACAGATTGGTGCATAGAACGTGTCTCATCGTCACGATCAATCGCCGATAGATTCAACAGCTACAATACACCTCCTTGTTCTGAAATAGTTACTTTAATCTTTTGTGCCATCTTTTAGTCCAGGAATCATAGGCTTTCCCTTAAACCCATGTCGGCTATATGTTCTCTGAACACGTTGGGTGGTAAGCCTTTAGTAAGCGGATCCGCTAACATCTTTGCGGTACTTATATGCTCAAGATTTATAATTTGATCCCGAACTTTATCTTTCACAACATAGTACTTTATGTCAATGTGTTTGGCAAAGACCACTTGACTTATTGTTGTGGGCATACATTATCATGTTCATTATCGCAGACAACTTAAGTGGTCTATTGATGTCGTCAACCACTTTTAAACTGTATGAACTTCTTTAGCCGCTTCACCGCCTGTAGCCTCATAACATGCTACAAACTCGGCATACATTGTGGACGATGTAGTGACGGTTTGCTTTGAGCTTTTCCACGATATAGCTTCTCCAATGAGAGTGAACACATATCCGGATGTCGACTTTCTATCATCTCCGCAAAATCGAATCAGATACCCCACTATATGGAGTAAACTGATCTTCTATGTCATCATGAGGCCTTTTGTTCCTTGCAAATAACGCAAGACTTTCTTTATCAATTTCAATGTTCTATTCCAGATTGCTCGAATCGCCAAGTAACCCAGAACAAAAGCTAAGTCGTATGCAGCACACTTGAGCATACCGTAAGCTTCCGATACCAAGCATATGGAACCGCTTTCATTTGATCGATCTCATACTTGGTTCCCGGGCATTGAAAATCCCCATATCTCGCCGCCTTGACTATAGGTGCAGTGAAGGACTACATTTATGCATCCCAAATTTCTTTAAGACTTTCTCTATGTATGTCTTTTGTGATAGTCCCAATATCCCTTTGTTTCTATCCCGGTGAATTTCGATCCCTAGAACGAACGAAGCTTCACCAAGATCTTTCATATCAAAGTTTGAGGACAAAACTTCTTTGTCTCCAAGAGTGATCGACATCACTACTAGCCAGTAGGATATCATCCACATACAGGATTAGGAAGATAAACTTTCCATCTTTAAACTTTGTATAGACACAGTTGTCCTCTACATTCTCTTTAAACCTAAATTTTTTTATTGTACTGTCAAACTTCAAGTACCACTATCTTGAAGCTTGCTTTAACCCATAAATCGATTTCTTTAGGCGGCATCCCATTCTTTCATTTCCTTCCACAACAAAACCTTTCGGTTGTGCCATGTAAACATTTTCCTCCAAATCCCCATTAAGAAATGCCGTCTTTACATCCATCTGATGTAACTCTAAATCATAATGTGCTACTAATGCCATTATGATTCTGAAGGAATCTTTACAGGAGACTGGAGAAAAGGTCTCATTGTAATCAATCCCTTCTCTTTGCGTAAAGACTTTTGCCACAAGTCGCGCTTTGTATCTTTCTACATTCCCTTGGGAGTCAAGCTTTGTTTTGTAGACCCATTTACACCTCACTGCTTTGGCTCCTTTAGGAATAATTTCAAGTCCTGCACTTTATTAGCCTTCATGGACCTCATTTCCTCTTCCATGGCCTCAAGCCATTTTGAAGAATTTTCGTTTTCATGGCTTCTTCAAATGAGGTGGGATCATCCTCCATTTGAAATTCCTCTGTATGATAAACTGATAATCATCGAAATAGCCGATCTTCTTACTCTTTGAGACCTCCTGGGGCCTCCTCATTTGGTACATCTTCTGCTTGAGGTCTGTTGCTCCCCTCATTTGTGGCAATGGGTTCTATAGGATCCTCAAGAACGGGTTCCTCATTCTCATTCATTGTTGCCACAGAGGAACAATAACAGTCTTGCACCACGTTGTCTTGTACCGCTTGCAAATGACAAAGCAGTAGTGAGAAGAGTGGCTCTTGAATCATCTGAGTCGGCACATATACCCACTTCTCTTCAAGATCAATCTCTCGAGCTACCATGCTCCCCTCATCATTTCATCCTCTAAGAAGACAGCGTGTCTCGCTTCTACAAACTTTGTATATCCGTCGACAAGAGAAACGAAAACCTTTTGACTTTTCGTGGTAGCCAATGAAATGGCAACTTATCGCTTTGGGATCAAGCTTCCCAAGGTTTGGGTTAAATACTTTAGCCTCAGCAGACTCCCCACACACGCAAGTGGTTTAGTGAGGGAGCTCTTCCTGTCCACAACTCGTACGGTGTTTTGGGCACCGACTTACTAGGCACTCTATTGAGAATATGAATGGCGGTTTTCAACGCCTCCATCCATAAACTCAATGGAAGTGTGGAGTAGCTCATCATGCTTCGCACCATATCCATCAGGGTACGGTTGCGTCTTTCAGCTACTCCATTTTGCTAAGGTTCGCCCGGTGTAGAATACTGGGTCACTATGCTATTTTCCTGTAAAAACCTTGCAAAAGGTCCAGGAACTTGTCCATATGGGGTATGTCGACCGTAGTACTCCCCCCCACGATCAGATCGAACTATCTTAATCTTTAAATCGTGTTGGTTTTCAACTTCAGCCTTAAATATCTTGAATTTATCCAAGGCTTCATTTCTTTCTTTGATTGGATAAATATATCCATAACGGGAGTAGTCATCTGTGAATGTTATGAACGAGTCATAACCATCCACACTTTTCACAGGAAAAGGACCACAAATGTCTGTGTGAACAATTTGTAGAACTCCTGTGCTTCTTTTGGCGTCTTTTTAATTTTCTTTACATATTTTCCTTTAATGCATTCTCTGCATTGTTCTAAGTCTGAGAACTCTAATAGAGGAAGAATTTCATTCTTAACTAGTCTTTCTATTCTCCCTTCAAATATGGCCTAAACGACAAAGGCCATAATTTCGACGATTCATTATGAGTTCTCTTCGCTTTCTGCTTACATTTGTAGACGAGGATTCAATCACTTTCGCACGCGACGCTCCCATTATCGCATACGACATTCACATCATCACATAATGATAACAAATAAAGCTCATTTTGTAATATGGCAAGACCAACACATTCTTTATTAAATATTATTTCACACTTGCCATTTCCAAAATTGCAATCATAACCATCTTTGTCCAAATTTGAAACACTAATCAAATTTCTCTGTAAAGAGGGAACAAAAAGGACATCTCTAAGTAAAGATTGGAGCCATTAGCTAACTCTAATGAAAGATCGCCAACGGCTTCAACTTCACTTGACTCCATTTGCAACTTTAATGCATCTTTCGCTTTCTTTGTAGTCCTCGTCGAACGGAATCCCTGTAAGGAATTAGCAACATGAACAGTTGCTCCTGAGTCAATCCACCAAGTGGATTTCTAATATTGCACATACAAGCATTCATTTATGAAGGTAATAATGTTCTCACTTTTCTTTGCCATTATCATCTTTAAGTAATCGTGATGCTTCTTCTTGTAGTGTCCTGGTCTTCTTCAGATGAAGACACCGATCTTTGTCTACAAACAAATTTATTCTCGCTGAGGCTGATGGACAGAGGCTTTTCCCTTGTTCCTTGAGAAGGAGGTACTGTTGAAGTTCTTTTTCTTGTTATCCTTCACATAGTTGATAGATCCACCATGTGAGGATTTAATTCTTTCCTCCTCTTGAACACACATAGCTATGCACTTTTCTAAGTCCCATTTATCAGTCAGATGTTGTAGTTGACAACAAAGGTGTCAAACTTTTCCGCAAGGAAGCAAAATCAAGTGAATAAGGAACTCATCCTTGAGAGCCAAATCCATTGGTTTAAGCTTGGATGCCAAGTTGCTCATCCTTAGTATGTGTTCTCTTATTCCACCGCCACCACCGAATACCTTTCATCACAAGTCGCTTAATCACCGTAGCATATGTCTTTGAAGAGCCAGTAAACTGACTCTTTATTTTCTCAAGGTATTCTATGACAGTGTCACATTCTGCGATTGAGCCCACAATTGCAGGCTCAATCGTGTTCTTTATCACAGCCATACATTTCTTGTTGGCTGTGGTCCATTTCTTATGCTCAAGGTCATAAGACATCTGTAAGGGAGCTTGATCCTCTCGCTTTTCTCGCCAAGCAAGATCATCCTCATTTTGATCCTCACTAGTGCCATAGGCTCGGTGGGTCGTGGCAGAGTGAGGACCCACCCACCTCACCAAGATAAACGCTAAGTCTATCTTTTTCTTCCACTCTCCATAATTATCTCCTTTGAGAGTGGGGATTTCTCTGATACAACCCATCAAGTTGTATCCTCCTGAAAATTTAGTTCAAATAAAGTGAGAACGTAACATTAAAATTATATGCCTTATTTCCAACGTTGGTCAAAAATACGACATACAATTAAATCAATTTTATCTATACATTAAATCTACATCACCGTTGGGCAGAAATAGAAATAATGCATAAAAACATCAATTAAAAAAAATTATAATACTGTTATTATCAACATTGGTCAGAAAATAACAATATCATAATTTAATAATGAAAAATCAATCAACATTAACTTTTGCAGCGGAAACTGTAATTATTCGAAAATAATTCATTATTCAGAAGCATTATGACTGTATACATTTAATCTCTGGAAAATAACACGTTGGTGCAAATTTTACAGAGATTTTATTCTATTTTTCTATCAAATTCATTCAAATAATACTTCTAAAATTAATTAAATTCAATTTTCGGAGTTACTGTTCAAAACCGCCGATTCTCAGATAAACCGCCATTCGGCTGTTCGGTGCGGTCACAGCCACGGCGTTCGCTTCGGCATACCATACTCGCATTCAAGGCCGCAGACGCATAGCCGCTCACTTAATATCAGATAACTGTTAGGTTTTCCTTGAATCATTTTCACCGTTTGATTCACATCCGACGGCCGATTCCACAGCACCCAGCGCCCTTCGGCGATCCGCTCCGCCTCGGCTCATCTCACCGTTGAAGCAAATCGGACGGCTGAGCGCAGATTTCGCTGAACAAAACCGCGAGCTGCGGCGATTCGAAAACCCTAAAATCAATTTCATCCTTCTCGATTCTCTTCGCTCCCGAAGCGGAAAAGCGGCGCGACGAAGAGCGAAGGAAGAGGTAGCCGGCGCGCCGCGGACTCTCGCCGGCAGCGCGCTCCTCGAGAGGGAGCGCGCGCCGCCGAGCGCCTCCGTGTCGACGCCTCTTTCACGCGCGCCGGGACTCGCTTTGTGGCCGGCTCTGCAAGCGACGGCGAGCTCACGGCTCGGCCGGTCTCACCACACGCCAGCGACGACGACGGCGAGCCCGGCGATGACGGCCAGGTAGGTCCCGTCCTTTTTCAGATCTATTCCTTCTTTGAATCTTTTAGGGTTAGGGTTTCGATCCGCCTTTTTCTATTTCTTTCTTTTCTTTTGCCGTCTAGATCTACGCCTAGATGGCTCTGATACCATTGTTTGTTCTATTCTTTTGATCTTTTGGGTTTTGTGGTTCGGGTTGGAGAGAAACCGAGAGAGAGAGAGAGAGGGAGAGAGAGTTACCGTCCGATGTAGAGGAGGTAGGGTTGGCCATGGCGGTTCGTCGGTGAAGGTCTGCGCTAGGGCAGCGACGGTCGGTGGAGAGGTGCGGGGCTCCTCGGCGGTGTCCCGGGCGAGGCGATCTCTCTGGCGGCGGAGTCTGGCGGTGGTGCTTCCCGTCACTTGCTGCGCCACCCTTTAGGATCGGTCTAGGGTTTTGTCCGGGTGGGGCTTGCGGCTTAGGCGCATCTCGTCGTTTGTGCCGCCGGCCCCCACCCCTCTTTTATAGCGCAGTGTGACGGGGGCCCATCAGCCAAGAGTTGGGCTGGGCGCCCCCGATCAGGGCGCAGATCAATATGGGGAGGCATTTGGCCACCTCAGATGAGATCATTCTAACACAATGTCCCATTGCCATCCAGCAGGAGAAGCATCTGCATTTGGGCTTGTCTCCTGCCACTACGAGTGTTTTCCATACCATGTCACATCACCAAACTATGCATAATACAGGAGCCAGTGAGCAACAATTCACCATTTGGACATCCTGCAACAATTCTTAGGAGTAGGAGGGGATGACATTATTGCAGAAAGTTCTTTTGTTTAACTAATTATTATCCAGCAGTTTCATGTTAACCATGTGACAAACCTTCAAATAATGTTATCCCATCCTAGTCTGACAGTTCTTTTTTCTCTTCTTTTGCAACATCTGTGATTGGGCATGTAAAATACGCAATTTGGTTGTGGACACTGAAGCAGTTATGCCAAAAGGAAAATATCATTCTGGTTAAAGTGAAGCAGTTATGCCAAAAGGAAAATATCATTCTTGTTAAAATTAGTTCATCGATTCAGATAAACAGAATGAACTTCAAACATGAAGCTTACTGCACTTTTGTCTTTCGTTGTTCCCAAACAAGGACCAGCTTTGCCATTGAGTGGCTTTCCAAGTATGATAAGTAAATTACTTCATTGATTTTGTTAAGCTATGCAGTAGCTGTAGAAGCATTCCTTCACCAAAAACATACCCCATGCAGAAATACATGTTGATTCTGTTACGAATATTGTGTGTGTATTGAAGAGGTCCAACGGACAATATATATAGTGAATACAAAGGGTGTGTACCATATACAGATAAGACAATACAAAAGGCAGATAAGGAAATACAAAAAAAATTCCTATTCTAACACACCTCCTCAAATGCAAGACGTATGTAATAGCATTGCATTTGGAAATGGTTGACACTAAACTATAGAAAATCCAAAATTCGAGTCTTGATAATGTCGTCGTAGCATACAACTCTTGAAAAATTTATCGAGTATCAAAAGATCTCCTCCCATCCGGTGTCATGCGACAGCCCATCAAGCACAAGGTGCGGGAGCAAAGTCGACCGCGACAATAGGATGAAGAAGATGATAAAGCCGACAAATATAGAGAAAGCTGTCAAATCAAATCGAATAGAAATAAATAGAAGTATGGCGGCGCAGATCGAAGCCCAAGACGGCGGCAACACAAAAGAAGCGTGACAGCCTTAGAAGCAGCGGCATCACAACAACTTCTACGATTTGCACGCGTCTCAGAAAAAAGGAGGGAGCGGCGGCTACTGCCATGCATAAGAGAATTCCTATACTTCTATATCTGGCAATAAATTTGTGGACTCGTATGGCTTAGAAGAACTCAAAGATTGAGTGATACGGACTTGGATGGAAGTAACAGAAGAAATGACACAAAGGAAGAAAAGACTCAAACTATAACAACAGTAGATACTATCTCTAACTGATAGCAAGGAACCGTGGAGATCAGGATCGACGACTCCCTTGCACGCAATCAGGCACCGACTCACCATACCTCAATCAGAGCAGTGTAGGTAGGCTGCTCCATCTCCCTGAACAACTCAACTGCCTCATCAATGTTGTCCGTCTCACACAGAAGTCACACTCACATGTGCTGCAAGAACTCGATCCAAAGGCAAAGCCAAGAGGAGGCTACGGAGTGAAGGAGTGGAGCGCTGAGCCGGCAGCGCCAGGCTGCAGGGAAACGGTGCGGTGAGCTGGGGTGGGGCGGGATCTCGATGAGGCAGCGGCGGGGTTGCCGGATCTGAGGCAGTCCGACGAGGGCTCGGGGCAGTGTCGGCGTGGGCTCGCACGGAGCAGAGGAGGTGTCGACGCACTGGCTCATGGGGTCGATGAAGTGCCGCGTAGCCTCGTGGAAGCGGCCGACCGAGAAGGTCACAGTTACCTTGGCCTTTGCCTCGCTTCAAAGGCAAAGCGGTATACTCGATCGATCGGTTGCGAAGCGGTGATGCATCCGGGACAACGACGATCTGGAGGAGGCGAAGCTCCAGGGCAGCGCGAGGAAGATCCAGTGATGGGAGGTCAATTCGAGCAAAGCGACGATGGTCGATTTAAGATGGGACAGAGCCGGTCCAGATTGGATCTGGACAGGGCTTTGATCAATGAAACCTACTACTGTGTGAAATACTACAACTAAAAAAATAATGGCAGGCACCCAGGAGTGGAGATTGCTCCTCCTGTGGGTGGCGGTAGTGGCGAGGATGGAGCTAGGCTAGTCTAGAGGCTAGGGGTTAGAACCTTTGCTCGATACCATCTTACACTAGTCCAGAATAGCTAGATTACACACTCAAACAAAAGTAATAACAAAATCATATCACACATTTATTAATTAATAATCAGAGTTTATTACAAAATTGGGCACAAGACCAAATATAAAGAAACAGTGGAAGAAAAATAAATAGGTAGGATAGACGATTTGCCACAGGCAATCATCTAGGGACGTAGCCTAGTCGCCCCGACCTCACCGCCTTGATAATAATCTTCACCGAATGATTGCATTAAGCAAGAGTGAGCACAACAACCGTCATCACAATTTACACCCAATTAACAGAATATAATACATGCTAGTTAATATCGAAGGGAAAGGTGTATGGTTATTTTGCACAAACCTGCATTTTTATTTTTAAATACTTTTACTAAGTTCAAGGCAATTCTTTAATCCATAACTAAAATCATAGTTCAAAGCAATTCTTTAATCCATAACTAAAATCATATCTTTTAAATTTAAAATTTTATAATGGATAACCTTCAGTCAAGGATGGTGAAGGATACCCTCCTATCACATGGCTAACCGCCCAATTTTACCACAAGGATTATCCATCCCTAAATTATTTTAAAATCAAAACTAACTCTAACTTGTACTGGCTTTACTCAGTATGTCTATGACCGTGGACACGGCTATTCGAATAGTTTTACACTCTGCACATGTTGTACAACTTTACCCACAAGAGATAATTTGCTTAACATGTCGGTCAATACACGCTTCCGTAGGCGTGTGACTAAGCAATTATCACTAGACCTTTACAATGCTCTACCCCAAGGTTACTATGCTCGCTAAGATTTCGCCCTTATTGGGTTAACCACCCGCCAGAAGCCCCTTCTTGCGCTAAGTGGGACTACTGTCTAACCGACACCTACACATCAACATGGTATAACAACAAGGAGGTATTACAAATTATTTAGCCTAGTCCTGCCCACACAGGACGTGGTAGTATGGTCGAGCTTAGCATAATGCAACTCGAAGACCGGTCCTTAACTAACCTGAGCAACATTCCGCAACATGATTCTTCAAATATCAATATTGGCCATACAAAGGAAGTAGTGTAACTAAAATTTAAAACTGGAATTTAAATTAACTGAATAGAAATATGCTGTGCATATCATGGGGATATGCTCCAGATCTTAGGATGATGTGACAATTGGCAATGGCGTTAACGGTTTGTCGTTTCACGGGTTTTCGACAAAGTTTCGTAATGCTTAGACATTCTCGATAGGCGGTCCGACCGCCATAGCATGGCGGCTCGACTGTCCCAAATCGGTCGGACCGGCCATGTGCGGCGGTCGGACCGGCGGTGATCAAAAGTGGTCAAAACAGGTTGGGCCAAAAATAGAGTGTGTAGGCAAGTGAGGGGATCCCAATGCACTTGGTCTCATAATTTTTGGAGTCTCCAGTCAGAAGTTCTATTCGTTTTTAGTTTCCAGTAGGTTTCGGATTTTCAGGGGTTGAAAATCGGCTAAGTCCTCACGGCGGCGGACGGCCTATGGCCACGGTCCGATCGGTAGGTCGGGCGGTCGACCGCCCCGAGGGGCGGTCGACCACCGTCACTTGAATGTCGTTCTTCGTGGCGGCGTTGTTCGTTGGTTAGGTCAAAGTCATGAGTTTCAGTGCATATGTGTTGCATGATGCATGTTTTGACTAACGTGGGTCAAGTTGTGAAGAACTTGTTCCCGCCGATTTGCTTGTCTATTGTTGTGCAAAGTTGCTTGGTGGTCAACGACGGTCAACGGCGAGGATGATCGGGCGAGGCTTGGAGAGTCGAGGTCCGAACGATCGACGATGCCGGGTGAGGTCAATGAAATCAAGTATGGTGCGTAATGGATAAGGATGACCGAACGACAGCCGGCGATCGTTTGATCAAGCGGCGGAGTCGGTGCAAGTGCCATGGTGGTTTCGTGGGAGCCGGATGGGAGAGACTTGCCGACATGGAGAGAGCCGCTGATCAACCTACACGTGCGAAGCATGCATGGCTTGGCCAAGAGATGGACTCGGTCTTCTGAGAAGGACCGAGAAGGGGTATTTTGGTAATCTTACCAAATACCACCCAGGTGACCTTTTGTCTACCCGCGGCGCAAGACGACACAAGAGAAGCGGTTTAGGTCAAGAGGTGTTGTAGACGGCGCTTTAAAATGCGTGCGTGTGTGACCCGTTTGTGTTGGGCCTTAACGGGAGCTCATTTAAGTTAATCTTCTAGAAGGTCTAAGTCTCCACTATAAATAGAGGAGGGAGGTGGCTGCACCCCCTTCAACCCTTTCATGCTTGAAACTCTAGTTTTGGCTTAGGTGCTTAGGGAAGGTTTAGTGGAGGTTAGGGTTCTAGAGAGAGAGAGAGATGTTTTGATCTTGTGTCCATGCGTATCTGTATGAGTGGCTGTAATCGATACGTTATCAAATCAATCCAAGGAAAGTTTACTCAAAGATGTGTCTCTTTGCCTTTCTTCTCTCTATTTGGTGATTTCGAGTCTTTCTTTGATTTGCATATTTTTGATTGATTTCTTTGCATGATCTAGCTTGCTGTGACATGTGGGAACACATCTAAGATCATCTTGATCATCAATCACCCACGAGCAAGTTTTTCGATCTAGTTTTCGTTTCGACTCGGTTTCAAACCATCCACCTCTCAAACTGAAAAAGGTCTGAACTTTTTCATAGATCTCCATGATCTTCGATTGGAATAGGTTCCTGACATCCTAGAGAAGGTGTGTTCCAAATTTCATGAAGTTTGGAGTTGTAGATCAAAAGTTAGACCTATTTGCAACTTTATTTTTTGGGCTGATTTTACTGTTCATCAGTCGAGGTCGACCGCCCTACACGAGGTCGATCGCCATGGACCGGCCGACCGCCCTTGAGTAGAGGTCGACCGCCCTACACTTAGGAAATTAAGTTTCGTTGATTTTGGTTGTTTTGCTTCGGGTTTTGATTGATTCAATCCTAGTCTTCCGCTGTACTGGTATATCGATCTTCATAGCTTCTATAGCTATTGGAGTGAAATTTGTGTTGAATCTAATCTTGGTTGAAAAAGGGAGCGTGCTCATATTCACCCCCTCTAGTCGCCTTTTCGCTCAACAAGTGGTATCAGAGCCCTGCTAGTTCAATCTTGATCTTAACCTGTCACCGAACTTGGCGATGGATAAGTATCGACAAAGCCGCATGTCTTCAATGGGCTCGACTATGCCTATTGGAAGAATCGCATGCGAGTCTTCCTTGAGAGCGAAGGACAAGCTATATGGGAGGTTGTTCGAGCTCGCCATTTTGTTCGAGATTGCCACGCAAGCTTCGCAATACTTTGGCTAACAACAAGGCAAAGAACCTCCTATATGTCGGGCTTGGTAGACAAGAGTATGACAGATTTGCAATCTTACGATCAAGACATGAAATTTGGCACACCGAAACTTACCATGAGGATCGTCCCAGATTAAACAAGTGCGCCAGACGGTCTATAAGCGAGAGTACAACAAATTCGAGATGCGCCCCGCGAGAGCATCGATGACGCTTTTACTCGCTTCAACAAGGTTGTCAATCGATGAAAGTCGCTGACATTGAGTACTCAACTGAGAATGCCACTCACCTCTTGGCCGCAATCAACACCAAGGAGTGGGAGATGAAGGCTACGCCATAGAGGAGAACGCCGATCTCTCTCTCACCTTGGAGCCGCTTTATAGTAAGCTCAAGACTCATGAGATCAAGAGAGGTAGTCTTCCTAAGAAGGACAAAGATGGCTTTGGTAGCCGATCCTCTTTCAAGAGTTTCGATGTGTCTTCTGAGTCCTCTTCGGGTTTTTCTCTTGCTTGTTTATCTACAATTCGTGAAGAGGATTTTGAGAGTCTTCCTGAGCCCGAGCTAGCCCTCATAGTCAAGAAAGCCACACGAGCTTACAACAATATGAGAAACAAAAAGAGAGGTGGCCCTGTGACTTGCTACGAGTGTGGTGAGCTTTACCATATTCGGGCTAATCGCCCCAAGTCAAGGGTAAGGGTAACCATAAGGAGGGAAAGCCAGCTTGGAAGAAGCCTCAAGGGAACAAATCAAAGTTTGATGCTGCCAAGCTGATGAAGGCTGCTCACCGGGTCCTTGCGCTTTTGGAGATCAATCCTTGAGTGATGTGGACTCTGGGAGCGAAGAGGACAAGGAGGAGGAGGAGTCACCTCAAGATAAGAAAGGGAAGACCAAGGATTTCACCGGCATGTGCTTCATGGCTGACTCCGTCGACGTCGATGATAATGATGAGGTATCTCTATCTTATGATGTCCTTTCTGCTAGATGCGAGAACATGTATGAGCAATTGCTTAGTCAGGATAAGGCTTTAAAGTTCATCATGGTTAAGAACAAGGATCTAGAGTCACAAGTTGAAAATTTGACATTAGAACTTGTGAATGCTAAGAGTCTAGACGTTGATGAATGTTCATCTTGCCATGCTTTGCATTCGAATCTGCCTAAATCGCAACTCGCTCTTGATATCGCTTTGCATCAACTTGAAAATGCTAGAACCGAGCTAGTTGAGGTCAAATCGCTCCATGTCTTAAATGCTTAGAATCTAGCAAGTTGATGTTTCAACTAGTAGAGTCTCGCTCTTGCTCTCTCTCGCTTAGAACGTGAACGTGAAATTAAAGACATTTTAAAAGCAATTAGAGAGAAATATGCCAAGCTTAAGGACAGATAATTCGCTACTTGTACTTTATGTCCCGCTCTTAAGCTTGAAATTGCTAATTATAATGAGAGGCTTGCAAAGGTTAATAAACCTAAAATTTGTCAATCATGTGTTGATCTTAGGAAAATAATGTTTATCTAGAGAACACATCGTAAAAATTCTCTAGTGGAGAAAAACAATTAAACATGATTCTTGACAAGTCTAGAACTCCTTCTAAGAAGCAAGGTTTAGGATACAACTCGCCTGAACAAATCCAAGGTTAAGGTCATTCGTGTCTTGGAAAATGGCTTAGTTGAATTCAAAACCCAACTCGCGAAAATTGCTTTCAAACTCGCAGTTTTGTCCAACCTTCTTTTGAGTCAAAAGGTGCTTCTCCCAAAGGGTACAAAATACCACCGCACCTATTAAGTAGAAGAGTGGACATTTAGTTGAGTTCATGGCATGAGGTTGAAAATGCTAATCATGCTAGAACTTTATTTCATCAACCTAGAGCTTGTGTGAAACATGGTCATGTAAAGAAGAAGAAACCCGGTCTAGGATACACTGCACATGCTTATCATCATCATGTTCCTAGATGCAATGCATCTCATGTGTTTGTGACCATTGCTCATGATAGGACTTCAACTAGGATCAAGGACACTCATTCTCGCTTTGCATACTACTGCAGACGCAGTGTCTCAAGATCGGGTTCCCAAGTCTATTTTAACTAACCCCGATTGAGACACATCGATCTTTTGTGCCTTGATTTTCGTGATCGTCGCGAAGGAGGAAGAACACGTGGCTCGCCGACCTACTGCTCACGCCACATGACCGGAGACTCAAGATGGTTCACTTCCTTCACGCGGCGACGGTGATGACTTCATCACCTTCGAGATGATTCACAAGGGCGGATTGAAGGAACTGGATCGATCGTGGTGAACGATGTGTTCATTCTCAAGGACGCGCTCTTGTGTCCAAGCTAAGGTACAATCTTCTTCGCCTCACACTTCTCGATGATGGCTATGAGACTAGATTTAAGAAGAACGCTTGTCGGTGCTTGATTCTTTGGTGAGCTCGCTTTTGGAATTTCTAGAGTTGGTAGAATATTTGGAGCCGATTTTTCCAATCTCTTGCCGGATCTCTCAAGTGTTTAGTTGCATCTTCTTCGATATCCGGCTTTGGCACCGACGCTGGGGCACATTGGTTTTGATCATCCGACATGAGTTAGCGGCCTTGATCTCATGAGAGGTTTGCCTAAACTCAAAGTCCGCCAAAGATGTCAGATGTGCTCCTCGTAGGCATGGCAAGCAAGTTGCCGCCACATCCTTCATTGACTATGGTCATGATCGACTGACCGGGACAGCTTGCTTCATATGGATACCGTTGGTCCCGCTAGGGTTCTGGCCACCGGTGGCAACCGTACATTCTTGTCATAGTCGATGATTTTTCGAGATATTCTTGGGTGTTCTTTCTTGCTTCAAGGATGAGGTCTTTGATCATTATCATGATCTTGTTCTTCGCTTGGCTTCAACTTCCCGGTGCCTTGAGAGCAATCCGCAGTGACAATGGCACGGAGTTCAAGAATGCCTCTTTTGCCTCTTTTTGTGCCGAAAGCGCATTGAGCATCAGCTCTCTTCTCCACACGCCCTCAACAAAATGGCGTTGTGGAAAGGAAGAATGTGACCTTAGTCTCGATGGCTAGGACGATGCTAGATGAGTATAGCACACCGAGGAGGTTTTGGGCGAAGCTATTGCTACACTTGCCATATTTCAAATCGTGTCTTTCTCGAGACCGCCTTTGGGCAAGACTTATGAGCTTCGCTTTGGAAGAAAACCTCGCTTCGCACTTTCGAGTCTTTGATCAAGTGTTTTATTCTCAAGACAGGAATCTAGATAAATTTGAATCAAGAACTTGTGATGGTTTATTTCTAGGTTATCCCGCTCATTCGAGGGGTTTTCGGTTTTTAATGTTGAAACTAACATTGTTCAGAGACATGCAATGTCACTTTGATGAGACTAGCCTCGTAGCTAGATCCGATGTTTCGTGACTTACAGTGACAGAGAGCATATTTGTTGAGGAAGATGAGGATGAAATTGATGATGCTCCTCCACCGCCGCTAATGCTCGATTTCACTCCGTAACTCGCTACGATCGCTTCACCTCCAATTGAGGCTCTCACATCTTCTTCATCGCCAGACTCATGGAGGTTGAGGAGATACTATCTCCCTGTGTGCTCCTTTGCACATCCGTAGCAACACCCATCGGATCGATGATTGGTAGTCTCCATGAGCGAGTCACTCGCCTGTATCATGATCCGAGTCTTTTCTCTCACTCTGCATTTGTAGCGTCTTTTGAACCCAAAGATATATCACATGCTTTATCTGATGCTAGTTGGGTCAATGCCATGCATGAGGAGTTGGAAAATTTTGAAAGAAATAAAGTATGGAACCTTGTAGAACCTCCTAGTGGTCATAATGTAATTGGTACCCGTTGGGTGTTTAAAAATAAACAAAATGAGGATGGTTCTGTGGTTAGAAACAAGGCTAGGTTGGTAGCTCAGGGTTTTAGCCAGGTTGAGGGGTTAGATTTTGATGAGACCTTCGCTCCTGTTGCTAGGTTAGAAGCCATTCGCATCTTGCTTGCTTTTGCTGCATCTAAAGGTTTTAGGTTGCATCAAATGGATGTTAAGAGTGCTTTTCTGAATGGTTTTATAGAGGAGGAAGTGTATGTTAGGCAACCCCCTGGCTTTGAGGATTCCAAGCACCCTGATCGTGTCTTTAAGCTATCTAAAGCCTTGTATGGTCTTAAGAAAGCCCCTAGAGCATGGTATGATAGACTTAAGACCTTTCTGCTTAAAAATGATTTTAAAATGGAAAAAGTTGATAAGACTCTATTCATTCTTAGGCATGGCAATGACTTCCTGCTTGTTCAGATTTACGTTGATGATATTATCTTTGGTGGTTCCTCTCATGCTCTTGTTTCCAGTTTTTCTGAGACCATGTCCAGGGAATTTGAGATGAGCATGATGGGAGAGCTCAATTACTTTATGGGGCTTCAAATCAAGCAATGTAAGGAAGGGATCTTCATCCATCAGACGAAGTATACTAAGGATCTGCTCAAACGCTTCGACATGGGTGATCGCAGTTTATCGCCACTCCCATGGCGACTTCGATCGCTTTGGATCCGATGAGGAAGGAGAAGCCGTGGATCAACGCGAGTACCGCAAAGATGATCTCGCTTCCTCTCTGCACTGACGGCCTCAAGACCGACATCCACTTCACACCGTCTCGCGAGGTTTCAGCGCCTCCGAGAACTTCCCATCGCCAAGTCGCGCGCATATTCGTATTTACACTCTACCCTCCAAAGATGGCATTTGGTACTCTGTTCTTCTTCTTTATCCGCTCGGGGTTTTCGATTCGATTTTGCGGGTCGTCGGCTTGATAGGAAGAGTACCTCTGCACTTGTCACTTCCTAGGCACTTCTCTTGTTTCTTGGTCTTCTAGGAAGCAATCCTCTGTTGCACAATCCATCACGAGGTCAATATGTAGTCGCTAGTTGTCAGAGTCGATTTTGTGGATGGTATCCACTCTTAAGGACTATGGGTTAAATTTCGCTAGTGTTCATCTTTTCTGCGATAACACTTCTGCTATTAACATTGCTAAGAACCCTGTGCAACACTCTAGGACCAAGCATATAGACATTCGCTATCACTTTCTTAGAGACCATGTCGAGAAGGGTTATATTGTGTCGCACTGTGTGAGTCCGAGGCTCAATCGGTCGATATCCTCACCAAACCTTTAGACCCAACTAGGTTTGCCACCTTGAGAAGCGAGTTAGGGGTAATTTATCCCTATAGGTTGGTTTGAGGGGGAGTTCGATCTCTTCTGATCTTACCTTGTTCTTTTGATCTTTTATTGTTCTTTTCTCGAACTTATTGATCTTTTGAACTTTTTAGGTTTTAGGCTTTTATTGCATCTCATTGTATCATATTGCATTCATATAAAAAATACATCAAGTGGTATGAAAAATCCAAAAAGATGCATTGTAATATAAGCTTTTCTGCTTATCTTTTAAAAATTGATGAAGCTTTGCTTATTACCCTTTGGAGCTTTAGTATTTCAATTCTTGCTCAATGCCATGTCTAGTTCTTTGACTTGCTAGAATTATCATGCTTTTATATGTGTAGCTAAGTCTTTGCTATATGAGCTAGAACTTTAAAACAACTCAAACTAAAAATTGCAATTTGTGGATGTTTTAGCGAGTTGCGCAATTAGTGCTCCTTTTGTGACATTGGTCCTGTCAGGATTGCTTTGTTAGCTCTTGAATCTAAAATTGACCATTACTTGAGCTTTTTGTGTTCGAGATTCTAAACCGCTTCTTGTGAAAAATGAAAAATCAAGATTGTCTTATGCTTAAATTGTGCCAAACTATTCTTACGAGACTGCTTGTCAATGACATGAACTTGGAGATAGTTTGATGAACCAGACGATCTCATGGGGATCGCTTGTCGAAATGACATGAACCTCAAGATTTGTCGCCTGTAGAAGCTTAGAAAGAGTTTGTCGATGGCTCCTAGTCCAGATCTTCTTTACTAAGATATACCTTTAATCAACTTCGACCAAGCTTAGGATGAGTTTGTGGATGGCTCCTACCCGTGATCTTGTCACTAAGTTAGATCATTAGTCAACTTCAATATTCAATGCATATGTGAAAATTGTTGACAAATGGGCTTTTGAGAAATACTGAGCAAAATGATTCAATACAGGACCTGATTGACTCTTAATGTGGTCTTTGTTAGATTTTTGATCTCACTTTGACATTTTGACATGGCCAATTTCATTTTAGGATCCTGTTGATGAACTTGTCAATTTGAAGCTTTGCTTAAATTGATCAAATCTATTGCTTTACTTTTGAGCCTTTGTGCTTAGCTTTGATATATATGTCTAACCATGATCTTGCTAGCACTGTCAGGCTTGATATGTGGTTTTTGCAATATTAGAAATGCTGGCTAGCTCTTTTGGGTAATCTCCAAAACTTCTTGTAATCAAAAATTGAAAAATACAAAAATGAAGCCACTCCATTGCACTTCATGCATACTTCTTCTTTTTGCTTCTTTCTTCATTCTGCAATTGTTATCTCTGGATGAGAGGAAGGCGTGATTCCTTGATGACTCCATTGTCAAAGGGGGAGAAGATATTTCAATGTTGGGGAGAAGTTTATACAAAGGGGAGAAAGTTGGAGAATTTGAAATTTTCTGAAATCCGAGGATCATAGTGAGGGGGAGTTTTTGAATTGCATTCTTATTATCTTATTGACTATTCTGAACTTGAATTACATTTATTACTCCTCACAATGATCAAAGGTCAATTGAACAATTGTTCTTTCATATGGATCTTAAGTGAGATTTTTGAACTTTTTATGGAAATCAAAGTTTTTACGCTTTCTTTTGCCTTATCTCACATGCCTATGCTATTCTGATGCCAGCTTGGTCATTTTCATTGCTTTCTCTTGCTTATGGACCAAGTTGTGCCTTTGTGCGAAAACGAAAGTATTTTACTTTTCAAACCTCCAAATTACATTTTCTGGATTATTGCCGATGTGTTCATCAAGGGGGAGATTGTGGATATCATGGGGATATGCTCCAGATCTTAGGATGATGTGACAATTGGCAATGGCGTTAACGGAGATTGTGGATATCATGGGGATATGCTCCAGATCTTAGGATGATGTGACAATTGGCAATGGCGTTAACGGTTTGTCGTTTCACGGGTTTTCGACAAAGTTTCGTAATGCTTAGACATTCTCGATAGGCGGTCCGACCGGCCATAGCATGGCGGTCCGACCGGTCCCAAATCGGTCGGACCGGCCATGGCGGCGGTCGGACCGGCGGTGATCAAAAGTGGTCAAAACAGGCTGGGCCAAAAATAGAGTGTGTAGGCAAGTGAGGGGATCCCAATGCACTTGGTCTCATAATTTTTGGAGTCTCCAGTCAGAAGTTCTATTCGTTTTTAGTTTCCAGTAGGTTTCGGATTTTCAGGGGTTGAAAATCGGCTAAGTCCTTACGGGCGGTCGGACCGGCCTATGGTCGGCGGTCCGACTAGCAGGCGGGCGCCGACCGCCCCGAGGCGGCTCCGACCGGTCATCACTTGAATGTCGTTCTTCGTGGCGGCGTTGTTCGTTGGTTAGGTCAAAGTCATGAGTTTCAATGGCATATGTGTTGCATGATGCATGTTTTGACTAACGGGGTCAAGTTGTGAAGAACTTGTTCCCTGCTTCGATTTGCTTGTCTATTGTTGTGCAAAGTTGCTTGGTGGTCAACGACGGTCAACAGCCGAGGATGATCGGGCGAGGCTTGAGAGCCGAGGTCCGTAACGATCGACGATGCCGGTGAGGTCAATGAAATCAAGTATGGTGCGTATGGACAAGGATGACCGAACGGACGAGCCGGCGATCGGGTTTGACTGCGGCGCGGAGTCGGTGCAAGTGCCATGGTGGTTTCGGTGGACGCCGGATGGGAGAGACTTGCCGACATGGAGAGAGCCGTTGATCAACCTACACGTGGCGGAGCATGCGAAGTGCTTCGCGCAGATGGACTCGGTCTTCGGAGAAGGACCGAGAAGGGGTATTTTGGTAATCTTACCAAATACCACCCAGGTGACCTTTTGTCTACCCGCGGCGCAAGACGACGCAAGAGAAGCGGTTTAGGTCAAGAGGTGTTGTAGACGGCGCTTTAAAATGCGTGCGTGTGTGACCCGTTTGTGTTGGGCCTTAACGGGAGCTCATTTAAGTTAATCTTCTAGAAGGTCTAAGTCTCCACTATAAATAGAGGAGGGAGGTGGCTGCACCCCCTTCAACCCTTTCATGCTTGAAACCCTAGTTTTGGCTTAGGTGCTTAGGGAAGGTTTAGTGGAGGTTAGGGTTCTAGAGAGAGAGAGAGATGTTTTGATCTTGTGTCCATGCGTATCTGTATGAGTGGCTGTAATCGATACGTTATCAAATCAATCCAAGGAAAGTTTACTCAAAGATGTGTCTCTTTGCCTTTCTTCTCTCTATTTGGTGATTTCGAGTCTTTCTTTGATTTGCATGTTTTTGATTGATTTCTTTGTATGATCTAGCTTGCTGTGACATGTGGGAACACATCTAAGATCATCTTGATCATCAATCACCCACGAGCAAGTTTTTCGATCTAGTTTTTGTTTCGACTCGGTTTCAAACCATCCACCTCTCAAACTGAAAAAGGTCTGAACTTTTCCATAGATCTCCATGATCTTCGATTGGAATAGGTTCCTGACATCCTAGAGAAGGTGTGTTCCAAATTTCATGAAGTTTGGAGTTGTAGATCAAAAGTTAGACCTATTTGCAACTTCGTTTTTTGGGCTGATTTCACTGTTCATCGTCGAGGTCGATCGCTTCCACACAGGTCGATCGCCCATGGACCGGCCGACCGCCTTGAGTAGAGGTCGACCGCCCTACACTTAGGAAATTAAGTTTCGTTGATTTTGGTTGTTTTGCTTGGGTTTTGATTGATTCAATCCTAGTCTTCCGTTGTCAGATCGTATATCGATCTTCATAGCTTCTATAGCTATTGGAGTGAAATTTGTGTTGAATCTAATCTTGGTTGAAAAAGTGAGCGTGCTCCTATTCACCCCCCTCTAGTCGCCTTTTCGGTCCAACATATGCATGCAATAATAATTTAAAATTGAATTGAATAATTTAAAATATTTGGATTAACATGGTCAAAGGTATAACTTGCCTTTCTCAAAGGACTCTTCTTCTCCTAATTCATTTTCTCTGGAGTCGTCGAAATCCGTACGCGAAAATATGATAACAACAAATAAATATAAATAAATTCAAATAAAAATACAAATAAACTCTAAATTAAATAATTTTATTTCTGAAATGTAGATATTTAATTTATATGGATTTAGGAACAAGAATCGACGGATTTAGAGTTCGTATGCAGGAGAACGAACATCTGGAAGTTTAGATATCACAAGAAATGGTATAATTCTGAGTATTGTTCATCTTCTGAGTACTGTTCACCTTTGAGTGCAGTTCATCTTCAAGTACTGTTCATCTCGCATGGTCGGAAGGATTTATGACTACCTGATCGAAGGAGATTTCGACTATACTGGTCGAAAGAAAGGTTTGAATAACACTAGTCGAAAGAAAGGTTCGAGTACATTGGTCGAAAGAAGGCTACGACTACCTTGGGCAGCAGCGGCGGCGCTCGACTACAAGCTCATCAGCGCTACGCGCCACAGCGAGCTACGCGAAGGTGTGCAAAAGAAGAGGAGATGACGCTAAACATTATGCGATACCTTACGGCGGTGTAGCGCAACGGAGTGGCTGGCGTCGAGGAGGTTTGTCGGCGGTGGGGTACGGGTTCTGGTGGCGACGGTGCTCCGTTGGTCCTCTAGTGAAGAATAAGTACGCCTAAGGAAGGAGCTTCGGGCTTCGATTCCGGTAGATAGAGACGAGTGGAGTGGTCGTGGTTGACTGGAATGGAGTGAGGGGAGAAATGCGAAGGCCATGCCCCCCTTTTATAGGGCAAGAGCATAGCCGGAACGACGGGGACGTGCGTGAGCGTTAACGGCCGATGCGGCGGCGAAGAGAAATGCGTGTAAATGATAAGGAAACGGTCGATTGAGTGCTGCAGTGACTAGAAGGTGATCGTGGAAATAATTGCACATAATCTTAAGTGGAAACAGATGCATCAATGCATTTTACGACTGAGAATGGCGGCGCTCTGGCTCGGCGAGAGGAAGACGAAGGCGTGGTCGAAGATGACAGGTGGGGTCAGGGCGAGAGAGAGAGAGAGGAAAGGGCTGGCGCGAGCAAGTTAGTGCAGAAGAAAAGGCCGTGGGCCGAGGAAGGATTCGGGCCGACCACTATTTTCAGATTAAAATGTTTAGGGATTTAAATAATTCAGTTAATTCATTTAGGCATTAGAAAATAGCAAATAAAGTAAAAAAAAGAGAAAAAATTCACAGAAATTCCTTGAGTCCTTTTGGACTTAAATAAGATATTTTCAACTCATAATTAATAATTAATTTTTGCAACTAGTTTATTTTGACTTTAAAATAATTTAGGGGAAAGATGTTAAAATTTTAGAAAATTATAGAAAACAATTAAATTTTATTTTCATCTGGAAAAAGAAATTTAGGCTGTTACAAACCTACCCCCTTTAAAGGGAATGTTGACCCCGAGATTTAGACTTGGTCAGCAAAAAGGTCGGGATATTCGGCTTTCAGATCTTCTTCTCGCTCCCAGGTAGCTTCTTCTTCTGAATGATTATGCCATTAGACCTTACATGAACGAATGACTTTGCTCCGGGTGATACATTTTGCAACATCGAGAATGTTGATTGGCTGCTGCACATAGGTAAGATCCTCCTGAAGATCAATGCTCTTAAGCGGTGTTTGTTCTGTTGAAACTCGAAGATATTTTTTCAACTGAGAAACATGGAAAACGTCGTGGACTGTAGACAAGGATGCCGGTAGTTCTAACTAGTAATCAACTTCACTTCTTCTTGCTAAAATCTTATATGGTCCAACGAATCTGGGTGCAAGTTTTCCTTTAGTCTGAAATTTTCTTACTCCTCTGAGTGGAGTTATTATGAGATAAACAAAATCTCCTATCTCAAAAGATAATTCTCTCCGGCGATTATCTGCATAGCTCTTCTGTCCGGACTGAGCCACTTTCAAGTGTTCTTTTATTGTTCTTACCTTACTTTCAGCTTCCTTTATTAGTTCAGGTCCAAAGAACCGATGTTCTCCGACTTGATCCCAAAGGAGAGGAGTTCTACATTTCCTGCCGTATAGTGCTTCAAATGGAGACATCTGCAAACTGGCTTGATAGCTATTGTTATAAGAGAATTCTGCGTATGATAGGTTTTGATCCCAATATTTTCCATAATCTTTAGTGCAGGATCAAAGCATGTCTTCAAGTATTTGATTTACATATTCCGTCTAGCCATCTGTTTGAGGATTGTATGTTGTACTGAAGTTGAGTCTGGTCCCCTAAGGCTTCATGCAGGCTCTTCAAAAATCTTAACGTGAACTGTGAACCTGTGTCCGACACTACCTTTTTGGGTACCCCATGCAGACAGACGATCCTGACCATGTACAACCCTGCTAATTTGCTGCTCCTGTAGATGGTCTTGACTGTAATGAAATGTGCCACTTTAGTCAACTGGTCAATCACCACCCAAATAGAATCACATCCTAATTGGGTCCTAGGAAGCCCGGTGATGAAGTCCATACCAATCTCTTCCCACTTCCAATCGGGAATTGGCAAATGTTGTAACAAACCTGCGGATCTTTGATGTTCTGCCTTGACTCTTTGGAAAACATCACAGCGTGCAACAAATCCAACTGTCTCTTGCTTCATGTTGACCCACTAGTATTTTTCTTTCAAATTCTGGTACATCTTGGTACATCCGGGATGGATAGAGTATGGTGATTCATGAGCTTCTTTAAGAATCAATTGCTTTGTTTCTTGATGATCAGGTACACAAATACGGTTTCCAAACCAAACAGTACCTTTCTCATCCTTAGAAAATCCTAGAGCTTTGCCTCTTCTCATGTTCTTCTTGATCTCTTTGATATCATCATCTTCCTTCTGTTTTTCCCTGATCTGACTCTGAATATTTGGTTGAACTTCTAGAATGTTTATACAGCCCTAGCTGACGATTACTAAGTTCAAATATTTTAATTCTTCATACAACTTCTGCTGATTTTTCCTGAACCAACATAGTGCAGCAATATCCTTTTCTACTCAGGGCATCTGCCACTATGTTTGCTTTGCTCGGACGGTATTTGATTCCAAGGTCATAATCCTTTATCAGTTCCAACCATCTGCTTTGTTAAAGGTTGAGCTCTGACTGGGTGAAGATATACTTCAAGCTTTTGTGATCCGTGAAAATCTCACAGCGGTTTCCAACGAGATAATGCCACCAGATCTTCAAAGCATTCACAATTGCTGCTAGCTCCAAATCATGAGTCGGGTAGTTTCCTTCATGAGGCCTCAACTGACGAGATGTATAGGCCATAACTTTACCTTCTTGCATCAACACACATCTAAGGCCCTGACGAGAGGCGTAACAGAAAACCTCAAAGTCCTTATGGATGTCTGGCGAAACCAAAACATGTGCAGATACTAGCCTTTTCTTCAACTCCTGGAAACTTTGCTCACAAGCATTTATCCATTCAAAGCTGAGTCATATGTCTAGCAGTTTTGGGGAAACCTTCAATGAATCTGCGGTAACAACCAGCTAAACTGAGAAAACTTCTCACTTCCGTGACGGACTTGGGTTCCTTCCAATCCATTACGGCTTCAACCTTAGCAGGGTCTACTGCAACTCCTCCTGATGACATAATATGTCTGAGGAAAACCACTTGACTTAGCCAAAATTCACTCTTGCTGAATTTGGCATAAAGCTGATGCTCCCTGAGCTTTTCCAAAATTATCCTGATATGCTTCTCATGCTCTTCTTCATCTTTTGAGTAGATGAGAATATCATTGATGAAAACAACCATGAACTTATCCAATAATTTCATGAACACTTTGTTCATCATATTCATAAAATAAGCTGGGGCGTTCATCGAACCAAATGACATTACTGTAAACTCATACAATCTATATGTTGTTGTGAAGGCAGTCTTCGGGATGTCCTCTGGCTTGATCTTCAGCTGATGATAGCCTGATCTCAAATCAATCTTGGAGAAGACACTTGCTCCTTTTAGCTGATCAAACAAATCATCAATCCTAGGCAAAGGATATTTATTCTTGATTGTAACATCGTTGAGTAATCTGTAGTCCACACACATTCTCATACTATTATATTTCTTCTTGACAAACAGTACTGGTGCTCCCTAAGGTGATAAACTTGGCTGAATATAACCCTTGTTCTGCAATTCTTTAAACTACTTCTTCAATTCTGCTAACTCATTAGCAGGAATTTTATAGGATTTCTTAGATATGGGGTGCAGTCCATGGGACTAAGTCAATTAAGAACATAATATCCCTATCCGGTGGTATACCCAGTAAATCATCAGGAAAAACATCTAGGGTACTCTTGCTCTGTAACATCCCAATTTTCTGAGCTCTAAAAATCTTTTGAATAATTACTTGTTGGAAAATCCAATATTTGAATTTCTATTTATTTTTTAGTATTTTTATTTAAAGCTTAATATAGACCTTCATGTAAAAATGATTTAATGTGATTGATCCCAACATCAACAATTGTCAAAACTATTTCATTTGGATTCTATGTGCTTAGATATATTTTATAGAATTTTTTTGGAATTTTTCCAAGTTTATTTGCTATTTTCTAACTGCTATTTGGATTTTTTGTATTTACTAAAAATAAAAACCTATTTTAAATTCCAGAACAGTAATTGGGCCGAAACCCTACTACTATTCCGAGTCGGCCCAACCCCGTCGGCCCAATCCCCCGTCCGCTCTCGCACCGTGGCCCGGTCCAACTCCGCCGCCGCTGTATCGCGCCTCTGCGCTGTGGGCCCGCGCCTTCATCTTCGTCTTCGTCTCCTTCGCGCGAGCGTTGCCCGACACCGCCATGGACGCCTTCAGAGCTTCTTCCGACAACAGCTCAAACGGCCTCGATTCTTTGCTTGGACCAACCGAATCGAGCTCGTATTCCTTTCGAATCCCTCCCTATCTCTAAGAGCAGATAAGTCCGAATCAAACCCAAATTTGGGGTTTCATTATCCTGGCTCAATGTCAAGGTATAAATAGCACCCACGGTATCGCCTTGGTCATCCGCATCCAGAGCCCAGATCAATTCCACCTTGGATCAAACAGAGCCGCCGCTATTCGAGCTTTAGGGTTTTAAAGCCGAAACGCTAAAAACTTGAATTCCTCCGCCGCCGGTGCCACCCGACCCCTGTGGTCAGCACCATCGACTTCCTCACCGCCGAAACTACCTCGCACGCTCCTACGTTGCTCCGGGGCGTCTCGGGAGATCAATTCTAACAAAAGTCGTATTTCGTCCTCCGCTCCGTCGCAACTTCTGGTGATCACCGTCGACCTCCTGAACCAAAACAAGCATCACTAGGTCCGCAATAATGTCCTCTACTGATGAGGACATCCCTCCTTCGGATACACGCACGACACAAGACCCTCCAGATCTGGGTGCTGAACTACACGGTCCTATGACAAGAGCTAGAGCACGTCACTTAATCGATCAGGTAAAGTCGTTTCTAGGGTTGAGTGTATTATTTGAGAACTCTATGATGCTGCCTAATGGAGATGATTTACTTGTACTCAGGAATCTAGGACTACGACCAGTTCAAGAAGGTCTACGACCACTGCAAGAAGATCTACGACCACTACGAGAAGACCTACGACTAGTTGATTCGATTGGAGTAATCTACGACCAGAAAAGCGAGCACAGTACTCGTTGGACACAATCTACGACCAAAGATAGCAAGGACTCCTCTAGACCACCCTAGGACCAATCCTACGACCAGATCTTCGACCAGAAATACGCAACACAAGGTGCTACGTCACCGTTTTGGAAACTAATAAGACTTTGTAAACGTACCGAGGTCGGAGTCCAGGTTGTGTACGCTTCATCCCACGGCCGCACAACCCTAGGTCGACCTCCTCACGTTCCCCTATATATATACGATGAGTCGTCATAGTTTAGAGCGGGTTTTCTTAGATTATTACGCCAATTGCGGTTTGCGATTATCGGTTTGAGAACCCCACTTGTAAACTTCATCCATATCCGCAATACAATTCAGATTGCATCTACCTTGTTCTTGTGAGTTGCTTCGATTGCTTGCAGGAACAATAACCTTCGTGGTAAGGTCGATCGCGTGCAAGCTTGGTCGATAACGACAGGCATGCGGGTGTAGCGAATGCGGGTGACGATCCGCTGGTCTAAGCCTCAAAGCGTCAACGTCCTCACGACGAACCAAATTGAACCTATCGGAAGATCGGGCGCCGTGACTCATCAAGTGGTATCGAGCAAAGGTTGCCCGTTAGGTAATTTCGTTTATCCCCTTTGTTAGTTGTGTTCCCTCACCTAGAGTCCGTAAAACCGCCTACAAAAGTTTTAGATCGTAATTATTCCATTGTCCAAACCACTTTGTGCCTTTCGCAATTTTGTTTTTTTCGCATTGTTGAGTTCGAGTCCATCGTCGGTGTCTTTGTTCTTTGGTTTAGTGTAGCATTCTTGGTCTCTAGTCGGCACCGCCGCCGCCGTGTGCCACCATCCATCCCGGACGCACGACCTCCTTTTTCGAGCGACACCCATTCGACCACCCGCTCGGGATTTACTATCTGGTCGGAATCGAACATCTACTCGGATCCGAGCACCTCATCGAGCAACACCCATTCTACCATCCAAGGAACTACCACCTGGTCGGATTCGATCCCCTGGTCGGATTCCGTAGCCGCAACAGAACTAGCCAAGTTCAGAGAGAGAGAGAGAGTATCTTTTAATGACCTATTTCCCCCTGCTCTCCGGAAAAAGTTTGTGACCCAATCACCTCATCGGATCCAGAAAAGGTAAGAGAAGGATTTTGGGCTTGGGTCACGTTTGCAAAAAAAAAAGAGGAAGAAAAAAAAGTGCAAAAGAAAAGAAAAGAAGCAAAAAGTGCAAAAGAAAAGAAGAAGAAGCAATTCGACCACCCCTAGTTGGTCTACAACCAGTTCCAGCCTTGCATCGTTTGGACTCCTTTGTATCGAGTCCTTGTTTCGATCAGTATTGTACTAGGGCTAGGGGCACTTTTAGACCAAACAATCGTGATTTATCATCGTGGGCTTTGGTTCAGCTTTGCTAATCTGATTTCATTATTGCTATTCCTTGCTACTAAACATTGCCTGTCCGAGCTCCACATACTTTCGACCCTCAGATTGGATCCTCGCATTCGCCTCCGCCGTGATCGTACATCCCACCTTCGCCGATTAGACCACCTGCTGCAATTTGGTAAGAAACTCATAAGATCTTGGTAAGACGCTTGAGAGTGTGTGATTCCACCCTCCGACCACCTAATAGTGATAGGGATAATACCTTTGTGTTGTCTTTTGTCTCCTACTAACCATGTCAGGTGAAGGATTGGATGCGCAAGAGTGTGTTTTGAGGGAAGAGCTCATGACGCTATTGGATGAACAATGCACTACCGTTAATGAGGACATCGACAGGAAGCTTCAAGTTACCACGATCACATTACAACGCTCAATCAATGATAGTATTGCGGCGCTCACTACACGCCTCGAAAGAATGGTGAACCGACCACCAAACGTTGGTCGTGTGGAACCTCGAGTGCACCCATGACCATGAGTTTGATAATGATAATGAGATGCACGACCACGACGCCTTTGATGCACGACAACGGAACCGACCGAACTTCAACCGTCAAGGTATGAGAGGTAATAATGTTCAGCAACATAATGCACGTGTTAGTGATGATCCATATGCTAAAGTTAAGTTCTCTATACCATCTTTTGCGGGTGCTTATGATGCTGAAATATATCTAGATTGGGAGATGACGGTAGAACAGAAATTGAATGCTCACTTAGTTCCCGAAGTGCATAGAGTTAGGCAAGCCACAAGTGAATTTAAAAACTTTGCCATCATTTGGTGGAATAGGGTATGCATCGAAGGATTAGCGCCTACTACGTGGGATGGTTTAAAGGTTGCTATGCGTAACAGATTTGTCCCACCCTCTTATAAACGTGATTTGCGTAATAAATTGCAGCGCTTAAACCAAGATAATAGATCCGTAGAATAATATTATCAGGAGCTACAAATTAGCATGTTGCGTTGTGATATTATTGAGGATGAAGAAGCCGCAATGACACATTTTTATGGAGGATTAAGACGTGAAATTCAGGATATAGTGGATTACAAAGAATACGATAGCGTCCCTAGATTGTTCCAACTTGCATGTTTGGCAGAAAAGGAATTGCAGGGACGACAACAGAGGCCAAGGAACAACTTTGGGAGCATGTCTACACCACGACTGTGTCGGGGCAAGCCAAAACAGCCCCACCTTGGCTACACGTCTCGCTGCCCTCCACGAGTAGGGCGCGTTCAGCGACACCTCCGACCACATCACGTGCACCCGAGGTAAGTAAAGTTACTAGTGTGCGAGCACCGACCAAGTTCTTCGTCGGTTACTTCCATCGGTCGTACCATCGGGATTGTGTGCCACCGTTGCAAGGAATGGGGCACGTCATGAGGGATCGCCCGGTCGTGAGCATACCTTGCCACCAAAGACGGTGGTTATGTAAGTACTAGTGATATTGAGGACGAATATGTACTTGCGGCTAACATTGCGTGGAGGAGATGAGATGAGCGGTGATGCCGATGATTTAGAGGAACAAGTAGCCTCATTGTTGACACCGAGTATCATGTGAGCCTTGTTGCGCAATGAGTCTTTGGCGCACAAGTGGAAGAGCGGAGCAAAATCAGCGGCATAACTTGTTTGGACCAGATTTCTCGTGAAGGACGAGCTGCAGAGTCATCATTGATGGAGGGAGTGCAACAACCTTGCAAGCTCCGAGATGGTCGAGAAGCTTGGCTTGACCACACAACCACACCCACGTCCCTACTACATCCAATGGTTCAATTCATGTGGTAAATTAAAGGTACACAAAGTTGTGAAAGTGCAATTTTAGCGGTAATTACAAAGATAGTTCGACTTTGATATCGTGCCTATGGAAGCATGCTCTTTGTTGCTCGGTAGACCTTGGATATATGACAATGATGTTTTGCACCATGGTAGAGCTAATACCTACTCATTTTCACATAAGGGTAAGAAGATTAAGTTGTTGCCTTTGACACCACCGAGATTACGAAAGATGAAGAAGAGCGCTAAAAATGAAAGAAACACCGATCGGCATGATTACGAAAATCGACAAGTAGCAAAACGTGTTTTCCCACCCAAAAGGGAGAAAGTGGCGTCTAGTCCTAAGTCCGAGGGAATTAAATTGAAGGGATGTGTTATGATTGCCACTAAATCTGAACTTGCTGAAATTTGTAATAATGAGCTGCCATGCTATGCTTTGATATGCAAAAATACCTTATATTCGCTTGAGGACATAGCTAGCTCTTTGCCTCCTGATGTTGCTAACCTTTTGCAGGAGTATGTGGATGTATTTCCAACTGAGGTACCCCCGGGGTTACCACCTATTCGAGGAATTGAGCATCAAATTGATTTGATCCTAGGAGCGACTTTGCCAAACCGTGCTACATATAGGACCAATCCAGAGGAGACTAAGGAAATTCAGCGACAAGTCCAAGATCTTTTGGACCGTGGGTACGTAAGAGAAAGCCTTAGTCCTTGTGCTGTTCCAGTTCTTTTGGTTCCTAAGAAAGACGGTAGTTGGCGTATGTGTGTTGATTGCAGAGCCATTAATAACATTACTATAAGGTATCGTCATCCTATCCCAAGGCTAGACGACATGGTAGATGAATTAAGTGGTTCTATTATTTTCACAAAGATTGACTTGAAGTGGTTACCACAGTTAGAATGAAATTAGGAGATGAATGGAAAACTGCTTTTAAAACTAAGTTCGGATTATATAAGTGGTTAGTGATGCCTTTCGGTCTAACTAATGCACCTAGTACTTTTATGCGTTTGATGAACGAGGTTTTACGTCCTTTCATTGGAAAATTTATGGTGGTTTACTTTGATGATATCTTGATTTATAGCAAGTCACATGAGCAACACTTAAATCATATCGTCTGTTTTTAATGCTTTGAGAGACGACGTTTGTTTGGTAACCTCGAGAAGTGCACCATTTGCACCGATCGAGTTGCATTTCTTGGTTATGTTGTGACACCACGGGGCATTGAGGTGGATGAGACTAAGATTGTAACCATCCAAAGCTGGCCGCGCCTATTCTTCGTGTCACAAGTGCGGAGCTTCCACGGCCTTCTTGGCTTCTATCGGCGCTTTGTGCGGGATTTCACACCATTGCCGCACCATTGAATGAATTGACAAAGAAAAGAGTGCCTTTCCAATGGGGACTGCACAAGAGAAGGCATTCAACTTGTTGAAAGAAAGCTCACCCAAGCACCCCTACTCCAACTTCGATTTTGGTAAGACTTTTGAAATTGAATGTGATGCGGTGGGATTGGGATAGGTGGTGTATTGATTCAAGAAGGTAAACCAGTTGCATATTTCAAAAAAACTAAATGGACCTAGTTTGAATTATTCCACCTATGATAAGGAATTGTATGCTTTAGTTCGAGTGCTTCAAACTTGGCGATTATCTATGGCCCAAAGAATTTGTTATACATTCGGATCATGAATCGCTAAAATATATTAGAAGTCAAGCTAAACTGAATAAACGACATGCTAAGCTGGGTAGAGTTTATTGAGTCATTCCTATATGTTATAAAGCATAAGAAAGGTAAGGATAATGTGATTCTTGATCGCTCTCTAGACGTTATACCATGTTATCTCAACTTGACCATAAGATTTTTGGTTTGGAGGCCATTAAGAGTTTATATGTCACCGATTTGGACTTTAAGGAAGTGCTTGAACATTGTAAAGGAGGGAAGACATGGAATAACTATGTCTTTGAATGATGGTTTGGTCTATCGTGCTAACAAGCTATGCGTTCGACTTGCTCTGTTCGTCTTTTGTTGTTACAAGAGGCACATGGAGGAGGTTTGATGGCGCATTTTGGAGCAAAGAAGGCAGAAGATGTCTGGCCACCCACTTCTTTTGGCCAAAGATGAGGCGTGATGTCGAGCGCTCGTAGCTCATTGCACTACATGCAACAAAGCTAAGTCCGTCTCCTTCCACATGGACTTTATATGCCTCTTCCTATTCCTAGCGCCCTTGGGAGGATATTTCTATGGATTTTGTTTTAGGATTGCCTAGGACAAAGAGGGGGAGAGATAGTATATTTGTAGTAGTGGATCGATTTTCTAAAATGGCATATTTTATATCTTGTCACAAGAGCGATGATGCTACAAACATAGCTGATTTGTTTTTCAGAAATCATTAAGCTTACATGGAATGCCCAATACTATTGTCTCGGATCGTGATGCGAAGTTTTTGAGCCACTTTTGGAGATCACTTTGGAATAAATTGGGGACAAAGCTGCTGTTCTCTACTACATGCCATCCCCAAACAGATGGACAAACGGAGGTTGTCAACCGCACGTTATCCACCATGTTGCGGGCTGTTTTAAAGAAGAACTTGAAGATGTGGGAAGAGTGTTTACCGCATATTGAGTTTGCTTACAATAGGTCAGTACACTCCACCACTAAGGTAAGTCCATTTCAGGTAGTGTATGGTTTTAACCCCCGTGCTCCTATTGATTTACTACCTTTACCGACCTCTAAAAAAATTAATCTAGATGCTAAGAAGCGTGCTGCATTTATTCTCAAGTTACATGAAACCACTAAAGAGAATATAGAGCATATGACTGAAAGGTATAAGGTTGCTGGAAGTAAAGGTAGGAAAGTTGTCAAATTTAAACCAGGTGATTTAGTTTGGGTTCATTTGAGAAAGGATAGATTTCCAGAATTAAGAAAATCAAAGTTGATGCCTAGAGCTGATGGACCATTTAAGATAATTAAGAAGATAAACGATAATGCATATCAATTAGAATTACCTGCAGATTTTGGGGTTAGCCCCACATTTAACATTTCAGATTTGAAACCATACTTGGGAGAAGAAGATGAGCTTGAGTCGAGGACGACTCCAATTCAAGAGGGGAGTATGATGAGGACATCCTCCTTCGGATACACGCACGACACAAGACCCTCGGATCCGGGTCTTTGAACTACGGTCCTATGACAAGAGCTAGAGCACGCCACTTAATCGATCGAGTAAAGTCGTTTCTAGGGTCGAGTGTATTATTTGAGAACTCTATGATCTTTGCCTAATGGAGATGATTTACTTGTACTCGGGAATCTAGGACTACGACCGGTTCAAGAAGGTCTCGACCCTTTGCAAGAAGATCTCGACCGCTACGAGAAGACCTACGACTAGTTGATTCGATTGGAGTAATCTCGACCGTAAAAGCGAGCACAAGACTCATTGGACACAATCTACGACCAAAGATAGCAAGGACTCCTCTAGACCACCCTAGGACCGATCCTCGACTAGATCTTCGACCGAAATCGCAACACAAGGTCTTTGCATCACCGTTTGGAAACTAATAAGACTTTGTAAGCGTAGCGAGGTCGGAGTCGGGTTGTATACGCTTCATCCCACTACCGCACAACCCTAGGTCGACCTCCTCACGTTCCCCTATATATATCGATGAGCGCCATAGTTTAGGCGGGTTTTCTTAGATTATTCGCCAATTGCGGTTTAGCGATTATCGGTTTGAGAACCCCACTTGTAAACTTCATCCATATCCGCAATACAATTGATTGCATCTACCTTGTTCTTGTGAGTTGCTTCGATTGCTTGCGGGAACAATAACCTTCGTGGTAAGGTCGATCGCGTGCAAGCGTGGTCGATAACGACAAAGCGTCGGGTGTAGCGAATTACGAGGTGACGATCCGCTGGTGGAAGCCTCAAAGCGTCAACGTCCTCACGACGAACCAAATCGAACCTATCGGAAGATCGGGCCGCCGTGACTCATCATCTACCCAGCACGCCCATCTATCACCGGCTAGCCGCCGTCTAGCGCCGGTGACCAACGGGTCCCGAGCGCCGCTCCTCGCCGTCGTCCACGTCCACCGCCACCTTAGCGTCAGCATGAGCACCGAGTCTATGTGTCGCGTGCGTGGCTGCTTTGTCAGCGCGTGCGTGTCCGGTTCACCGCACCCGAGAGCCAGTCGCTCGGTGAACTCAGTCCACCGTGAGCCATCTCACTAACATGTGGGTCCCACATATCAAAATTTATTTTATTTATTCTTTCTCTGGAAATTCCTTCGCTGACATTAGCACTTGTGCAATAATCCGATTTTTCTGTAGAAAAATAATACAGAAATTATGGAAAATCCAATTTAGGGTATTTTATGAAATTTTAATCTTCCAATGCCCATATCTTTTGCATCCGGGCTCCGATTGAGCCCATTCAAATTTCTAAATTCATATAAATTCGAGATCTATTTATTTATGATTTTTATTTAATTTTTGGAGTTTGTTTTTTTCTCTGTTATTTATTTATTTTGTTTGTTTGCTTCGTTTACGCGTAGACGTTAATACTTCAGGAACTTTTGAAAAAGGAGTACCTCAAGATCAAGACCAATACCTAGACCTATTCCAAGGCAAGTTATACATTTGATCATATTGAGCCTAGTTTTCAAAATACTTTGTTTCAATGTATTGCATTCTATCTCAAGTATTTATTTAAATGCTTTTGGGTTTAGTTATTAATCCAAATTGTTATATCCACCTTGTCTATTGTTATGCCATGTTCTTTTGTCACCATAGGTTGGTTCATTATTAGTTGGTATTATCGCAGCACCAACGTGGGTTGGTTAGATACGAGTAGATTGCTTAGCCATGCCACGAGTCATCATTTAATGTGAGTTACAATTATAAACTTGACTTAGTGAGTATGTAACTGTGTGATGAAATTATGTGTGTTGTGTGCTATTACTCGTTGATGACATGTGTTGCACTTAATCAATAGGGTGGAAAAAGATTTAGACTGAGGCAAGTGGTGGATTCTGTGTGATTGGTGGAGCTGTGTGCTGGGAATAATAAACTGTGTGACTTAGCTAGAAATTTGAAGTCTTACCTTGGTCAATTAAGGACTTAACTTTGTGCGCCATTGAACTGAGCCTTATTGTACAGCCACATGCCTGGTATGGGACGGGCCTAACTTAGTAGGTTATGGAATCTTGCCAATGACAACTTAGGTTGTAGGTTAAGCTGCGTGATGGGCTGGAGGTGTGTTTATCACATCGTGGGATGGTTTGCCGCATTCCTGTCCAACGGTGTGTGTCGTACCCAAACGTTATGTGTATCGGTTGGACGACAGTAAAGCACATCGGGAGTGTCAATGTTGAGATGAAGTTTCTGAAAGGTTTTGTTATGGTCCGTACTAGCTACACTGATTGTATCTTGTGGGTAAAGTGTACAACCTCTGCGGAGTGTTTAATCAATCTATTCGAATAGCCGCGTCTGCGGTCATGGACATGCTCGGTGATTTCACACGAGGGGTAGATTTTCATAAAACCTTGGGAAGGGAGCTGTGTGATCTAAGTCATATGGCTGTGTGAATAACTTGTTTAGACTGTGTGTCTTGTGAAATCAAATGATAAAGTAATATTATCTTATTTGTTTTGAATTATGTTTTCAATCTATTATTCGTATTCAATTGCAAATGTTGTATTTCTGCAAAAGAACCACATAAGTCATTCATTTGCAATAAGCCATCATCTATAAATTGCATTATGTGGTATGACTTGTGAGTACGGTTGTGTACTCATACTTGTTGTAACCAAGCAACAGAAGTGGAGGAGTCATCGCCTGCTTTTGAAGAGGAGTTCTACGAAGGTGTCGATCGTTAGGGTCTTAATCCCAGTCCGTTGCCTGTGTTGAATTGATGGGATTCCGCTGAAGTTTATCTTTTTTCCGCTGCTGCTGATGCGTACACGCTAGGGGTGGCCCGATCTTCACGGCGTAGGTTGAAGAACAAAGCGATTCTTGCTGTGGACAGCGGGGATAACTAGTTGTGAGTAGCGGAAAAGGGTAACTAGCTTTAACACGCCAAGGTTGGATGCGACCAAGCGTTGGGGAGAGACGATCAAAGCCTTACGGACTCCGACCGCTATCCGAACAATCGCGAGAACCACAATCGGAACTAACCCACACAAGCGCCCGGAGCGTAGACGCGAATTAGGGGATCGAGGAATCTTCTTGCAAATCCAAGAGAACTCACAAGAGCAAAAGGAGCAAGGAACTCGGCGGTCTTCTTTGCAATTTCATATATCGGTTTGTTGAAATATCAAAAGTACCTCCATGGATGGGAGTAGGGGGTATATATACTAGGAACAACCCTCCTAGCTGGGTATGAACATAAGTCACCACGTTTGGAAGGTGGAAGGCCAAGCTGGTTGAAGCATTCAAGGAGTCTTCTCGGTTTCTCGCGCGTCTGCTCAACTTCTGCGCAGTCTTTAGTAAAATAGCAATAACTCTCTCCTCGGAAGTCCAAATGACGAACCGTTTGTTGGAGGTGAAAATAGACTTGATTATCTTTCCATCCATATAGGATAGGCATAGTGAAACGTTCCAGGTTGGTGTGCAAGCACTTAGAAGACTTCAGTTTTCGCGCAGCATTTTTCAGCATGTGCATTTGTTACTAAAATGATCATAACTTTCATTACACAACTCCAAATAATGCGGTTTGAGCGTAGGAAAATAGACTTGACAAACTATCCAATGCTCTGGTGTATGCTGGCTGGAAACATTATAATTCATGCAGATAATGATTGCAAAACTCATTGGTTTCGGACCTCCTTGTTCCTCTCAATGCACAGAGTTCAATCAAAGAAGAGGACATTGGAAGCACTACTAAGTTATTGAGATGCGGAATAAGTTCTAAGTTAGCGTTCACTGATCAAGTATTTTTTTACACGTCTTCTCGTGATTGGTCCTTGATATTGTTTGTCCTTGAGAATATCTTGGTCGCGGAGATGATCTTCTGTAGCATGGTCATTGAAGGTTGGGATGTCCTCATCAGCTGCTATTTTATCTATTGTCAGCCTTGCATGGCTTAATAAATGTAAACTCGACCATAAGGTCAAAACTATTATTTGCTAATCAAATTAGTCGTTTATTCTTTTAATCGTCTTGTGTGCATCGATATTCATCCATGTTGATACTGTGTGCACTAGTGTGATTCTGGACTAGTGCAGAATACACAGAAGGTCCAGAATTACATTGTTGGGTCCCGACATGCACCACTGGTATCTCTTCAAGCTTCACTCCCTTCAAATTGGTCAAAATGGAATTTCCTCGATAGAGGTCCAGTGCGAATTCCACTGTAATTCCTTAATCATTGGTGAGGGTGATAGACCTATTGGCACAATTTATCTAACCCTGATTCTTAGCTAGCCAGTCCATTTCATGAATTTTATCCAATTGTTGGGAGTGCAAGACTATTAAGTCTACAACGAAGGATATTCCAGATATTTCCAAGGTGAGGTTTGGGCATATGGAACTAGTCCTCATTTCCGAGCCCGAAGAATGGATTAACATAGGTTTAACTAAGGAAGAGATAGGTAACCCATATTTTTCCACAAACTTATTTGAAACGAAAGAATGTGAAGCTCCTGAATCAAATAAGATTGATGCTGGTATTGAATTGATGATAAACGTACATAGAACGACATCCGGTGCTGTCTAAGCTTCCTTTGCCGTGACATGATTCACACATCCCTTCACAAACTGATTTGGCTTTGGGGTGCTGCCGATGGTTGGAACTCCTTGAGTTGGCCTGGTTGGAGCTGCGAGTTGCTGCTTCTTTGGACACCTATTGGCATAGTGCCCTGTCTCATTGTAGTGAAAGCAAGTCACTCCTGCAGCTAAGGAAGTTATGTTCTTCTAGAATTGGCCACCTGATGAATTGTTACGGAAGCCAGAGTTGTTGGGGCGCTGTGCTGGCACAAGTGCTCTGGTCGAGGAAAATTGTAATTTTCCGCCCTGAGGTGGCGGAGGCTGAGCAATGTGGGGTTTTGCGAAACCCTCGGAGTTGAACTTTTGGGCCGCCATTCTTCTCTTGGGGTTCTCCATTTTGAAGTGCTTGCCCTCCTAGCAGATGGCCTTGTTCACGAACTACTGGAAGTCGGTGTAATCCTGTGCAATTAGATGAACAGAAAGATCATCGTTGAGTCCCTCCAGAAAGTGTTCCTGCTTGGCTTCATCAATAGCTACATCTTCAGGGGCATAGCGGGCCAACTGGTTAAACTTGTGTAAGTACTCGTTGACAGAACGGTTGCCTTGATGCAGAGAACGGAACTCCTCTTTCTTTAGGGTTATCATTCCTGCAGGGATGTGTGCACAGTAGAAAGCCTGCACAAACTCAACCCACGAGATAGTCCGAGCCTCTGCATGAGCTTGGGTAAAGTTGTCCCACCATTCTAATGCGGGTTCATTCAGCTGATGTGAGGCAAAAAGAACTCTCGCGCGGTTAGTACATCGGGCAATGTCTAGCTTCTTGTCTGTTACCCTAAGCCAATCATTCGTGTCCATTGGCTTCGTGCTGCTGCTGAAAGTCGGAGGGCACATCCTCATAAACTCTGACATATTTTCCCTCGGATGAAATGGAGGTGGGGCATGAGTAGCTGTTGTTGTTGTATTATGAGCATTGTTCAAGGACTGGGCGAGAAGGTTAATCAAGTGTGTTTGATTCGCCATCATTTGGTGCTAGTCAGGTCCCTCTGTCGGTGGTGGTGGTGGCTGCCGAATTGGGTTGGCCTGATAATCTGCCTCATCATTCCCCTGACTGCAAGCACTACCACTGCCTGTCCTGCGAGTGGTCACCATCTGCCAGATCCTCCAAAGACTTAGAAAAGATAGAGAGAGATAGCTCTAAAGGGGGTAAATCTAAAATATCCCAAGAACCAAATAAAACACATGACAAAAAGAACATCTTTTTCCAAAATAGGTCTTTATTCATTTATTTCATTAATCAATTATGGCTACCACAAAGGGTATTGGTAGCTCATAATTTGCGTCTAATGGAAAAACTAAAGGTAAAATCTAAGAGGTCACTAGGGTGTAGTCTGGGTGCTAGAACTATCCTCGCCTTCCTTGTAGCGGGCCAGTTCCTCCTCTACTGCCTCTAGTTTCTCTTGGGTGGCACGTAGTTCATCCAAGGTGTGCCAGTAGGCATGATCTATAGCAGTCGTTAGGTCCACCTGGTGTGTTAGTTAGGGGAAGTCCTCATCTCTGGCCGAACGAAAAGTACTACCAAGCTGCGTGGGGATGTGCATCGGGTAGTAATGGAATCCGGTGCCGTGGAAGCACCCAAGAGAAACTAGAGTTTATTACAAAATTGAGCACAAGACCAAATATAAAGAAACATCGAAAGCAAAATAAATAGGGAGGCTACACGATTCGCCACAGGAAATCATCTGAGGGCGTAGCCTAGTCGTCCTGATCCTCACTATCTTGATAATAATCTTCACCTGAATGATTGCATTAAGAAAGAGTGAGCACAACAACCGTGCTTGCAAGTTACACCCAATTAACATAATATAATGTATGCTGGTTAATATCGAAGGGAAAGGTGTATGGTTATTTTGCACAAAGCTGTATTTTCATGTTTAAATAATTTTACTAAGTTCAAGGAAATTCTTTAATCCATAACTAAAATCTGATTTTTAAATTTAAAATTTTATAGTGGATAACCTCCAGTCAAGAATGGTGAAGGATACCCTCCTATCCCACAAATTGGGTGGATAACCACCCAATTTTACCACAAAGATTATCCATCCCAAAATGAGTTGCTAAATCATTTTAAAATCAAAACCAAATTCTAACTTGGAGTGGATTTGCTCACCATGTCCATGACCGTAGACACGACTATTCGAATAGTTTTACACTCTGCAGAGGTTGTATAACTTTACCCACAAGAGATAATTTTCTTAACATGTCGGCCAATACACGCTTCTGTAGGCATGTGACTAAGCAATTATCACTACACCTTTACAATGCTCTACCCCAAGGTTACTATGCTCGCTAAGGTTTCACCCCCATTGGGTTAACCACCCGCCGGAAGTCCCCTCTTGGGCCAAGTGGGACTACTGTCTAACCGACACCCACACATCAACATGGCATAAACAACAAGGACGTATTACAAATTATTTAGCCTAGTCCAGCCCATAGTTCAAAAAACCGGCGGAATCGCGGTTACGGCCGATTACGGTTCACGGTCCCGCGGGATCGGAAAACCGTAGAAATTTTGTTTTTGGCTCCTTTTGATTCTGCTGCTTTCTCCCATGTGGGCAGCAGCCCCCTCATCCCTTTTTGCTCACTTATTGCAAGCACCAAGGCAGCTCATCACAAGCAAGCACAAGGGCAAGCACAAGGAAGCGGGAAGCGGCACAACAAGCACAAGCGGCAGGTCAGAAAGTTTTCTACATGTCGAGTTTTGAGTTCATTGTTTGTAGGGAGTAAGGACTAAGTAGAGATTGTAGTGTAGAAACCATCTTGAATGCATTTGTGGAGGTTGCACATTTGGATTACTAGTGGTTAGCATTTGTGGAGGGTTGCACATTTGGATTACTAGTGGTCATGTGAAGGCTATAGCATCTTTGTGCGTGTCGGTGTATGCAAGACCACATAATGCTATCCTTGCATGTTGTGTGAAATTGTGAATCAATGTGTAAGTCCATGCATGTTGTGTATCGGTGTATGCAAGACTACGAATGCTATCCATTCACAAAACAACATATATGCCTTGATAACTTTGCATAGCATATATCCATATACGGAAGATGAAATCACTTGTCAATATGATCCATGACTAACAATTTTCATCACATGCGGATTATTGTAGGTGATGACTTCTAAATCCATCAATGTTTGGGACCATGGAGAAAGACTAGGAGGTCTTTGGTTGGAAGTGCGAGATATTGCAATCTAACAAAATCGGTGGAGGTGTCACCGCCTAAAACAACATCTTCTTAGAGACACGGAGATGTTGTTGCTTGCAATGGGATTCGTGAAGTCAGAAGGCTCATCTTGGCAAGTCTTGAAGAAGCGAAGGCAAGAAAGAAATCTCTTAAAGATGAGCATTTGCGAATGGAGGAAGCGCAAGAGAGCACATGGCTCGTGGTCCATCATATGAAGATGCATTTGATGATAACGAGGAAATGCAAATGGAATGGGCTCGTCGAGAGTCGATAGAGTTACATCGGATGCAACAAGAGCTAGAGCCGAGTGCGACGTTTGAACATGGTGGTGGTAGTGGAAGTGGTGCGGGAAGTGGGAGTGGAAAGGGAAGTGGAAGTGGCGAGGTAGTGATGCAGAAGCAATGCTTTTTCAAGGATGTTTGGCGAGTCACGATCCATGAGAGTTGATCCACGATATTTTTGCTTGTGATCGGGCACCGTCAACCCGCATTGATACAACACTTGGCGGAGAAGCAAAGTCAAAACTTGGGAAAATTTGGTCAAAGTGGTTCCATAGTAATGACATTCTTTGGAGTTAAGTGAGTGTCCTTATTTTCGTCGCCATCAAAGAGACACAAGAACTTGGCCAAGGGTTCCGTCACCAAGAGGGCATGAAATCGATGGGACATATCTTGATGCCAACGAACAAGAGGTCAAGGAGTGCGTATCACAGTTCAAAGAAGATCGGGATATATATGGGGTCTCTATTATGTGTGATTCTTGGTGGGCCTACACAAATGAGTATCATTAACTTTATGTTGTCTTGCAATGGAAGAATGTTTTCCATAAGTCGGTGAATGCAATCGGTGACATACAAAATCTTGACTTTTTGTATCGTGAGATTAGTAGAGTTGTGGAAGAAGTTGGAGTTAAACATGTCATGCAGATTGTGACTAACAATGGTGCGAACTATAAGAAAGCATGCCAACTGGTAATTGAAAAGTACCCAACTTTAGTCTGGCAGCCATGTGCAGCGCACACGGTCAACCTCATGTTGAAGGATATTGGTAGTTCGAGGAGGTTGATGCACTTGTCAAAGTGCTAAGAGGATTTGTCGGTTCCTATACAACCACGATCGCCTCCATAATGACATGCGCCAACAAATTGGAGGGAGATAGTTAGTCCAAGCATACAAGGTTTGGAACCACATTCATTTTCTTGAAAAGTTTTAGGGATAGAAAAGCAAAGTTCACGAAGTGGATGGTGTCGAGATGTATGGAGCTCCAACCATTTGAGCACGGCCAGGAAGGAGAATATATGTATTCTGCTTCACAAGTAGACAATGGTGGTCGGTATGGATTGGGTCATAAAATTGGTAGAACCAATTTACTGACTACTCGGATATGTCGACCAACGAAACCATAGCGATGGCGGGAATGGTTGAAAAGACGTCGAACTCAATTTGAACTTCAAGGCGTCTTGAAAGAAGATGATGCCACTTATTGTCGTGTCATAAAGATTGTTAATAGGAGAATTGCAATGATGAAGGACCGCACGTACATAGTTCGAGCAAGTTCATAGTTTCCTAAATCCAAATAAATATCACATATTTGTTATATTTTTTCTAACTCTCTAAGTGTGTTTGTTTGCACAACATCGTTCTTTGAACCCGACCGCTTCTATAATGTGGGGAAGAATCCGACCCTCGTCGCTTCACGACAATGGCGATTCAAAGACTAGCCGATACACAGGGGCCGCAGTCACGGGCTCTAGGCGAGCTAGAACAATACCGTGTCGGCGAGGTTTATTTGCTTCCAATGAGGCTCACATGAGTGCTAATCGTCATTCTGCGGTAGGTTGTTATGAACATACATATACATGGAAAATGACCCATCACTATTAGTTTAACACAAATTTTATGTTACTTGTAGCTACATGGTGGATGGCGTTTGGGCGCAGACACCGACATTAACAAAATATGCCTTGCGGATTGTCTCGCAATGTGTTTAAATCCGATGGATGTGAGCGAAATTGGAGCACATTTGCATTGGTACATACACAATTGAGGAACCGTCTTGGATACAGAAACTACATAAACTCGTGTATGTCACTACAATCTGAGGCTCCGCTTGCAAGAGCATGAGACTAGAAATGAAGATAGGGATGTAGATCCTTTTGGCGATCTAATCAATGCCACTCATGCTGACAGAGAGAACCCAATCCACGAGTGGCTTGATAGCTCCATGATACAATCGAGCCCCTACTAGGCGAGGAAGGTGAGCCCCCATGCCATCTCGGTTGTAGTTGATGCTATCCCCGAAAGGAATTGAATAAAGTACTAGATGATGAACCATTGAAGCGGTGGGCAAAGAAAAATATTGGCAAGAGTCATCTTGGGAAAAGGAAATATTGTAGCCAACCAAGCTGAAAAATTGGTGAAGACTTTGCCTCACTTACACAAGCAGGGAAACAAGTGCTGACGGAAGAAGAAAAAGGCCATTGAGGAGGATATTGTGGCAAGCGCGAAGAAAGAAAGTCCGCCATCGATGAAGTCCAGATGCCAAGAGTGCGGTGATAGTAGCTCTCGTCGTCCGATGATGGTGCCGATGGTGGGATCGCTCATGATGCGAGGCAAGACCAACCATTGGAATTCACATGCGAGCAAAACTTCACGCATGCTACTCGGGATGAAGACCACGGTTGTCATGCTTCAAAACAATATCATAAGACCTACACGAGGGTAAGGGTGCGCCAAAAGATCAATCTCGACCACATGACTCTTCTTCCTATGAATCGCATGCTAGCTCAAGATCCACTCGGACTTATGGGCGTCGAGATGTCAATCTATTGCCTTACGGAGATGATTCTCATTTGTCGGACGTCTCTTGATCCTAGTTTCCATTACGGCCTTGTGTCCTTCAATACCAATGCGAACGCGTTTACGATGGGTCGAACCCACATATTACCAACAACTTTACAATCATTGGTTACAATATGCACACTAAACACACACTTGGGATCAATACACGGCTCACCTAGCACAATTTGAAGGACTTATACTCTATGATAACAACGACTACATTGCACAACCTTGGCGTTTCGACAATGTATTGGTATGAATTACTTCTCATTATTGTTTTTGTATGCTAGTCAAGCTATCGTTCATTATCATTAGCTTATGTTTTTATTGTGTTACATGCTTTAGAATACTTGGGCGAGAGGACTGCTCTGGAGAGTGAAGCAACCAAGGATGACTTTTATGTACATCTTGAAACATTTTCCCATTAATATTTGCATTATTCTAAATTTAAATTTCATAATTACCATTTTCCCCAAATTAGGTTTTTCCGGTTTTCCCGATTCGACCGATTCTGGTGAATGCAGTCCGATTCTCGGCAGTAAAATTTGGAGTTCAAAATTCAAAATTTGAATTCACCGGTTTTTGAAATTTCCGATGTAGTGGATTCTGAATTACCACCGGTAGGATTTCATCCGGTAGCGAGATTTCGATCCATGGTCCAGCCCATACAGGACATGTGGTAGTACGATGGAACTTAGTAAGATGCGGCTCAAAGATCGGTCCTTGACGAACCTGGGCAACATTCCACAACCCTAGGCTTGATCATGAAAATAGATCAATCCTGTGCATTGACTTGCACCATACCAATCATCCATTTTGCCCAAGTCTAAACCATTTTAATTTATTTTGCAAGTAAAAATATTTTCTAAAATTTCTATGGTAAGACAATACCATAGACTCAATTTGAATCAAATTTGAATAATTTTGGCAAAACTCCCCAAATTCGAGATTTTGGTCTAAGCATATCATTTTTGTAATTTTATTTTAACTATGGCGACAAGGGAATGACTGTTCAAACATCTTTATTGGCCATACAAAGGAAATAGTGTAACTAGAAATTTAAAATAATAAAATAAAATAATTGAATAGAAATATGCATGCAATAATAATTTAAAACAAAAATAAATAATTCAAAATATTAGGGTCAACATGGTCAAAGGTATAACTTGCCTTGCTCGAAGGACTCTTCTCCTAATTCAATTTCCCCGGAGTTGTCGAAATCTATAAGTGAAAATATGACAAAAACCAACAAATACAAATAAATACAAATGAAAATATAAATAAACTCTAAATTAAATAATTTTAGTTTGGGAAGGTATATATTTAATTTATATGGATTTAGGAATAAGAATCGACGAATTTGAAGTTCGTATGAAGGAGAACGAACAACCGAAAGTTTGAATATCACAAGAAATGATAGAATTTTTAGTACTATTCATCTTCCGAGTATTGGTCATTTTCGAGTGCTTCTCACCTCCGAGTACTGTTCATCTTTGAGTATTGTTCATCTCTCATGGTCAGACGGAGTTACGACTACTTGGTCGAAGGAGATTTCGACTACTTAGTCGAAAGAAATATTTCGACTATACTGGTCGAAAGAAAGGTTTTGACAACACTGATCGAAAAAAGGTTCGAGTACACTAGTCGTAAGAAGGCTGCGACTACCTAGTCGACGGATACTGCGACTACCTAGTCGATGGAAGGCTACAATTACCTAGTCAACGGAAGGCTACGACTACCTAGTTGAAGAAAGGCTACGACTACCTTGGGCTGTAGCGATGGCGCTCGACTACAAGCTCGTCGGCGCTACATGCCAAGGCGAGCTACGCGAAGGTGCACAAAAGAAGAGGAGATGATGTTGAACGTATTATACGGACAGTCAATGACATTATGCACACCCTTCTCTTCCAAGCAAGATTGCCTCCTGCATATTGGGCAAAAGCTCTTCATGCAGCCACATATCTTCTAAATGTCTCCCCACAAAAACCTTAAACTTTTCTACTCCATACTTTTTTCTCTATAAAAAACCACCCTCTCTACGAGCATTTGCGAGTTTTCGGGGGCTTATGTTACCCCAACACAACCGCATCCATGCCACATAAACTCTCTCCCATATCCACCCCTACATTTTCCTTAGTACCCATCCAATCATAAGTGATAGCCATGGATCTTTCCTCTTGTCGTATCATTATATCCCACCATACCACCTTTGCTGAATCCACCTTTCCTTTTTTTCACCCCTTGATCCCACTCCATCTTTGGAAACCTACGATTTTCTTGATTATGTAAATCCCATCCCCCTACCCCCGCTGTATCCACATGCCAAGGCTCCTGCCGCGCCTGCCCATGCCCTTGCCACGGCAAACCACACCCCTGCAGTGGCAGCCCCAGCCTCTGCCGCACCTCGCTCTGCGGCATCTGCCCATGCTCTTGCCTCGACTGCCCATAGCCCTGCAGCAGTAGCTCCCGCCTCTACTACGTTTACCCCTGCTGCATCTCTAGGCACTACAGCACCCTTTGCCGCACCACCCCTCCCTACTGCTATCATTCCTTGCCATCCTTACAACACTCACTCTAGGTCTGTGTGGATTTCATGGAGATATGTTCCAGATCTTAGGATGATGTGACAATTGGCAATGGCGTTTACGGGTTGTCGTTTCACGTGTTTTCGACAAAATTCTGAGCTTCTTTGGGCGGGGCGGTCCGACCGGGTCCTTGCACGGCGGTCCGACCGGTCCCAAATCGGTCGGACCGACCATGTGGGGCGGTCGGACCGGCCGTGACCAAAAGTGGTCAAAACAGGCTGGGCCAAAAATAGGTGTTGTAGGCAAGTGAGGGGATCCCAATGCACTTGGTCTCATAATTTTTGGAGTCTCGATAAGAAGTTCTATTGGTTTTAATTTCCGAAGGTTTGAATTTGGGGCTTGAATTTGGCTAAGTCCCAAGGGCGGTCCGCCCGCTCACGAGGAGCGGTTCGGCCAAGCCAAGAGGCGATCCGACCGCTCACTGGGCGGTCGGACCGGTTTTGACTTGAACGTCGGCCAACTTTGTGGCGATGTTGATTGGTTAGGTCAAAGTCATTGGTATCGTGGCATATGGTTTGCATGATGCATGTTTTGACTAACATGGGTCAAGTTGTGAATAACTTGTTCCCGAATTCGTGTTTGCTTATCTGTGGTTGTGCAGGTTGCTTGGTGGTCAACGACGGTCAACGGCGAGGAGGATCGGGACTAGACTTGGAGAGTTGAGGTCGAGCGATCGGCGATGCGGGTGAGTCAACGACTCAAGCGTGACACAAGATGGACAAGGGTGACCTATTGGCAAATCCATGAAGCATGGTGAAGCGGTTTAGGTCAAAAGGTTAAAGACGGCGCTTTGCGAAGCGTGCGTGTGTGACCCGTTTGTTAGTGGGCCTTAACGGGAGCCCAATTGAGTCAAACTCTAGGAGTTCTAGGCCTCCACTATAAATAGGAGGAGGTGGTGGCTGCACCCCCTTCTCTCTCGCCTTTTTATGTTTCAAAACCCTAATTGTCTTTAGGGGAGTTGAGGTGGAGGCTAGGGCTCTTGATGGTTTGTGGTGAATTTCGTGATCTTTGATTGTCCACTGATCCATGATGGTGTGGATGTAATCCAGCATCAATCACGAAATCAATCTATGCAAGGTTTGCTTGAGATAAGTCTCTTTTCGTTCTTGCTTTCAATTTCGTGTTTTTAGGGCTTTCTTTGATCCGCGAGTTTGTGATTGATTCTTTCACATGAATTAGCTTGCTGTGATATGTGTGAATCTATCTAGCATCATCTTGATCATCAATCACTCACGAACAAGCATTAGGATCAAGTTTTCGTTCTTGCCCGGTTTTAGATCTTCTGTTAATCAATTGGCAATTGCTCAAGATCGTTCTAAGAATTATCATAATATTCGATTGGAATAGGTCCTCAATAGCATATAGAAGGTGTGTGCAAAGTTTCATAAAGATTGGAGTTGAGAATCAAAGTTTCACCTAATTGCAACCGTCATTGGTGATTTTCTTTGTTGCGGATCGGTTACGAGTCGGCCGGTCGAACTGACCCGTCATCACCGGTCGGACCGATTTTGGAAGCGATCCGGCCTTGACTGCCGGGTCGAACCGCCCGACAATCGGTCCGACCGGTTGGGTCCAGTGATCGAGCCGCCGTCTTTGTGAGTTTGCAATCTTAGTTGATTTTGTTATTTTACTTAGGGGATTTAATTGGATTCAATACTAGTCTTCCGCTGTACTGGTATATTGATCTTCATAGCTTCATCATAGCTATTGGAGTGAAATTGTGTTGAATTCATTATTTGGGAAAAAGTGAGCGTGCTCCTATTCACCCCCCCCCTAGTCGCCTTTTCGGTCCAACAGTCTGGCTTACAGAAACCCCAGGACCGTCTTAACCTCCACGTCTCGACTCTTCCACCTATCTCCCCACTTCCCAAATCTGTTCGAACTGCACACCCTCATTGGTACGCCGCCGTGAGAGACGAATTTCGTGCACTCATATCCAACAATACTTAGGATCTACTGCCTCCTCCCTCCCTGTAACAGCCCAAATTTTTAAGTTTTAGTTGAAAATAAAAATTTAATTAATCTTGTGGATCTTCTGAAAACTTTAAAAAGTTTGTCCTTAATTATTTTAAAGATAAAATAATTTATTAGCAAAATCTATTACCAATTATAAGTTGGAATTATTTTATTTAAATCCAGAATGCCTTAGAGAATTTATGTGAATTTTCTCATAATTTTTGGATTTATTTGCTATTTTCTAAAGGCTTTTTGAATTTCTGGAATTAAATTAATTGGAAAAGAAATTAAAATCTCTCGCACAGTACGTGGGCCAAATTTCGACGCACCACGATTTGACCTCACGTGGCCACAGCGCCCATGAGCTCCATCGCCTCCGCTCTCTCCCCACCTGCGTCGCCCATCGGCGACTCTGCGCCTCCATCTCGATCGTCGCTCGCTGATCGCCGTCGCCTCGGTGTGTCGATCAAGATCAGCCGTCGTCACTCTCCGACCATTCCCTCCCACGCTTCTGACGTTGTCTCCCTCCCTCTTTCTTCCCATGTGGCGGCTCCACGCCATTAACGCCCGCACGTTCTTCTTCAATGCCGCAATTCCCTCCCCCATTTCTCTCGCCATCATGCGCATTCAAACCATCGTTTCCTCTCGTGCCCATTTTCGGCCGTTACCCCTCTTGAAGACGAGCAATTACGCCGAACGCCCGCCGCCACCGCCGCCGCCATGACCTCCGTGCACGATCTCCACCTCCCGGCCTCCCCTCGTCCTATAAAAGCCAGCCCTGGCTGCGCCCTTCTCCACTCAACCAAACGCCCCAGCTCTCATCGCCTCAAGCACTCTCGTTCTTCCGCAATTCGAGTTTTCTACCCGACGGCCGAAGCTCGGGGAATCGTCGTTTCCAGCGCCGGCAGGGCCTCTTCGACGACACCAACTGTTCCTTCGGCATCACCGCATCGTCGCCTACCTCGTGCGCACCTCGCTCCGCCGCCAGAGATCGCGAGCTCCACTTCCGCCGTCGACCGAACATCGCCGCCGCTCTTCTTCGTTGCCGATGACCTTCCGGTAGTGCCACTCTGCCGCAAGGTAGCGCGCCAGAACCAGCATCACCCCCTCTCGCTTTTGCGCATCCCCGCACACCTCGTCGGGCAGTGTAGCGCCAGCGACATCATCGCCGGAGAGTCGCCCGACCTCGGTAGGCGTGGCCCGACCACATCGGCACCACCTCGGCGCCACTTCGACATGCCGGTAAGCGTGGCGCCGTGTGGCGCCAGTGGCAAAACACGCCGCCCCCCCCATTTGTCTTTGTAAGTTGAGTCCACCGTGGACTCGCACCTTCCCATGGACTCAGTCCACGAAAACCCAGGCCACCTGTCAACGGCTCATGCCGTACACTGTCTGTTTCTTATTAATAAAGCGCTTGATATGATTGTGATAACACTATTTGTGGGACTGTGTACGCTAGAAATCCTGGACTAGTATGTAAAGCGGTGGTCGGGATCCCGTTCCGGGTTCGACATGCATCAGCAACCACATTAGCCTTCCCAGGATGATAGCGTACATCCAAGTCATAATCCTTGATTAATTCTAGCCATCTTCTCTGACGGAGGTTGAGATCTGTTTGGGTGAAAATATATTTGAGGCTCTTGTGATCTGTGAAGATGTTACAATGATTCCCAATCAGGTAGTGCCGCCAAATCTTTAGGGCATGCACTACTGCTACTAACTCCAAATCATGAGTTGGATAGTTGTCCTCATGGGGACGGAGTTGTCTGGATGCATTGGTCACAACTTTTCCTTCTTGCATGAGTACGTAGACAAGACCTTGGCGGGAAGTATCACAATAGACTTCAAAGTCCTTGTACATGTCTGGCAAGACTAACACTGGTGCAGTGGCTAACCTGTTCTTTAACTCCTGGAAACTCTTCTCACAAGCTTGTGTCCACTCATACTTCTTTCCCTTCTTAAGCAGGTGGGTCATTGGTCTGGACAGCTTGGAGAACCCTTCTATGAAGCATCGGTAGTACCCGGCTAATCCGAGAAAACTACGCACTTCGGTCGAGAAAGTCGGTTGTTTCCAATCAAAAACATCCTGTACCTTCGATGGGTCTACTGCGACTCCTCCTGCGAATACAACATGCCAGAGAAAACTGATCTCTTGGAGTCAGAACTCACACTTGCTGTACTTGGCATAAAGCTGATGTTCTTTGAGCTTCTCGGGGACCAAATGCAGATGCTCAGCATGATCTTCGTTGGGATTGGAGTAAATTAGAATGTTGTTTATGAACACAACAACAAATTTATCTAGGTAGTCCGTGAATGCTTTGTTCATAAGGTTCATGAAGTAGGCTGGTGCATTGGTCAAGCCAAGCGACATGACGGTGTACTCGAACAGGCCATACCAGGAGGTAAAAGCTGTTTTCGGGATATCCTCAGCCTGATCTTAAGCTGATGGTATCTTGATCTCAGGTCGATCTTTGAGAACACTGCTGCTCCTGTCAGATCAAACAGGTCATCAATGCGGGGAAAAGGGTACTTGTTCTTGACGGTCACATCATTGAGGCTTCTGTAATCCACATACAGTCTGACGGTTCCGTCCTTCTTCTTTACAAAGAGGACTGGCGAACCCCAGGGAGATGAGTTAGGTCTGATGAATCCTTTGCCTTATAGTTCTTCCATCTGTGTCTTGAGCTCTTCAAGTTTTTTAGCGGCCATTCTGTATGGTCTCTTAGCAATCGGGGCAGTCCCTGGCTTCAGGTTGATTACAAACTCGACATCTCGGTCTGGTGGCATGCTTGGCAATTCTTCGGGGAAGACATCGGGGTAAGCTTGGACTACAGACGTTGTCTCTAGGGACAACTCTTCCAGGTGGTGGATTGCTCGATCCAAAGGAGAGGAACGATCTACTCTAACCTTTACTATGGTTCCTGGATTCTTGGTGAGCACCAATTCTCTGTTGTCACAATCTAATAATCCTTGGTATTCAACCAACCAATCCATCCCTAGGATGATATCCAGAGTTTGGGACTCTAGCACAAGGAGGGTTGCTATAAATCTAGAATTTTTCATAGCAATCTCTACTCTGGGGCTTACTGAGGTAGCAAAAAGAGGTCCCCCGGGTGAACATAGCACCACGAGTTTTTTTAACTTAAAGGTTGGCAACTTAATCCTTTCAATGAACTTTCTTGAAAACAAAAGAGTGCGGAGCTCTAGAATTGAACAAAACTTACGCGGGTACTGAATTAACAGGGAACGTACCCATAAGCACTCCGGGGGCGTCCTGAGCCTCCTCAACTGTGACATGGTTCACACGGTCGCGGTTTGATTTTGGGGGTAGACCATGATGCTTGCGAAGTCTGAAGACTCTTGCTTTGATTCGGACTTTGGTCTTGAGTCGGGGCAGTTCCGGGGATGAACCTTGTGGTAGTGTTCTGACGATTAGGGCACTTATTTGCGAAGTGTCCTTTCTCTCCACAGCTGAAGCAATGGAGGTGGGATGCTAGACTGACAGTGGCAGGTGGCCCAGTAGGGCGAAGAGCACGGAAACCACTTCCTTGGGGACGCAGGGCTAGAGTTGGACCTCTTGGTGGCAAAGCTGTAGGCGGTCTGAAAGATGAACTGCCCTGGAAAGTTGACTTCTGAGGGAAATTGCCCTGCGGCCTTTGGAAAACCATCTTCCGCTTGCGGTTGACTTCTGCGGTCTTCCTTTTGTTCTCCAACACTAGAGCTTTGTTGACCAAGTGGTGGAAACAGGAGAAATCATGAAGGATGAACTGCCCTCTCATCTCTTCATGCATGCCTTCTACGAAGCGGTCAATCTTCTCTTCCTCATCTGCTATGTCATTGGGGGCATGGAAGAGTGCCTCAAGCTTGGCATGCATTAAAGAAACTTTTGAGAGATAAATTTGTTCCTAAATATCATGCTGATTATTTGCTAGCTAAATTGCAACGTTTAAAACAATGTAGTAGAACTGTAAGGGAATACTATCATGAATTGAAAACTCGTTTGTTGTGTTGTGGCTCAGAGGAACATGCTAAAGCTAAAGAGAATAGATTCTTAAGTGGGCTTAATCAAGAAATTCAGGACCTTCTTGTTCACAAAGAATATAATTCTCTCTCTCATTTGTTTATACTTTCCTATAAGGTTGAAAGTCAGATTAAGGAGAAATTGAGAATGCTTGATGTTAGAAAATATGAGAACAAACCTGTGTTTGTACCTTTTTCTTTGACTAACAACATGCAGAAAATTGAGAACCATGCCGAAGAGGTGAATGAGCTAATTGAACCATCGACTCCATTAGTTGAGTAGGAAGATGAGGAGATGGATGCACCTATATCATCTGAGGAGAGCCAAAAATGTAAAGATCATGGTGCTATCATCACTCAAGGTGAGTATGGTTGTGAAGAACTATAATTGTCCATTGTTCATGCTATTTTAGAGCAAAAATTAGTGGAAACAATTCTAATATGTACATGTTTCACGAAGATAATTCAGAATGCATTGATTTTAGTGCACCATGTAATAAACTTGTTGATTTACCTGTTGACTTGAGTGCACCATGTGATAACATAATTGAATTGTCTGCTGTTTTAAGCGATTCATATGATGAATCAATCGCATATAATGATCATGTGGAATTGGTTAGACATAAAGAAGTTTTGACTAGAATTTCTCCTACTGATTCTTTATGTTACATTATGTTGGAGCCACCGATGAAATTGTCACATGCTATGGAGAAAGTTTCTGAAATCGCATGTTCGGAATCCTTGTCTAGTGCATACACCCCTGCATATAAGTTTAATTTGATTGAAGATTATGGTGTAGACAATCAATTTCATGTGTATCGAATAAGCATAACTTGTTATCACATAGATGAATTGAAGCTTATTGTTTTGAGCAACAATTCTTGTGTGCTGAATCTTATTCATTATGAGAGAAAAATAAACTTTAGTGATCATCCAATGCCTATGTGTTCATCTCTTATGGCACCATCTAGTATTGACAATCTGTATAATGGTGTTGAAGTATGGAAGAACTTTCAAATCTTTTCACCCTTGCTAGATTATTTGCTAACGCTCAATTGAAATCTAATTATACGGATGAACTTTGTTTGATTCCAAAGGTTGTAGATTTGCACATATATGCTACCACTGTAAGTTTACAAATTCAGAGATTTGAATTGCATAAATGCTTCGCTTACATTTGCAAAACTAGTTGCAATAATTGTTGTATAAGAAATTTTGTTTTGCTCATTAACATATATTATTATTCTTGGGCTAATAATAAAATGAGCTTTTATGATCGCTGATGTTTTATAACATTAATTGTGCAACAACAAAGAACCGTTAAAACGGATGATATATACATATACCATGCAAACATCTTGGCTTCTTTGTTACCCTATTTTTAGCTTATCAAAAGCTGAGGACGGCTTTGTTTTCAAGAAGGAGAGGATGATGAGGACATGACTCCTATGTATATAATCATATTTGCTATGCTTGCTATTCCAATTGCAAGAGCTCGTACGCTTCACTTAAATTATCAAGTGAGCTTGTTTTTAGGAGTGCATTTATATCACATGAACTATTTGATGCTATCTAATGATGAAAATATATATTTATGCAGCACCATATCACTTTTTGTACAAGCCAAGCAAGAGATCAAGTTGGACATCTTCTGGAATCCAAGTCGGCCTCCGGAGACAGACTTGACTTCAAACGAGCATAACTTTCACATACGGACTCCGTTGAGGTCCACGAGTACTTGATTGAAAGATTATCTCATCCTCTTTTCAATGGATCCAGCCTCACCTCCAAATTCCATCTGTGCACACCGTAATCATAAAAAAGGTGTTGTATCATCTATTTGGGCCAATTTGGGCCCTATAATCGTACCGAAATTGGCCCATACGCTGACAGGCCACACAAGGGAGCCCACACTGTTCATGTGAACAGTACCACCTCTGTGAACATTATATGAATAGTATTACCCCCTATTTTGTTAGCTATGTGCGGCTCCCCCTGCCCTATTTAAGGTGGTTGCACCCCTCTAGTTTTCTTAGATTTTATTTAGTTAAAAGTTAGCTTCATTGCAACTTCGTGAATTGGTTTGTGTCGATTAGACCAACCATAATGCCGCTACAGAATCTTAACTTTATCAAATATTTCAATCTTATTTGTAATTTCAGATTGCTTATTATCTTATTCTTGAGTGTTCTTCGATTGTATGTAGGAATAGACCTTCGTGATCAGGTCGATCGTGCTTCTAGCAAGGTCGATAACGATCTCAAAGTTGGTTCAGCGATTGCCGGACATATTGATCGTGCGTGATTGGTAGCTGAATCGTGAGAGTCGTTTCCACCAAAATCGAGTTATCCTTCTCACTGAAAGATCAGGACACCCATTGTCGCATCAAACCGTCATCTCACCTCACCAAAAGTGGAAGGTGTGCATCTCGGGTCTCCACCGTCATCTCATCCCACCGACAACAGACTGGCGTCTAGGGTGAACCGACATCCCACGGAGACCAGCCTCGCAAGTGGCAACAAGCCCGTGTCTCGGAAGATTGGGACATAGCGAGCATCCAGCTCCCAGCAATCCCTCCCTGGCCGAAGCAGCAGGGGCGGAGGGACACCCGCGTTACCGGCAATCCATAGCTTGCGCTGGTGGTCCTCGTCGTAGAAGTGTTCCAAAAGCGCCGGTAGAGACATGTCTTGCAACACATGGAATAGACAGAATAAGATTGATAATGACGATAGAATAATGCAAATAAAAAATTACGATAAAATAAATACTAAAAATTAATGTACACTAATTTAGCAGTACAAAATAAAATACAACTATTTAAACATGACTAAATTAATTATGGCCAACTGATTACCGCGAACAAACCTGTGTTACGTACTGACAATTTAAAAAACATGCACACATTGTTCCATAAATCCTACATGGTCATACAAATATAATTGATGATATATTTAATGAATACATGTAACATCTTCGCTGAACCAAAACTTTATTTTTTTCTTCTTCTTATTTTCCTATTTACAGTAACTATGAACTTCAACTAATTGTTTGAAACTAATTAATTAAGAAAATAATAATTAATTACAACTAATTATTTCATAAAAATTAATGGCACCTCAATAATTTCACACGTTAATCCCTGTTCTTTCCCCTTGCTAAATAAATATTAATTATATACGTGTGTTGATTGCATGGTGCATATATACATGAATAACTAGCTGTAATATCCCGAGTCTCGGTTCGAGAGAATTTTATTCGGATGAAATAACTAATGGGAAATTTTAGTTTTTCAGGGGTTTTCGGGGAAAAATCCTGGACCCTGGGCCTCCGGCCCAGGCTGGAACACCTTTGGCCGGCCAAGAAGTGGGACGTGAGGGGGGGGGGAGGCCAGGCCCATGCGCCCCCACCTCTCCCCTCTAACCCTAGCCGGCTCTTCCCCCTCTACCTCCTCCCTCATTTCCTCCCCAAGCAGCCGCCACCCCCCTTCCTCCCAAGCCACCGCCCCCTGCTCCTTGGTGCCTCCTCCTGCCCTAGCTCGGCCCTGCTACTCCCCGGTGTCGCTCTCCAAGTCCCCCACGTCGCCTCTCCCTGGTTCCCCCAGTCGGCCTCCCCTTGTGCAGCGTGGTGGCCGGCCCCCAAAGAAGAAGGAAGGGAGAGGAAGGGGAGGGGATTCTTTGAGAGGTTGATCTCCATCTCCCGGCGAGTCTTCAAGGGTAATTTCGTATTTTTTTGCCATTTGGTGCTGTTGGAATGCAGATTTGATTGATAGGATTGAATCGTATTCGCTGCTGTAGGATTCCAGATTATGTGCAGTAGGTTGTGCGGCCAGGTTCGGGTCTTTCGAGGCCGAATCTGATATTTTCGTCTCCTAGAGTTTTGTAGCCCTGGTTTTTTATCTTTCTATAGTCACCGATATCACGAGATTCCACCTTACGGTTTAGGAGATATGAGTTATTCTTTGCGCGCTATTTGTCAATCTGATGAGAAGGAACCGTCTGTTTGATCCTTAGTTTTGACCTTGTTAATGTAAGATTCAGGACCTCCACCCAACTAGGTTATTGTAGAATTTTTAATAATATTTCCAGATTGATAAAGATCACCTCCATTGGATCTGTAGAATGAAAGTTATGTCATTTTCTTTACTGATGTTATGTGGTCTGGACAGATGTCTGTCATACATTTTCAACTACTAGTTAGCCAATTGTCTTGGCCGAATCGATAAACCCCGTCAACTAGAGTTTCGTAGTTCTGTGCGTTAAGTTTCATTGGGCATTGGTTTCATGTCGTTTCGAGTTCCAGATAATTAATTATGATTTTTCTTGTACCGCTGTCCAGTAGGATAGGCAGGTGCCTGAATAGTGTAATGTTAGTTTAACTCCGTTGATCGGGTTGATTAGTCGGAGGGTTAGTGTAGGTCACCTGTAGCTATGTCGTACCATGTTATCCTTATTTCGAATATGTATTTGTGTAGGAGGTGAGGCGGCGAGTGTAGGAGCACCTTCGTTGCCTCCTAGTGCAACACATCGCGGAAGGCAAGTACAATGTGTTAAGATATATTGATTTTTGTTGAATGCTCGTTGATGGTTGATGTGCTGATAATTTTATGATCCACGTTCATACTCCATGTTATACGATTTCTGTCGAATGCTCGTGGATGGTTGATGTGCTGATAATTTGATGATCCATGTTCCTATTTCATGTTATACATTCCGTTCTTATTCGATAATCCATGTGGAAGAAAATGGTAACCATCATTTCATATGTTCATTCCATTCGTGTGTTGTTCATGTTCCGTCCACGGGAGTGGATTTGTAAAGACTCATCAACTCCAGTATGGGCATGTAAGACACACCATTCTAATGTGGGTAATTTCGGACACCCGTATGAAATGTTCTTTATACGGCAATTTTGGTCCCGGACTTTGTTAAGTACGGGCTTAAGTGAACACCGACGGGTGTATCACTCGCTATACCGGTATGAGCATGTCTGCAGTCCATTCCTTCCAATGCATCCATTCATTTCATTTATACACATAAGCTTTCAGAGATTAATTCGTAATTCGTATTGAGATTGACTTGTTCATGTCATGGTATGTTCAATTGTTTATTGTACTTGCTAAGTTTTGACTCATTCTTGCTTTGTTGTTTATTTTAGGTGATCATTGATGTTGACGCTGGGCGGGAGTAGTCACACCCACACTATTCACTCTTTTCACCTTCCTTCAGTTTGGTTAATAAGATCTATTTATATCTTTCATTCGTAGAATGTTGAACTGTAATAAATAATGTTGATGTAGTTGATAATTCTCCCGATGTCATGGTTGTTTAGTACTGTTTGTGGTCCTTGATCACTCCATTGTTTTAATCGTTTGGATTCAATCTTTATTACTGCTATTACTTTATGAAAGTTTGACTTCTTTATGTCCTCTTAGGAGTTATATTTTGAATTTTTCCGCTTGACGATTACATGTTAGATCTTTTAGGTAATATTTTGGCTTCCAAATAGCCAGAGTGTTACACTAGCAACTACTTGCTTGCATGGCCAGCAGTGCATGCATCGTATGATGTTTTCTTAACTACAAATTACGCATTCAGAACAAATTAATTACATCTGGAAAAATAACAACTAACTACGTACTAAAAATAATACTACGACTTATGTACTAACAACGTAGTTAATAAAGAATTTAAAGACAATAACATAATTACCTACTAATGTGGATGCAAATGACAGTGGTTAATAGCGCTAAAACATCCCCCATCACTGGATCGATAGAGAGAGCGAGCGAGCGAGACGACGAAATTTAATCACTCTGACTCGCTATTTATAGCACCTGCGAGCCGAAAGAGGCTTGCATGAATGCATGCACATGCAGGAGACATCAAACAGACGGGAGAGACATATATTAGATGGAGGTGACAAGATGAGGCGACATATTTTTCGGTGCAAAGGAGCCATGGCGGTGCAGGTTGACATCTGGAGGGAGGGCCTGGCTCAGAGGTCTATCCGAAAGATACATGTCTCTTTTTTTGGTTTTTTTGTTTCTTGCGAGAATCGGTGCGGTATGGTGGGAGGCTGGGCTGGTCATCGCACGGTGGCTGTGCGGATGTGGAGGCCACCACAAGGTTGTCGTGCGAGAGGGGTGGTCGACATGGCCGTGCGGCCCGCACGATGGCCCTGCGGGATTTGGTACGTGTCACCTGTTCGGTCGATGCAGTATGGTGGCCGTACAATGGAACACCATTTTTTTTTGCAAATTCCAAGCTACGACTGCCACATTTGCTATTACGTCGGCAAATACTGCCATTTCGGCCGAAAACTCCCAACTCACTTGGACTTTTATTAGCTTCATCAAGAAGGTTGCTCAACTCATCTACAATACGTATATACGTTTCTGGATCACCACTGGTCCACTGCACCTAGAAACGTATGTCGTGCAAGCTGAAGCAAAACGAAGGATGATCGTTTTTCCGTAGAAGAAATTTTGTTTCCCTAATCTTCATGGAAAAATTGCTTCGACGACACTAAAGATCACAAGTTTTCGTTTATACCACCAAAACCCTCGGATATACTTTAGTACCACCGAACGCACCATTCCTTTATTTGTCGTTCCGCCCAGTCCGGTTACGCTCTTCCCATTTTTTTTTTCATTTTTTATCTCCCAAAACGCATTATGTGAAATTATTGAATTACCCCTATGGTTTGAGCACCTAGTTCGTGCTTGACTTCTTCCTGGGGCGTGAGGGGGAGGGGTGGAGGTCTGGAGGAGCCGGAGGGGGCCATTAGCTAGCGAGGAGCTCTACCACCCGACACCCCATCCTTCTCTCCTTTTCCCTCTTTGCTTATCTGCCCTTCTATCTTCTCCCATTTTGGAGCCGGCGAGGCCGAGTCGCACTCGTCGATGGACATCGCCACCTCATCACCAGATGCTCACCAGAGCCACTGCCTTCCTCCATCTCGCGCACTCGATTGCACCACCATCTACAATCGCGCGCTCATCATCTTGCATCCACGCTGCTGCGCACCATTCCTCGCGACATCACCGCTCCGTCATCTCCAGTAGCCGAAATCCCAAGCTACACTACCTCCATTCCTCGCCTCCTCCTTCACTACCTCTCTCCACTAGATCCACAAGCCCACTATCTCCTATGTGCGCTTCCTCACCATAGTCTTGCGACAGGCCGAAGGGACAAGGGGCGGTGCGGTGTGAGGCTAGGTGGTGGGAGAGAGAGGTGACACGAAGCTAGAGGGGAGGAGGAGAGGCAGGGAGGAGTAGACAACCGAGAGATGAGGAGAGGGTTGCGGTGGCTGAGAGCTCCAATGGTGCCACCGAGAAAGAGAGGTGAAGGCGTGGGTGCTAGGTAAATGAACTAGAAGGGCAAAACAGTCTCACTTGATGGCAGATATTGTCAAATTAAACAAAATGATAATAAAATATAATACATTATTTATTAGTATTAAAGTGTACCAGTATATTTCGATAGTACAAATTAGAATTGATATTTATGAGTTACCGAACCAATTTTTACGGTCTCTATTCTTCGCCGCCCCCGAAAAAAAATCTCTATTCTTCGCATGGATCCCGAGCCTGGATCCGATCGAACACACGTGGCCGCTGGCAGCTGGCTGCTCTTTGAGTCTCGCGACTCTGGAAGGTCGTCGACTCGACCCAAGTCACTCGACCCAACCCGAGCCGAGTCGAGCTTGAGCCTGAACGATCCGATCAAAGTGGCGCTGGAGCGGAGGGAGGGAGAGGCACATCGTCGTAGATCTCGTCGGATTCTGTGGGTTGCGGCGAGCGAAACTCAGCACAGCGCGGGCGAGCCCACCTGAGGCCGAGATCCAGCAGCCGCACCACCTCCGCGCAGTAATCCACCTCGCCGGCGGAAGGGGGCGGGGAGATGCAGAGCGCGACGCGGCTGACGCTGCTGCTGTGCGCGGCGTGGGCGGCCGCGCTGCTCTACGGCGAGATGGGCGCCTACTGGGCCTCCTACCTCTCCTGCTCGTGGCCATCCTCATCATCCTCCCCTTCCTCATCCCCGCCGGTCAGTACGAAACGTCGTTGGTTGTATTTGGATTGTGGCATCTGATTGGCGTGGTGTGGGGTTTTAGTTGCGGGTTTCTCTTAGGATTCTGAATTGCTTGGTTGAGTTTGTTGATCAGCACCGTATCGATTAACATTTCAACCTTTTGTTAAATCTCGTGGTTGAATTGGTGCATTAACGCAATTCGGTGACAGCTTGGTATATTAGTTAGGGGATTTCTCAGCCGGGTTCTGGTAGCTAGAATCGCAAATCACGCCAAAGTTGAGCTGATAGCATCTGTGCTCTGCAACGAAACTCTGCTTTGCAGCACATTTCAACTCTACTGCTTCTTATCGCTGCCGTAAGTTGAAACTGTTTAGTGGACCAATAACGAGTTGTAGTATAGAGGTTCCGGTACCAAGAGGGGGAATATCTTTCGGTAGACAACCAAGTTTGCATGAAATGTTTGTACGGTTGCTACAATTTCTTATCCTACAATCATATTTTTACTTTTTTTTTCTTGGACAGAATAATCACGTCAAGGTTGCCGTTGTTGCCGATCCACAGGTCAGTTTCCCTGCTAATATTATCTCATGTAACTGTGCCAAAACGCCCGTTATAGCACACACAAAATAGTTTCAGGCATATGTTGCTCTCTCCTGAAGTGTTTTCCTTTGCACTACAGCTTATGGACAGCACCTCCGTTGGCCTTCCACCGAGTTCAATTGCGCTGCAAGCAGCTGAGTTTTACACAGATTTGAACATGAGAAGGTCCTTTCAGTCTGTCATACTGCCGTTAAAGCCTGACGTGGTCTTATTTCTTGGTGACCACTTCGATGGGGGCCCATATATGCCCGATGAAGAGTAAGGCACGGATACTGAATTATATTTCACCTTTTAATTAATGCAAGAAGTTCACTTTTCATCGTTTTCGATGTTCCATCTGATGGCTAACTAGTAACATGTCATTTAGAACTGAAATGATTACTCATTGTTTGTATGTGCTTGAAAGGATGATGGCTCTATATAAAGTGATGAAACTGCAATATGTAATGACATATTAAATTTATGGCATATTATATATATGAACACCTATTTGTTTGACAGATGCTATTTTCCCCTTAAAACAATTACGCATACTCTTTATTTTAAAACCACTTATCTATTTTATATCCCTTACTGGCACTCATCTGTATTCCTACAGGAGAGAACATATATGTATTTTTAGGTTTGAAATGACCTTGAATCTGAAATGTATATCCAGATTGTGGGCTTCACTTATTTAATATTTTCAGGCCAACATAGTGTTCCAATGGTTTCAAATGGAGCAGTTATCACTATGTTGCAATCGTTGCCATAGTATTCCAGAAAATTTGAAGGTTAAGGCCAATGCTCTTTTTTAAAAGAAAACAAAAACCTTTACCTCTTGTTTAGCGATTCCCATAATTTTCCATGTGAACAGTTTGCACCTGATACTATCAAGGGATGCACAGTTCACATGTATAAATAGTATTTATGTAACAACCTTCTTAAATATTGGAGACCCAGTAACACTAACGAACATGAATAGTGATGTGTCATGAGGCTTGGCAGTTTAACTGAACAATGTGCTTGTATTTATATACATGGACAATGGTAAAATGGGTCATCTTCATAGGAGAGACCCTTCTAATTCCTAGAGCTACAGATAAACCATTCAGAAAAATGATTGACAAAGACCTTATTGGTCATATAGCTGTAATGATGGTGCATTTCCTCTTTAACTGTCCTTATTGCTGCTTCTCATCCATAAATGAACACAAATTTTCACTCTTTTTTTTTACCGAAACAGTAGGGGAGGTCCCTACGGTATAATTGAATTAAAGAAAGAGGGTTATTTACAAGAAGTTGACAGAATTTACAAACCCTCACCGAGGGCCAATAGTCACACCAATCTAGCCAGGAAAAGATTGTAGGTATTAGCTGTTCCTTCACTCTACACACATGGAGAGCTACTTGCTTGAATAGTCTTTGCCAATTCACAACAGATGGCAGCTTGTTCTAAAAAATTCTACCATTACGCTGTTTCCAAATATGCCAAGCACCTATAATGAAGACCTCCATGAAGAATGGCTGCTGGAACACCTGTCTAGCACCTTGAATCATTGAGCAGATGTCTGGATTTAGATTCCAGTGTATCCCCAGAAAGTTCTAGCAAGCTTGACTAAGTGGGCATGCAAAGAAAAGATGAAAAATTGTTTCTTCGGCTTGGGAATGGCAGAGCACACAATGTAGATCAATCCCTGAATAATCATGTCGTCTTTGTAACATTGTTTTAGTGTTCAGCCTGTCAACAAGCATGAGCCAAGCAAATACTTTCAATTTGGATACACTTCTGCTTTTCCAAATCCATTTGAAAGGGTCTGCCACCTGGATACTCTGAAAAATGTAGTAATAAAATTTGCTTGAAGAGTATTTGTGATTACCCCAATTGTATGTCCAGACATCTGTCTCAGTATGAGATAAGGTGACATGTTCTAGATCAAGCATGAGACTGCTCTACTCTTGAAAAGCCTGGGTGGATACATGAATGTGTAATTGAGCTGCTACTGTCATGTTTGTGAAAAAGTAATCCACTGAGCAATCTTTATATTTAGCAAACGAATAGAAGCAGGGGTATTTGGTTGCAAGAATTTGCCCATTCCACAAGTCGTCCCAGAAAAGAACTGTAGTAACATCACCCAATTGACAAGAAGTAATTCCCTTGTAGAGAACAATAAGCCTGAGGATGTCCTTCCACTAAAAAGAGCCTTTGTCTTGCGCATCATGTGGTAGTGTTCGCGAAATCGGCCTAGGCGGCACCTAGGCGCTCGGCGCCGGATGGCCGCTGCGACTTGGGCCTAAGTCGGCTGCCTAGGTGGTCCAAGGCGGGCGCTGGGCGGCCAGGCGGAGATGGGCGTGGTTGTGGGAGAGGGGCAGGTAGCATAGTTCGCTGGAGGGGAGCGGACCCAAAGTTAGACCAAGAGAGAAGGGGGGAGCATGGCAAGAGGGAAGGAAGCTTGCACCTTCATCGCCGTCGCCGTCGCCACTAGGCTGTAGTTGTTGTCGCCGCCGCTAGGTCATAGTCGCCGCTAGATTTCGTTGCCACCGTTGCTAGATCTCGCCGTCACCGTCGCGTCGTCAAGGAGGAGGCAGGTGGCAGCGCATGTGGGGAGTGGAGGAGGTAGGCGGCGGCGACGGTTCTTTATTTAGGGCAGGTGATGCATGTGAGAAGTGGGTTTGTTGGGCTGGGCCAGCGGTGTGAGGCCTACGCGGGAATACTGAAATGCATAGTGCGCTGCCTAGCGAGCCACCGCCTCCTTCCCCCCCAACCCTTGTGCTGCGCCCGACCCCGGCGCCTCCTGCTCGACTCTGCCTGAGTCGGCCGCCTAGCGCCTTCGTGAACCATGTGTGGTACTTCGTTATGGGTTATGGTAATAAGAATTCCAAACAAGCTGCACCCAGGGAAGATCCATTCTGTTGTAGAGCTTATGTAGATTTTTCAGAAGTAAAGCCTTGTTCTGTTGCTGCAGATTTATTGCTGTCTCCATTCTGTTTTTGTTGTGTTTCTTGTTATTGTTCAGAACTACCATAATGATTTTTTGTTTGTGATATACTGTTTCTATGCAATGACCCGGTTGATGGTTGATATTTGATATATGCTTTCTGGTTAGTTTGTTAGCTCTCGTCATTTACTTTTGCGATAATATATGGTTTATAAGTTAGAGCCATCACAAAATAATCAAATAGTTCTACATTTAACTCTATCTTCTTTTTGTAATTTGTGTTCAAAACCTTTCAGGTGGCAGGAATCTCTATTTCGCTTTAACCATATATTCAGCATGGATGAACAAAGAACAAAGCCACATGTCCCAATGTACTACCTTTCAGGAAATCATGATATTGGTTACTCAGCATTTCACTCAATTAATCCTGAGGTGAGTGACTTTGGTTGATCCCCCCCCCCCTCCTCTTCATGACTACTATTTTACATCTTACTCAAATCACAAGTCGTTTCTTTTCCAAAGTTTTTTTTTTGGGTAGGTACACACCTATTGTTTGTTTGCTCCATGTTGCGTTCTCTCACGTGATAATTCAGTTTTTTTAGAATATAATCTGCATGATGTATTAATATATATGGGAGTTTTGCACGTGCTACTATAAAATTACATGCTTAAAGAAATATGACTTTCGTTCTCAGATGACATATTAAAAGAATTATGACTTTCATAATATAGTTTTGATTGTCCACAATGTTTGTGATTGGCAAGCAGCTGCTATGTTTGCCTACCAGGCACCAGCTGCTGCATCACTGTTGCACACACGCCTTGCCCACACTGCTGCTGTTGTAACATGCATTGCCCTGCAACAACTGCACTTATACAGTTGTACTGAGAGAATTTGGAGAGAGTTGGACAATTTTAGGGCATTAGAAGTTAGTAATACATGGTTATGCATGCTGTTTAATCGAATGATCCTATAAGTTTAATGGACCTGAAGTCATGGCATCCTTGAGATATCAACATTTACCATGTTGCCAATCGCCATGAATTACTATATACCAACCACTAGACAAAACTAACCCACCTCGTCATAAAGATTCTAAACACATTTCTGGGTTACCAACATCCTCCTCAGTGTTCCAAAAATCGGCGCCTAGAGCCGATTAATCAGTCTCTAAGCGCTAGGCGGCGGGGCTCTGCTGTCATTTCCACCCAATCGGGCCTCTTAGCGGCGCCGCCGCCTAGTTGGTCAAAGCCGCTCCTAGGTGGAGGAAGTCGCAGCAGATTTCAGCGGCGCGGAGGTGGGAGATAGGCGGTCGACTAATCAAACGTCAACGAAAAGGAGTATAAAAAGCCCGGTGGTTGGGTTAGGGATTGGAGGTGAGTACTTTTGAGAGGTGAAATCCACCGCCAGATCTGCGTGGAAGGTGGAGTCTCTCGCCACCGCCTGCTCGACGTTGGTCAAATCGGGCTCCCCCGGAGTCAAATCCACCTCCCCGCTGCCACCGCCGTCTCGACATCCATCAAATCGGGCTCCCCCGCCGTTGAACCCACCTCCGCGCCACCCTGCTCTGCTTTGCCTTCACCTCCCCGCCGCCATCTCTGCCTAGTCCCCTTGCCTCCCCACTGCTCTTCATCTCCCCGTCCGACTGGCTGCCCTACCACCACCTGCTCACCTCCGCCTCCATCTGGACCAGTGGCTCCCCTTTCTCTCCCTACCACCCTGCTCTGCTTTGCCCTGCCTGCACTGCACCTAGTCGGTGGACTAATCGACGTTAGGTGGGCTAGGCACTTCGACCCCCTGCCACCCGACTAGCGCCTAGCGCTTTGGATAACCTTGATCCTCCTAGTCCTAGACATGGTGGACCCTCTTGCTCTAACTCTAGTGACCTCCCACATGAATATGCACTTCTCATTAAGGACATGGTCAACAGAAGCTAGTGTACACAATAAACAAATATGGTAACATCCATAATTCGCATAGCTTTATTAATAATCAGAGTTTATTACAAGAAATACTTACAAGCCAACGATAAAGAAACACAGCGGAAGACGAAAAAGTAGTAGACATGACTAATCGCCCACGAGCAATCGATCGGTGGCGGCCTAGTCGTCGAGATTCACACCGGTAGCGAAGTCCTTCTCTCCTGAACATTATTTGCATTAAGCAGGGTGAGCATAAACAACCGTGCTCCGCAAGTTACACCCAATAACAAAATTATAATGCATGCATAGATATTAACAAAGGAAGGCTTATAGGGTTCTTTGTGCAAAAGCAACATATGACATTTTAAATACAATAACTAAGTTCAAAAGCTCAAGTTTTACAATATCTAAAATTGAGTTTTAACTGAATTAATAAAGCTAGTGTAGGCACCAACCTAACACTAACTTAAATATGGGTATCAACCCGGGGCTTCAACCCATAATTTTTCTCATGGACACCCATGCATGTTATAAACTGTTTTACAAAATATTTTGAAAACAAAATCAAAGTCTAACTTTGAGTGGCAATTGCTAAGCATGCCCATGACCGTGGACACAGCCGAATAGTTTTATACTCTGCAGAGGTTGTACTTTACCTACAAGAGATAATCAACTTTCACTGTCGGCCACAACACGCTTCCGAAGGTGTGCAACAAAGTGATTATCACAAGACCTTTACAATGTGTCATTCCAAAGTTGGCATACCCGCTAAGGTTTCACTTCCTTTGGATTAAACCATCCGTCGGAAGCCCTCTTGCGCCATGTGAGAATATAAAAATAGGTCACTCAGTCACCCACACAACCGGATGGCACAACCACGGTGAAATGTTGTAAATTATTTAGCCAGGTTCTGCCCACACAGGACATTTGGTGGTATGGTGGAGCTTAGCAAAGAGCGGCTCTCAGACCGGTCCTTAATTAACTTTGGCGACTTCCAAAATAACCCCGGCCTCAACCATTCCGAATTGAGCGGTGCATAAATCTGCACCCACCAACTATCCATTTCGTTCAAGTCCAAACCAGTTTTTAATTTTATTTCATTTTTTAAAGTATTTGTAAACTTTCATAACACACCAATGTCATGGATACAATTTAAACAACATTTGGTTATGGCTGAAAATTCCCAAATCAAATATTTCAGGTCTAAGCATGGCTAAACACATATTTTTCCAAAGTGTTCTAGTTCATACTATTGTATAAACCAGATTTTCATCTAAGGTGTCAAGGTATGTTAATTCAATGTCAAAGTTGGCTATACAATGGTAATAGGAATAACTATAAGTTTAAAACAGACATTTAAATTAAATTGAATAAAAATAAGTATGCAGTAATAATTTAAAACAAAATTTAAATAATAAGATCAAATATTATCAAAGATGTACTTGCGTTGCTCAATTATTTGTTATTCAAACGGCGTCAAAATCTATCTGCAAAACGAGCCAAATTCAAATTAAATCCAAATAAACTCCAAAATAAATAATTTAAGTTTAGATAGCTAGATCTTGATTTTATATGGATTTAGGAATTTGGATCACTGAATTCAGAGCTCGAACGAAGGAGAACGGGCCCTCGGAAGATTGAAAATCACATGAAATGATGAAATTGGAATTTCTGGATTTAAGGAATTATTTTTCTAAAGGAAAAGCTATTTATGACACAAACCCGACGTCATATATGAATTTCTTTTATCGGTCAAATTATTTTTCTATTGGAAATTCTAATCTTTCTATGACATGTGGGACTATGGTCCATGGACAAACCCATGAAAAGTCAAAGATTCATCGTGAGCTGGGTCTACGAAATAGTGTACGTGTGCGCGTGTGCTGGTGCATTGCGTCACATGGATGGTGACGTGGGCCAGAGGAGATGGCGTGGTGTTCTCGTGGCTGCCACGTGGGTTGCCATGTCAGCCCTACGGCGGTGGCGCTCGGAACCCAAGGGTTCCGGCCATCCACGGGGTTTTGGTTGGCGGCGAGGACAACAAAAGGTAGAGGGCGATGTGGCGAACCTGACGCTCACCTTTGCGGCGAGAGGGCGTGAAGGAGTTGTCGGCGACGAGGAAGAAGGCGACAGAGCGGTTCGGGTTTGTGGCAGCACGACGTTCTGGCGCGGCTCCGGTGACGGCTGCTGGGTTTGAGCACTCACCTAATACTCAACGCTATCCCGTGGACACAACTAACACGAGAGAACACTCTAGAGCTACACTGGAGTACGACAGAGAGAACCTCTATTCTCTTGTACTACTAAGCTCTATGAAGATGAAACACAGGGAACACCGGAGACACAACTCGACCTGTGTCGTTTTTGTTCTTATTCAACTTAACAAACTGGATACATGAGCTTTATATAAGCCTCTCATGCACACAACACATGCAGCCACACCTCCACTAACCCACAACTCCCACTAACACATGCACACATGCATCCACACCTCCCACTAACCACACCTCCCACTAACTCCATGCAACACATACATGCAACAAGATTAAAAACTAACATTCTCCCCTAATCTTGTTGCACTAAAGCAGGGCTGGTTCATCGTCGGCATCCGCCATAACGAGATGCGTCTCATTCTTCTTCTTCGACTCATGGCATTTCTTCTCCCAAGAATAGTGCTCGTACTCTTGACAGTTATAGCAACACACTTTTTCCTTGTCAAAGGTGCTTTTCTTCTTACCGGAACCGGAGCCACCTTCCTTGTTCTTGGCCCTGAACTCCCATTGAGCGCGGGTGAGCAGCAAGTGCTCACCTTCCTCCTTACCAACCATGTGGCGCTCCTTGAACGCCTTTAGCCGCCCGAACACTTCTTCGACCGACATCACATCCAAGTCCTCGTGGTTCTCGAGGGTGCAAACGATCGGTAGAAACTTCGGTGTTAAGACCCGAAGCACCTTATCCACCACACAAGAGTCTTCAACCCTCTCCCAACGTCCGCATCTTGCTGAAAGCGAGGGTGACCCTCATGGCAAAACCATCAATTGACTCACCTTCACGCATATGAAGATTGTCGAATTCTTTCTTAGCGGTTTGGAGCTTGGCCCTCGTCACGCGCTCAACTCCAACGTACATGGACTTGAGAGTCGCCCATGCCTCCTTCGTCGTCCTCTTGCCGTTGAGAGCAAGAAGGGTCTCCTCGCTCACACCATGATAGATGGCCGCAAGTGCCATCTTGTCTTGGCGCCTCTCGACACCGTCTTCTTCCACAGCATCCCACACTCCTTGCACCTCCATGTACACTTGCATCTTCATTGACCATGCAGCATAGTTGCTACTAGTCAACAACGGGTACTGGAGCGTGACGCTCCCCTCCTTCCTGTCTCGTGCCAACGGCCTAATGCGAGCCACCTGCTTGCTGCCGCTAGCCACCTCTAGGCCACTGGCGACACGCCTCGACAACAACGGAGACACGGGCCTCTCCATCCTTGCCATCACAACACCGGCTCTGATACCAATTGTTGGGTTTGAGCACCCACCTAATACTCAACGCTATCCCGTGGACACAACTAACACGAGAGAACACTCTGGAGCTACACTGGAGTACGACAGAGAGAACCTCTATTCTCTTGTACTACTAAGCTCTATGAAGATGAAACAAAGGGAACACCGGAGACACAACTCGACCTGTGTCGTTTTTCTTCCTATTCAACTTAACAAACTGGATACATGAGCTTTATATAAGCCTCTCATGCACACAACACATGCAGCCACACCTCCACTAACCCACAACTCCCACTAACACATGCACACATGCATCCACACCTCCCACTAACTCCATGCAACACATACATGCAACAAGATTAAAAACTAACAACGGCAATGTGCGACTGGGGTAGAACACGACACGACGAAGGCTATGGAGTGGTCGAACGTGGTAGTGCATCGTCGACGGAGAGGAAATTCCGGCGACCCCTAAACTCAAATTTCGGCGAACACAAGAGGTTGGGGCTAGGTGAGTGGCGGAGATGGGATGAGATGAAGGAGGTGCACCTGGGGCTCCTATTTATAGGGCGAGGGGAGGACGGGAGAAGATCGATTGGCGGCCGTTACACGTCGGGATTGGCGGTTGCGCAAACACAGAATAAAGCGAGTTAAAGCGGTTTGATGGTGGAAATGAGGTGCGGAAGAACGTGGCCTTAAATGGCTTTAATGGCGCACGATCGGGCGGTAACGGTCAGCTTCAAGACCTTTAGGCGTGCGGCCATGGTGGGCGAGCAAGTGGCGGAGGTTGGGATGATCCTGATAGGCGGGCCCACTTGCAGCGGGAGAGAGAGCGAGAGAGAGGGAAAGGAAAGGTGGAGTTGGACAGGTAGTTGGGAGCAGGTCGAGTGCAGGTGGGCCCCGGGAAAAAGATGGGCTGGGTGGAGGAAAAAGGGAAAAAGGCCCGGGAAAAAGAGATTCGGCCCAAAAATGGTTTCCAAATTTTTGAGGCTTTTGAATTTCATAAATGAGAAGAAATCAAGTAGACTTTTTAGAAAATAACAAATAGAGTTAAAAAATTCTAGATAAATTCACAGAAATTCCTGGAATTATTTTGAACTTAATAAAATTATTTCCAACTTAAATTTGTCTTTTATTTTTGCAAACAAATTATTTTTCATTTCAGGAAAATAGAAAAATCCTTTTTAAAGACCAAAAAATTCAATAAATTAATTAAAATTTTCTTTTTTTCACCTTAAATTCAATAAAATCCCAGAAAACTCAATAAATTTTATTTAAAATCTAGAAAATTCAAGAAAAGCCGGAAAACTCTTTTAAAACTCTATAAATCCAATAAAATAATAATTTTATTAATTTTAATTTTGGTAACAAAACTTTGGGATGTTACAGGAATTGAGTGTGCTAGGTGTTGTGAGCTTGGGGTATTGTGGCCTTAATTTTTCTAGTAATGCCTCTTGGTGTGTGTGTGTGATCTTGCTGAATGGGTGTCTATAACACCCTACTCCACCCTATCCCTATCTGTCCTCTTCCTCTCTGCACTTAATGGCTTTACCATAGTTACTTAGTCATTTTAAACATTTCAAATATTTTATCGCCAAAACCTGAAATTTAATTATTTCTCAAATTTAAGTTTACAGACCATAACTGAAATTACATAGACATAACAAATTTTCTATACAATACTTTCCAGTTTCCACCCAAAGTCAAGTTTTGGAGTAGCATTTCTGTACTTGCGTAGAGTACATGAGAACACAAAATGTTTACATACTACAGGCTATCAAATTCCTTTTTTTTTTCTTGTAGGTCATCAGTCGGTATGAAAAAGAATTTGGATCAAGAAACTACCAGTTTTCAGCTGGGAAAGTGGACTTTGTTGTTGTTGATGCCCAAACTCTTGATGGTATGTTACCATGCCTCCAAAGTTTTGTTTACTACGTGGTATGAACTACACTACAAAGGAAATCCCACCTTAGTAGTGGAAATATTCATATTATAGAATCTTGATTGTGGTTTATGAATGATGATTTTAAGTTGTTTTGAAGTTTTCCTTTGATGATGCTGCTTTCTATAGCTAAAGAACTGTCAATATTTGTTTAGCAGGAGCCAAACAAAGCAAAGAAAGATCCTCCTCTTGGGAGTTCATTAAAACACTGTCATCTGGTATGGTACTGTAGTTGTACAGATGATTATGCACAGTGTTACAATTACTATCAAGTCTTGACTAATTTTGCTTCTCTTTTAAGGTAACGAATCAAACCCAAAGGTTCTACTAACACATATTCCCCTCTACCGACCCGACAACACTCCTTGTGGTCCACATCGTTCTTCACCTGTTATAAATCAGGTATATTCTATCATTAGTAGTACAAAAGGTGTTATTTCTGTCCTATTTTTAAAATAAAACATGAATTCATGAACTTGCCTATGCTTCTTTTCACATATCATGAAAATAACAGTGTTTTCATAGCATATTTCTTTTCATTATGAAATAACAGTGTTTTCATATGTAGCACCAGTGCACCAGTTTATCCATTGATAGAATATTCTGCAGATTGCACGGCATTTGTGTTTTGAATTTCTACAAGGATTTCAACAAACCACATATATATTTTGCTGATTGATTTTATTCTGATCCAGAGGGTATCTAATGCTGCCATGGACCAAGGAATCACGTATGTCCTTCCTCAAAGTATCGCTGTTTTCCTGCTTTTGACTGATGTTGCATTGTAATCCTTTGAATGGTAGAATTAATATTTTTGAACTCTCTTGAGCGTTAGTTTTGGAGCTACTTGTCGATATTCTTCCTGGTAAAAGAATTGCTAATGTGATTAGGGGTGCTGTATCCAAAACTCTCAAATTTTCCTGGTTGAGTGTTTCCCTATGTTCTCTTGAAAATTTACTTTTCCGTCAAATCAGTTCAAAATTCATCGTTGGCTATCAAGACATGTTCCATACGTTAACATATGGCCATAAGGATTAACATAAGATTTTGTTTTATGCAGCTATCAGAATTATCTAAGCAAAGAAACTTCTGACCTTTTGCTAAGCTTGTTGAAGCCGGTAAGCATCTTTTGCAATTTCGAGAGATTTAAATCAACTTGTAATTATTTGGATTTCGATTAATCCCTCTGCAGGTTCTTGTGCTCTCAGGCCATGACCATGACCAATGTACAGTTGTCCACTCCACTCCATTTGGGCCAGTAGTGGAGGTGAGAAAATTGTAATCTTTGCGTTGCCATATGTTCCAAGTTTTGCATCTCTAATGGAACTATTAATTCTGCAGCATACCCTCGGAACAATTAGTTGGCAGCAGGGAAATCTCTATCCATCTTTCATGCTGCTGTCTGCTGGGCCCAAGTTGTCACGAAATTCAACTGATCTAAATCATGAGGTTCTGACGAATCTTTGTTTTCTGCCAAAACAAACTCATATTTATATCTGGTAATGCTTATTATGTACACCTTCTGCTTGTTTTGCTTATTAAGTGACAGATTTATAATTGAACTGTCTGACTAGTTGTGTCTGCTGTTTATACAGGTATATCTGCCAGTTTGTAGTGACCATCCTTCTACTGACCTTTTGGCCAACAAACGGTCTCAGCTCTCTTCCTTATGTGAACACATTTGTAAGCTTCATGAGGTCGGTGGGTGCTGAGCTGTTTTCTAGAACCAAAGAAAAAGATGACGAGGAGGATGGTGAATATGAAATGGTTTGGGACGCAGAGGGATCCATGCACCTGGTTAAAAAGGCCGTTTCAAGGGGCCCCGTCACTAACCCGGAGTCAAGAACTACAGGACGGTGTGTACTTTTTTGATGATGCTTTCGGGTACTTAGCAGAACTGAAAAATTGATTGTTTCTGTTTTTTTAACCGAAAGATCTCTGATCTCCATGGCAGAGGAAATGTTGTTGCAAGGCCAACAGCTAGGAAGCACCAATTGGATCATGGTTCATCTGTTCTTGTTGAGATGAGCTCTGAAATGACGTCAGAAGATGGAGGGAAGTTTCCTCGCCCGAGCAAATCGAAAATAAGGAAGGTGCTCCAGAGGCTGTTCCGTGTCATTCAGTCAATTGTTGTCATTGCCGCACTGAACGTCCCTCTATACATGATGCTTCTCTTCAAGGATTGGATTGACCATTGAACAACATACAACGGAGTCTACCAGCCTCAGTAGAGTGCTACGAGGGAGGGGGGAGCTGAACTTGCAAACGCTGATGAAACTGCAGGAATTGTGCCTTTGGTCGATGTAATCAAATATCAATAGATGCATTAATTCATTTGGAGGTGATCATGTGGTGAACATTTTGGATTTTGACTCTTATCTAGATGTAATATCCGGCCCACACTAAGCCCAGAATGCTACCTAAGTTATTTTTACTAACAATTTAGCAATATTTACTAATAATTCCAGCAAGCAATGTATAAAATAAAACCCCACAATGAGTCACCTATTAACAATCATAACAATATAAAGGCATATATGATTAAATTTAACAACTTGAAACCATGCATCCAAGAACGCTTAGGTCACACGCATCCAACAACGCTTAGGTCATATGGCCTAGGAAACATATTATCATCATTATTTATGTGTTCAAGTAACATAATATATTTTCCATTAATGTAATGCATCTTTATTTTACATGCTCATATGTTCATCTCATTGCTTATATCGGTATAGCATGAGTGAACACTCGCGACAATACTCACTATTTCATCATCTCGTCCTCCACGAATCTCTCTGCTCATGTGGAGTTCTACCACCATAACAGATATCACATGCCACCTGAGGTGGTCTACATCATTCATGACATGATTATGCATATGGTGCAAGAATGCAATTTGTTCTATTATTCATTAACATGATCCATTATCATCATTACCATGCCATCATTGTGATAATACCATCATCATCGTCATATCATTATTATTTTTATGGCATTAAAATAATCGTAATAAAATGTCATGGCAATAATTGTAAAGACAAGTGGCAAACAAACCGATGTCTACCACTCTACTATGCACTTGCCTTTTAGCTACGAAATCCATAACGATGCAAAGGTAGCATCGAAACTCGAAGCAACACTGTCGGGACCCAAATATGCAAATTTGGACCCTTTGTGTATAATGTGATAATCCATGATTATGCTAGTGCACACAGCGTCAGCATAGATGAATATAATTCCACACAAGGCGGATATAATAATAAATAACTAATTTGATTAATAAATAATGGTTGTGACCTTTTGGTCGAGTTTACATTTATTAAGCCACGCAGGGCTGACACTAAATAAAGAGATGGTAGCGGAACGGAAACAAGTCTAGCGGAAACCCATCGACTTACCACATGCAACCGACTGGGATCAAGACCTAGCGATCACCCTCCTTGTAAAACTCATCCTCGAAAGCAGGCGAAGACTCTACTTTAGCTTAATGATTGCAGCAAGAATGGGTACTCCGAGTACTCAACAAGTTGTACCACGTGTTGCAATTATAGATGATAGCTTATTCTAAAGGAAATAGCTTCTATGGTTATTTTACAAAAAGCAACACTTGCAATTGAATACAATAATAGATTGAAAATGTAATTTAAAATGAATAATTAATAATAGTTTAACTTGTATTTTTACAAAGAACACAAAGCCTAATCGGTTTCTTTCACACAGCCGTATGAGTTTAACCACACAGCTGTCCCTTCCCAAGTGTTTTCATGAAAATCTACCCCTCGTGTTAAATCCCTGGGCATGTCCATGAACACGGATACGAATATTCGAATGGATTGATTAACACTATGCAGATGTTTGTACAAAGTTCTAAGAAGTGACTGTTGCTGATTCTACGACAGAGGCCAAGTACATTGCAGCTTTTGAAGCTGCGAAAGAAGGTGTTTGGATAAGGAATTTCATTGCTGAGTTGGGTGTGGTTCTGAGTGTCTCGAGCCCAATGGATCTCTATTGTGACAATAATGGAGCCATTGCGTAGGCTAAGGAGCCTAGATCCCATCAGAAGTTCAAACATATACTCAGATGTTATCATCTTATTCGCGAATTGTTGGATAGAGGAGATGTTAAGATATGCAAAGTTTATAAGGATTTAAATGTTGCTGATCCGTTGACAAAGCCTCTCACACAGTCAAAGCATAAGGCACACACAAGAGCTATCGGTATTAGATACTTAAATGATTGACTCTAGTGCAAGTGCGAGACTGTTGGAAATATGCCCTAGAGGTAATCATAGAGATGATTATATTTCATTATATTCATAACATTGAATAATATGTTATCTTGTTACTAGAATAATATCAATAATATTGATTATAAAGTATGTGACTTGATTGTGAAATTCTATATTTCTACGATGATTATTCTTAAACGTTCCCTGGTCGAATACATATGAATAGACTAGCATATGTATTGGTTGATGACTATGTTTCACAAGTTATGGATATGGAGATATCAAACCAATAATATGGACACATGTTAGAGAACATGGTGTTGAAAAAGACCCACCTTGAGATACTGTTGATATTGTTATGATTCTATGTATCATTCGTTGGTCTCAAGTAATGATGATGTACAATACTTAGACCTGAGATCAGCATGGTTTCCTACATATGTAATAGCACTCTTAGGGGTTGTCAAACGCTAGTCGTAACTAGGTAGTTATAAAGGTAGCTTTCGGGTATGCTATGAAATATGCGGAGGGATGTGACTGGTCGAATATGTGATTTACCCCTCCTAACATAACAGGAGAGATGTCTCTAGGCCCCTTGTTGTGGTCGGATAAAGAAAGTGCATGGCCATGCCACTAGTGGTCGAAGTGTCGACCACATGAAGTTATTCGACACTTGATCAAGAAAGTATTGAATAGTCCATGGATAACACATCTCACTTGGAGTTCAACCAGATATCGTGAGTCAAAGCGAGCATACATGAGAAGATCTTTCAGTTCGATAAGATACGGACAAGTCATATGGAGATACGAGCTGGTCATAGGCTGGTCGAACATGGTCACTAAGTGGTCAAAACCTGGTCGTAAGGAGTTACGAATTGGTCGAGACCAAATATGAACTTGTCGTATAGAGATACGAGCTGGTCGTTTGTAATATGGACCTGGTCGTAGATCATATTGCATTAAGGTTTGTTCGAAATATTCTATGTGTGTTTGGGAATCATTATATGTGCTAGGTACCGCTAACGACTAGTGGTCGAAAAAGAGTTTTCAAGTCGCAACCGATTACACATGAATCTATAGGTTCGCACACTTAAAGGACTAGAATTTGATTTGGATGGTGATCCGAAATCTTGTAGGCCACGAGTTCCTAATGGGCCTCAAGTACGAGACCCATCATGGATGCCTATATATATAGAGGGGTGGTGGCATGAGGTGAGGATGATCTTTTGAAGAACTCTCGAAATCCTAACAGCCACACGTTCCTAATAACACGCTGCCGACGCTAGCACTCCAGCGTGTAGTATCCCTGCCCCGTACGTGTGGATATCTTGGAGGTGTTGTTGCGAAGCATCAACACTAGAATGATCCGTAACTCGTGACGATCACAAGACTCAGAGAAGAAGACGTGCAGCGATTATGACTACGACTGCATCAACTCGCTACATCGACTCTACTTCTGCTACGAGTCGGCGCGTCTAGTGGTAATCTCGTGATCTATTACTAGTGGAGGTTTCTTGGTTGCGTGGCAAAATTTTATTTTGTGCTATCGTAGCCTACCCGTAACCCATCACTTGCGGATGACCTAGTCGCACCACCTCGTCCTCACGCTGGAGCAATCCACCGCCGTTTCACCATTGACCCAAGCCTCCGTTGTCACTGTCACCACAGTTGAGCACCTTGCCGACCCTCATCATTGCATCTGAGCCGAGGGATGAGTTCACCGAAGATCAAGCATGCCGGTGGTGTCCTCCACTCGCCGCCGGCTGCCATCAAGCCTCCACCCACTATCAATCTTGTTGACGTGGCAACCCACATGGCTACCACCTCGCTACCAACTGGCGCTACGCTAGCACAAGCCCGTGCCACATCAGCCTCGTGTTGCATCGCTACCACGTCAGCACCTTCGTCCATGTGTCTGCCACCTCAACGCTAGCTATTACCCCACGTCAGCCATGTGTGCGTCACGTGTGCATCCTTAGCCACGACAGTAGCCACCCATGCTAAACCCTAGATCCAGTCAATGTGGACTTAGTCCACGGTGGACCAAACCACTAACATGTTGACCCCCACATGTCGGACTCTAATCCTATTTTCAGGAATTTCTTTAATTTCTAAAGTTCAATTTTCGAGTGGCCCCACCTATCAGTTTTCTCACTCCTTGTTATTTTTCTTTGATTTTCTCAGCCGACCAACTTCCAAGAGCCCGTTCTTCCTCATATGAACTCCGATTGAGCTCATTCAAGTCTCTAAATTCAAGCTCTACCTTCCTGTTATTTTTATTTAAGTTCTGGAGTTCATTTATTGCTCTATTTTTATTTATTTGTGTTTTTTCTTTCATTTACGAGTATACGTTGATACTTCGAGAGCATTCGAGGAAGGAAAAGTTGATCAAGCTCAAGACCAGTACCAAGACTTGTTTCAAAGCAAGTTGTGCTTTAACCATGTTGCACCCATTTTTCCTAAATTACTTTGTTCAAGCTATTGCATGTTATTTCATTTATTAAATGCACCTACCTGATTATGTCCACCTTGCTTATTGTATTACCATGATTATTTGTCTCACTAGCTTGAATAACTACTAGTTGGTAATATCATAGCACCAATATGGGTTGGTTAGACACGATTAGTATGTTTAGTCATGCAACGGGTCATTGATATCATTTTAAATTGTAAATCTAAACTTAACTAAGTGATTATGGAATTCCTTTGTGAAAACATGTGTGCAGTATGTTGTCAATCGTTGATGGTATGTGTTGCACTTAATCAACAAGGTGGGAAAAATCTAGACTAAGGCAGGTGGAAGGATTTGTAATATGGTGGAGTTGTGTGTGTTTGGAAAAATATGAATATTGGAAACTGAGAGCAGCTTGGCAGTCTCGTCTTGGTTAATTAAGGACTTAACTTTGTGCGTCATTGAACTAAGCTATAATTGTACGACCACATGCCTAGTGTGGGACAGGCCTAACTTAGTAAGTTATGGATCTTGATATTGACTACTCAACTAGTAGGTTAAGCTCTGTGCTAGGGTGGAGGCGTGACTCTCTCTCTCTCTCTATGTGGTTGGCTCACATTTATGAGTGGTTCATCATCTCCAGGTCCAACGGTGTGCGATGGGCCAATAACCTCTGTGGGGTTTGGTGTCGGCAATATGCACATCGGGAGGGTGATTGTCGAGATGAAGTTTCAGAAAGGTTTTGTTATGATTGGTGCTAACTACACCGGTTATTTCTTATAGGTAAAGTGTACAACAACTGTAGAGTGTTAAACAATCTATTCAAATAGTCGCATCTGCGGTCATTGACATGCTTGGGGATTTCACACAAGGGGTAGATATTCATAAAATAATTTGGAGGGACAGTTGTGTGAATTAACTCATATGGCTGTGTGAAAGAAAAATTATTAGGCTATGTGAGCTTTATGAAATACTTGTTAAATTATTTTTGTTTATTTATTTTAAATTACACTTTCAATCTATTATTCGTATTCAAATGTGGATGTTGCTTTCGCAAAATAACCATATGAGTTATTTCCTTTAAAATAAGTTATCATCTATAATTTGCATTTTGTGGTACAACTGGCTAAGTACTCGGAGTAATCATTCTTGTTACAATCATTATTCAGCTGAAGTGGAGGAGTCTTCACCCACTTTTGAGGAGGAGTTTCATGAGGAGGTTGATCTCTAGGCCTTGATCCCAGTCAGTTGCCTGTGGCAACTCGATGGGTATTCACTGGAGTTGCTTTTGTTCCACTACAGCTTCTTTATTTAGTGCTCAGCCCTGCATGGCCTAATAAGTGTAAACTCGACCATAAGGTTACAACCATTATTTACTATTCAAATTAGTCATTTATTCCTATATTCATTGTGTGTGGAATGATATTCATCTATACTGACACTGTGTGCACTGGCGTTATCATGGACTAGTGAAGTATACACAGAGGGTCCAGATTTGCATATTTGGACCCCGACACCTTCGTTAGTCCGTTAGTCCAAAAGACAAAACTTTGTACTCATAATGCATGTACATAATGGAGAAAGCGGTCTTCTCAATATCCTGTTCCCACACATGGATTTTTATTATACCCAGATTGAAGATCAATTTTAGAGAACACTTGAGCTCCATTCAACTGATCAAACAAGTCCTCAATGCGGGGCAAAGGATATTTATTTTTGATTGTCACCAGGTTGAGAGCACGGTAATCAACACATATACACCTCCCATCTTTCTTTTATGTGAACAACATAGGAGCTCCCCAAGGTGACACACTACGCCGAATAAGATCTTTGGATAACAAATCATCCAATTGCTTCTTCAACTCCTCCTGGAAAAGACATGTCAAACGATACGGAGACAAGGAGATGGGTCGAGTACCGAGGACAAGATCAATGTGGAATTCCACATTCCTCTCAGGAAGCATTCCTAGAAGCTCAGCGGGAAATACATAGGGTTAGTCTCGCAATATCAAAATCTCATCGATAAGCGAAGCTACACTCGACTTTTTGCAAGAGCCAAGAGTAATCCAATCTTCACAGCTCAGTGGCTAGGGAACAAACTGGCCAACACAAACAGAGAATGCGAAGGTGCACTCCCCTGAAAGGTAAACTCCTCTCTGGATGAAGCCTGCAAAGTAATGGTCTTCCAGAAACAAGAGATCACAGCATGGTAACAACGCAACCAGTCCATGCCATGGATAACATCAAACAACGCTAACTGAATAATCGTCATATTAGCGGTGAAATCCTCATCATCAATAGAAACCACACAACTAGGATAAATTATAGAACTAATAATGATTCCCCTAGGCAAGCTAACAAGAACTGACGGCGAAATCCGTTGCATAATCGTATTTGCCCTCCTTGCAAATTCTAGCGATATGAACAACTAGGTAACTCCAAAATAAAAAAGAACAAGGGCATCATGGGAATCCATAAGTAATATACCTGTCACCATGTCAGGACATCCTACAGACTCAGCAGTAGGCATGGCGTAGACTCTAGGTGGCGCCATGGCAACGGAAGGTGGTGTTAGGGCAGCGGAAGCCCTGACACTCGGCTCAGGCGGTGCGGAAACAGCTGGAGGTGTAGCAATATGAAGCGGATCAGTCGGCATAGGCTTCTAGTGGCACCCAGCAAGTGAACCCAGATTGGAGGCAACTCTGGGGTAAGAGCAGCCGCCATCATCTGTAGAGACCCCCTGAGTAGAAGCAATTGATGTAGAGGCGGGTATTGGTCCCCACTTGAGCATGCTAGTGGGATTCTACCAACAAACCAGCTCGATGTGACCTGACTGACCAAAGTGACGATACTCTCCCATCCAAGAACACTCAACCACACGATAACCACCTCCACACTTGAAGCACATCGTACCGTCCCCTGGGACAGGGTGGTAAGATGAAGTCATTGAGGAAGAATGAGGCGCTGAAGAATAAAATGGCCTCAGTTGCTTTGACTTGTCGAACGACGGAGGGTGATGACCTCCCTTGAACTTCTTAGGAGAGGGCCACTGAAAAGACCCACGCCCTCACTAAAGCTCCTCTTCTGGTTACTACTAGAAGCAACAAAACTGCCAGAACACTGCAGCCCGTTAGTGATATGCATCTCGACCCATACCTCGGATGCTAAACAATGAATCAAGTCACAGTGGTGTGGCTCCCAGAACATGTTAGAACTCGGAATTGAGGCCCCGACGGAACCTCTTGGCCTTCAAGATATTATCATTTGCCACTAATGGTATGAAGTAGACCAAGTTGTTGTGTGGATATCATGGGGATATGCTCCTGATCTTATGATGATGTGACAATTGGCAATGGCGTTAAAGGTTTATCGTTTCACGTGTTTTCGGCAATGTTGGCATGTTTGTCGAGTCTCGAGACGGTCCGACCGGCGGCGGCCAGATCGATCGCCATAGGGTCTGTCCGACCGCCACCCACAGCGATCGGACCGCCATAGCGGTGGTCGGATCGGCCAATTTCTAAAGGTGGTGTTTTGAGCTGGGCCAAAAATAGATGTTGTAGGCAACATAGGGGATTCTATTGCACTTGGTCTCATAATTTTTGGAGTTTCCAGTCAAAAGTTCTATTCGTTTGAAAATTCCAGTAGGTTTTGGATTTTCAGGAGCTGATTTTGGCTATGTCCCAACTGGCGGTCAAACCGGGCAACAGGTGGCGGTCAGACCGGACATGCTGGCGGTCTGATCGGTTTTTACTTGGATCGTCGTCCTTCGTGGCGGCGATGTTTGATTGTTATGTCAAAGTCATGAGTTTCAGTGCATATGTGTTGCATGATGCATGTTTTGACTAACATGGGTCAACTTGTGAAGAACTTGTTCCCAGATTTGGTTTGCTTGTCTATTGTTGTGCAGGTTGCTTGGTGGTCAACGACGGTCAACGGTGAGGATGATCGGGACTAAGCTTGGAGAGCTGAGGTCCAGAACGATCAACGATGCCGGGTGAGGTCAATGAACTCAAGCGTGGTGCAAGATAGACAAGGGTGACCTATTGGCCAATCTGCGGCGCAAGATGGCGCAAGAGGAAGCTGATTAGGTCAAGAGGCAATAAAGACGACGCTTTAAAAAGCGTACGTGTGTGACCCGTTTCTTTTGGGCCTTAACGGGAGCCCAATTGACTCAAACTTCTAGAAGGTCTAAACCTCCGATATAAATAGAGGATGGAGGTGGCTGCACCCCTCTTCAGCTCTTTTATCGTTTTGAAACCCTAATTTGGCTTAGGGAGAGGAGATGTGGAGGTTAGGGTTCTAGAGAGTTTTGATTTGATTTTCTGCTCATAGATTGAGCTTTGTCCTCCATTGATGGAGTGGCTGTAAACCAAAATCATATCAAATCAATACAAGAAAAGTTTGATTAAAGTTTTGTCTCTTTGCTTTCCTTATCTCTATTTGATGATTTTGAGTCTTTCTTTGATTCGTGAGTTTTTACTTGATTTCTTCACGTGATCTAGCTTGCTGTAACATGTGGGAACATATCTAGGATCATCTTAATTATTAATCACCCACGAGCAAGATTTTGGATCTAGTTTTCATTTTAACTCGATTTTGAACCTTCCTCCTCTCAAACGGAAAATGATCGTAATTATTCCAAGAATTTTCACAATCTTCCATTGGAATAGGTTCCTGACATCATAGAGAAGGTGTGTTCCAAGTTTCATCGAGTTTGGAGTTGTAGATCAAAAGTTACATCTATTTGCAACTTCGCTCTTCGGGCTGTTTGATCTGTTCTTCAAGCCGGCGGTCAGACCGCCCAAGGTCACCGGTCCGACCGTCAGGGTCAGCGGTCAGACCACCATAGACCCAGCGGTCAGACCGCCCATCACCGAGTTTTGTTTTAGCTTGTGTTGATTTTTGTTGTTTTGCTTTGGGGGTTAAATTGGATTCAATACTAGTCTTCCGCTGTACTGGTATATTGATCTTCATAGCTTCCATAGCTATTGGAGTAAAATCTTATTGAATCAATTATTTGTGAAAAAGTGAGCGTGCTCCTATTCACCCCCCTCTAGTCACCTTTTCGGTCCAACATGTTGAACACCGCCTCATACTCATTCACTGTCCTCTTGCCCTGAATGAAAGTGGACAGGGTAACCTCTATCTTCTCTACGAAAGAATCTGGGTAGAACGTTGCCCTGAACTGGCCAATGAAGATCTCCCAAGTAACTGGACCCTTAGCAGTGGTCTTAGATAATAGAACCCCTTCCCACCTATTTCCGCCTGACCCTTAAGATGAAAGGCCAAAAAGCAGGCCTTCTAGTGTAAGGTCAACTCTAGAGCTCCAAACTGATTCTCCATGTAAAGTAGCTAATCCGCCGCTTGGACTGGCACTGCGGATCCGTCGAACGAATCCAACATCAACACCATCCACTCACGAAGACTCATATACACCTCAAGTGCGGCTGGAGGAACAACAGGGGCAACAACAAATGTCACGGTAGCGCGAGCCACCAACACCAGTTGACGAGGATTGAAACCTCTATATATTATTTAATACATAGAAAAGATCATATGTCTTCATGGTCATAACCGCTAAGGCTAACGACCTCACTAGTTGTAAGGATTCCAGAGGTTACATAATATATACTCTGGTCGGACAAGATTCCTAACCTAGTCTCCGACCAGTCGAATGCTCATAAGGCTTTGAACTTGTATCTGGGTCTGAGTCCAGGTATAACCTTTACCGTGTGACGAATGGAACATGTGTTGTATATTCCATACCACGCGACGTTACATAACTCTAAGACACTGGAGTACAGTTAAATGACTCACTGACATATAACCGCACAACAGTTGATACATTGTCAACTAACGCCTCTCTCCGACCAGACGCATCACTTCCCAACCGGCGTCTCTCCAAGGGATAAATGCCAACGCTTCATCAACTATATAAGGAGGATCGCGGAAGGTGGAGAGGGGGGGTTCAGAAGAGAGATCGATTGGAAGGCACTTCAGAAGACAACCATTCGATTAGTTTACAACACCATAGTAGGCATTACGCTCCAGTGTTAATAGGATTAGCCTCTTTGATCAGATTACATGCACTCCTTGTAATATCCAGTTCATAGCAATAAAGAGAAACCCCATTCCTTTTCAGGGGATACGTGCTATTTTTCCTCTGTTTTTTTATATATTTGTAAGTTCAGTGATTTGATCGTCGACAGCTGGCGTCGTCCGTGGGAAGAACGCGCAATTATCCTGAAGAAGTTCTTCGCTCGTCAAATCCTCACCCATCCTTCATAATCGTTCATGCGACTATGGCAGGAATTTGGGACGAGGAGAACTGGTTCGATTTGGATGACTACTCCAGTCTCGACATATTAGCCTGCATTCAGGCCATGCAAGAGAACTGGGCGTCATCATGTTCCTCATCCGCCGGTTCGTAGGTCACTGACGACAACGAAGTCGAGCGGATGGATGAGGATGCACCACTACGATAAGTGGTGCTTCCCGAGGGACAGGTCACTCCGACCAGCTCGGAGCGTCCGGAAATCTCTCCAAGTCCAATCCTTTCGACCGGCGAAAAAGGTGATGAACCCTCAGCCTTGCAATCCGAGAATCAATACATTCTCGATACAATCATGGCTGACAGGTGTTCACCAACGGCTTCTGGAAATTCCAGGAGCCAACCGATATCTGGTAACAATCTCGAAGAAACCCTCACCGGTTATGGGCCTAGTGGGAACAATAAGGCTCAGCATACGATCGGCAATCCACCGGGTCAGGCTGAGTTCACCACGAAGACCTCAGGAGGTGCTTATCTCCAACCGGTCTCTATCGTGGAAGTCTCAGGTAGAAGCACCAAAAATCTCTCCACTAATTACAGTGGAAACTCTTCGGAGGATCGCTGCTGGAAACACGAGGTCAATGCGATCGAAAATACAGATCGTAATGTCGTGTACGGTCCTGCACACACTGCCTCGCCACCACATACTAATGAAAATAGCACGGGCAATCGAGCACCAATTACCAGAGACGACAGAACTGATGGACATCCATTAGTTAATTCACCTGGTTCTGCCCCACCAAGGATGATGGGTCGGATGGGGCCAGGTGCAAGGTCAAGAGAAGGTTCAGATCTAGGAACGCCAACAACCTCAATGGATCCTATGAGACCTTCAGTAACTGTACAAAACCTGCAGCGTATTCAGAATATTTTAAACAACACTGACCCTGCTCTTGCAGGAGCTACGGGTTTTGTCTAGTTGGTGGGACAAGTATCGGAAATCCTTCAACAAACCGTGCAATGTACGGAAGCATACCGGGAACATAGGACATCACAAAGTCAAACTATGACTTCGTCCCAACGTTCCTCCCTCAGCAGAGGGCGGCATGGTTATGTTGGGAGTCGATCGATACCAAGATCTCCTCGACGATTCCGACCAACAATTCATGAAGGAAGGAGATTATTCCAAACAACCACACCTTCCCCTCGTCGAGAGAGTTAGTCGCTTGGCCCCGATGATCTATGACATCGTTTGGGCCGAGCAGGTGATCAAAGGCGTTATCCTAACGCCCCCGATCAGATCAGAACACTGGAGCCCCGGTATTCCAATATGAGAAATCGGTCTCCGACCGGTCACAATCCGGCATCTTTTCAAAGAAGGCGCCATGAGTCAGTCACGGGCTGCCGAGCCTTCTCCGTAGGGCTCCAGGCTGTGCGTTGGCCTAACAGGTTTCGACTGACCAACATGGATAAGTTCAATGGGTCCCAAAACCCGTTAGAATTTCTCCAGATTTATACCACCGCCATCAGAGCAGCTGGAGGTGATGAAAATGTGATGGCTAACTACTTACCTACGGTACTGGAAGGATCTGCCCGGTCTTGGTTGCTCAACCAGCCGATCGAATCAATCTACACTTGGGAACAACTCTGCGATCTTTTGATTGTAAATTTCTAGGGTAATACGATCGCCCTGGAAAGGAGGATGACATCCATCGGATCCGGCAAAACCCGAAAGAGACTCTTCGTCAATATATCAAGAGGTTTAGCCAGATTCATAACTCAATACTAGAGATTGCAGAGTCTTCTGTGATTCAAGCTTTCAAGGTAGTTGAGGAATCGGCGGTTTATAGAGGACATTGCCATGAGTCCTCCACGAACAACCGTCGAACTTTTCGACATGGCTGATAAATACATCACCGCTAGTGAAGCGGTTGAATGGAGTGAAGCCATAGATCAAATGGATAAAGCTCCTCAACCTGGCTTGGAGAAGCTAGAAAAGAAGTATAAAAAGTTTCTCAAGAAGAAGAAACACCACAAGATGGACGATAAGGAGGTCCTAGCGGTCGGTCCCAAACAAGTTTACCAAAGGTAAGAGAGATTATACCGGTCGAGGCAAGGTAAAAATTCCGACCGATGGGTATAAGAAGAATAAGAAGTGGTGCCCATTTCGCCAACAGGCAGGGTATGATTTGCGCACCTGTCGTGCTTGGTAAAAGAAATTAGAAGATTACTATGCAAGAAAAGGCCATCTTCCATCAATACAAGAATTAGGAGAAGCAAACTCTAAAAAAGACAAGGATGGCAACTAGGAGATGGAGTACCAAGAACCTCAACATACAGTCAACGTGATCTTTAGAGGATCTTCATCGTACGACTCACGATGTCATCTGAAGGCCATGGAGCGAGAGGTCAACCTTGCGGAGTCTTCGATCACCACCAAGCCATCAAGGTGGTCAGACACAGTAATCTCCTTCGGCAAAGAAGACTGCCCCGTTCCGTCGACACGACCGGGTAGGTTTTCTATTATAGTTGAACATACTATTAACACTTGCAAGGTAAATCGAGTCTTGATAGATGGTGGTATTTCTTTAAACATTTTATTTTCGGGAGCATTAGAAGAAATGCAGGTTCCTAGATCAAAGGTGAAACCAGTAAAATATGCCTTCCATGGCATAGTCCATGGTTCTACCGCCAAACCGATAGGACAGGTGTCCCTACCGGTTACGTTCGGAAGCCCTGATAACTTCCGAACATAAAAGGTTTCGTTTGACGTGGTTGATTTTGAAACCTCATATAACGGAATCCTTGGTCGTTCAGCTCTAGCAAAATTTCTGATAGCCACGCATTACGGTTATCAAAGTTTAAAGATACTAGGACCAAAAGGTGTCAACATGGTTCGAGGAAATCAGAAGATGGCTTATGCATGCGATCGGAGGTCTTTAGAACTGGTCGATGAACTTTCGACCAGAAACACTGACTCATTTGCAATGCAGGTCAAACACTCCATACCGAAGTTGACACCCAAGCCGTCTGACCAAACAAAAGAGGTATTGCTCGACAAAGGCGTTCCTCCGGGAAACGTTAAATCAGGAGACACTGACGGGTCTATCCCAAAAATGCTGGTCGGCGAAGGGCTCAACCTAAAATAGGAAGAGTCGCTCGTCTCCTTCCTCCGAGCAAACCAGAACGTATTCGCCTGGCAGGCGTCCGACATGCCCGGAGTCCCTAGGGAGGTGATCGAGCATAGGCTAGCTCTCCAGCCTGATAAAAACTGGTCAAGCAGAAGCTAAGGCGCTTTGCGCCTGACCGGAAGGAAGCGATCCAGTCAGAGAATGGCAAACTCCTCAAGGCTGGATTTATTCGTGAAGTCCATCACCCTCAATGGCTCGCCAACACAATAATGGTTAGAAAGTGTTGGACCGGAAAGGCGACTAGGGGGGTGAATAGGCGCTTTCAAAACTTTCTCGCCTAAATCAAAAACCAACACGAACTTTACTCCTTTAGCTATGAAAGCTAAGAAGATCTGTAAGCACACAACGGAAGCCTTGTGTTGTATTTGATAAACCCCTCAAACACACGACACAACCGGATAAAAGAACTCACTGTTCCTTCTCGAGGATCGGCGGTCGGCCGGCTACCACGGCGATCGGACCGACGGTCAACAATGATCTCGACCGACAACTAACTAGCGGTCGGACGGTGGGGCAGGTTCGACCCGGCAAGCCAGCGGTCTGAATACACGGGCGGTCAGACCGCCGTTGAAAGTCCGGTCGGACCGGTAGAGTCCAGAACTGAAAACCTCACCCAAAACCAAAACGAAATTTGTTCCAACTTTTGTTTCAACCAATAAAACTTGACCAAATTTCGAGCACACCTCCCTAATGATATTAGAGACCTATTTCTAGCGACGATCCGTCAGATCCGCTTGAAATCGATCTCTCGAGAGTTTACCAAAGAAGTGCACAAACCCTAGAAATATGAAAATCTTGATTCAAGACTTGCTTGTGGGGGTTGATGATCTAGATGACTCTAGGAGTAATCCCACACATCAAAGCAAGATAAAGTAGGTCAAGAGACCAAGCATGAACCTTTGAATCAAGGAAGCACCAAAATCATCCAAAAGGGAGAAGAACACAAAAGGGAGCAAACGATCTTTCAATTAAGCATCACAAGATTGTTCGATTACACAAGATGCTTACAAAGCTTCTCCAACAAGGAGGGCAAGAGCTCAACAAGGAGCACACTCCAAACCCTAGTTCTCCTCTCCTCTCCTCCAAACCCTAGAAAAGGAAGAAGGGGCTAAAATGAATGCTTCGCTTATTTTCCACCTCCCCCTTTCCTATTTATACTAGAGAGCTAGGGTTTTCTTTTTGGGGTCACTTACACATGGGACCCACACACAAATAACACTTGAAGCAATTGCCTGCTTCACCACGTGTAGGTTGATCAGCGGTTCTCATCGCGTCGCCAAACCTCTCTTGTCCGAATCCCATCGGAACCTCCCAGAGACTCGCACCGATATCCGCACCGCCGATCCAACCAATTATGCATCAACCACCCGTTCGATCCATCTTGTCCATCCTGCACCATGCTTGTGTCACACGACATCACCCGGTATCCCTGATCGTTCTGGACCTCAGCTCTCCAAGCGTAGTCCCGATCCACTCACCGTTGACGTCGTTGACCTGCAAGCCACCTGCACAGCAATAGACAAACAAATCGTTTCCGGGAACAAGTTCTTCACAACTTGACCCACGTTAGTTCCGCAATGCAATATACAACAATAAAGCATTGAAGTTCATATAATAACACAATCAAAACCAACTCAATGCAACACTTGGCTAACTTTAAAGCCATTGCCGGTCTGACCGCCCCACAGGGCCGGTCCGACCGATTTCATGCCGGTCGGACCGCTCCCACAACGGCGGTCGGACCGGTCCAAAGGACTTAGCCAAATTTCCAACTCAAAATTCCGAAACCTTCTGGAATTTTCAAACGAATAGAACTTTTGACTAGGAGCTCCAAAAATTATGGGACCACATCCAGGAGACTCCCCTCACTTGCCTACACAACCTATTTTTGGCTTAGCTCCAAAAACCCATTTTATTTTTATGGTCGGACCGCCACCAAGGCCGGTCGGATCGCTCCAAGCGATCGACGCGACACCACCGATCGATCGCCGCGTGGTCCGACAAATTTGGGCAAACCCGAAAACGCGAGATTTTGCAAACCAACAACGCCATTGCCAATTGACTCATCATCCTGAGATCGTGCACATATCCTCACGATATCCACAATCTCCCCCTTGATGAACACATTGGCAATTTTCAAGAAAATGTGGTTTTGAAATGAAAAGTAAAAATTCATTGTTTTAGCATAAAGGCACAACTTGGTCCATAAGCAAGAAAAACTTAGGAACCACCAAGTGGCTTGAATAGTATAGGCAAGTGAGATATGGCAATGAAAGCACCAAAGGATTCAATTTCAGTAAAGTAGCCAAAATCTCACCTAGGTCCAAATGAAAGGCAATTTTCTATTTGACCTTTGATCATTGTGAGTATATTTCAATTGCAAATGAAATCAGGAAAAGGCAATAGAACCACAAGACTTAACTCACTATGATCACAAATTTTCAAAAGGTTCAAAATTTTTATTTTATGAAGTTCTTTTATATTAAACCTTGAGTATGACACCAAAAGCTCCAACATCATTTTCTTCACAATCTTTCTCCCCCTTTGACATTGAATTCATCAAGATGCATGAAAAAGAAAGAGCATGAAGGAATGACTTTATTTTTGAACTTTAGTAAAAAGGAGCCATGACCATTATACATGGAGACAATACAAGTATTATACCAAGCCATATAAAGAGTAGACGCTATATTCAATCATGGCAAAACATGTATCGCAAAGCTAAAACCAAGATAGCGACAATAACTGAGATTAACAAATTAAAATCATGAAAGGTTGCTCAATATCATAGATTCACTCCAAGCAACCAAAAATGAGTCAAGCCATGTCTATAAGTAAAAAGAGACTCAAAACAAGAATTGAGGCATTTTGAGCATTAAGAGAATTCTTTTGAAGCAAAGCTCAAGCACTTAGCCCTTTTTGGGCAAATCCTTTTCCTTTTTTTTGCTTGTGCTAGATCTCAAGCCTTGCGCGACCATCTCAAGCGATAAGCTTAAAAGAATGATCTAGGTCATCCAAAACTCCCCGAGTTCATGCCTAGTGCAATGGCAAGCCGTCTCATGAGAAAGGATTGGTGATATCGATTTTTCGCACGAGAAAATCTCATTTTTATTTGCTTGACTTAATAAGATAAAAGCTCATTTTTCAACTCGTAATAAGTTCAAGACTCAATTCAACCTGTAAGACATGGCGAGAATCATAAGAAGATCACTAGAGCAAAACTAGTCACAAGATCCAACAAGACATGATTTGATTCAAATTGCTCACGAGATATCTGACTAGCAAGGCAAAAGCTAAGCCAAACACGAAGAGCCATAACAGGAGTCTAGCAGACTATCACTTGATATAACAAGGTATAGAAGATGAAGTCAAGTCATACAAGGATAATAATCAAAGCTCCACTAATTTTATTATACAATGCAAGACAAGTGAATTGAAACATGCATTATGATACAATGAATGCAAAAGAGCAACTTCCCCTCAAAACAGCCCAATAGGACTAATAACCCTAACTCTCCCATAAGCAAAGAAAACGCGAAGAGTCAAGAGTCTTAGTGAAAATATCCGCAAGTCGTTGCTCGGACTCTACAAAGTGAAGCACAACATCACCTTTCTCAACATGGTCTCTCGAAAAATGAAATCGAATGTCAATGTGTTTAGTCCCGAATGTTGCATCGGGTTTTGGCAATATTAATTGCGAAGTGTTGTCACGAAAAGAGGAACACTTCCCAAAGATAACCCATAGTCTCATGGCGTGGACAAAATCCAGAGAACACGAGAGCGACCAATGGCGGCGGCTACATACTCGGCCTCGGTAGATCGTACAATGTAAGACTGCTTTCTAGAAGACCAAGAAACAAGAGATGTGCCCAAGAAATGACAAGTGCCGTAAGTACTCTTCCTATCAACTCTACACCGCTAAATCAAAGATCGAAAAATGCTCGAATTGAAAGAGCCGAAGAAGAAGAAAGCACGAGGGGAAGCCTGAAATCGAGCGCACAGACATACGGCGAATTGTATGTCCGACCTCGACGCTGTAAGATAGAGGAGGAGCCAATCATCTGCGGTACTCCTTCCGGTCCACGGACTCTCCATCCTCATCGTGGTCCAAAGACGGTGGTTGTAGCAATGGGAGTAGACATTGGCCTACTGCTTCCCATATTGAAGCGCCGAAGAAGGTCCTTTGTATACTTACTCTGGTGAACAAAAGTGCCTTCTTTCAGTTGCTTGATTTGAAGACCAAGGAAGAAGGTCGACTCTCCCATCATGCTCATCTCGAATTCACCGCTCATAGAATCAAAATCTAGACACCAAAGCATGAGAAGAACCACGAAAATAATATCATCCACATAAATCAACCAACAAGAAATCACCGCCATGCCTCGAGAGTGAACAAGGTTTTATCAACCATTCCCATTTTGAAATCATTTTCAAGCAAGAAACTCTTAAGTCATACCAAGCTCTAGGAGCTTGTTTCAATCCATACAGGGCTTTAGAGAGTTTAAAAACATTATTAGGGAATTTTTGATTTTCAAAACGAGGAGGTTGCTTGACAAAGACCTCTTCTTCTATGAAGCCATTCAAGAAAGCACTTTTAACATCCATTTGAAAAAGCTTGAAACCTTTGGATGTTGCAAATGCTAAAAGAATGCGAATGGCCTCCAATCTAGCTATCGGAGCAAAGGTCTCCTCAAAGTCTAAGCCCTCTACAGGAATAACCTTGAGCTACAAGTCTAGCCTTATTGCGAACGACCAATCCATCCTCACTTTGCTTATTTTTAAAAACCCATTTTGTTCCAATAACATGAGAATCAGAAGGTCGCTCAACTAAAAACCGGACTTTGTTTCTTTGAAATTTTCAAGCTCTTCATGCATGGCATTGACCCAAGAGGCATCGATAAAGCATGGGTGATATCTCGGGGTTCAAAGACGCGACAAAAGCGTAATGTGCATGAGAATCGGAGAATAAACACAGAGCGAGTGACTCGCTCTTGAAGATCCCCAATCATCCGCTTTCGGTGGATGTTGTCGCCAGTATGCTAAGTGGTGCTCTGGTGCAGACGTGGCCTCTACCTCATGAATTGTGGAGGTAGGAATAGAGCCACTCGGATCGTCGGTGGGGATAGGAGGAGGTCGCTCAAATTAAACCGACGTAGTGGTAGCAGTGCTCTCCACCCTCTCGTAGTAGTTGGAGGATGATTTGGTTCTTCATCCTCGTAATCATCATCGACTAAAATGCTTCCTTGAATTTCGTGAACTGTGTACCAAGCATCGGGTCTAGTACTGTGGACTAGCCTCATCAAAAGTGACTTCGCAAGTCTCAACAATTTTGTTAGTGTCAACATTAAAAACACGATAGCCACGAGAATGAGCAGATAACCAAGAAATATGCCATCAAAGCATCTAGACTCAAATTTATCAAGATTGCCATGTTTAAGAATGAAGCACTTGCAACCAAAAATCTTGAAATGAGAGACTTTGGGAGAATGACCAAATCTAAGCTCATAAGAAGTCTTTCCAACCACGAGATCTCAAGAAAACCTGTTGGAAATATAACAAGCGAGAGATCGCCTCATTTCAAAATCTCCTAGGAGTAGAATGCTCATCTAGCATGGTCCGAGCCATCTCTACAAGGGTTCTGTTCTTCCTTTCTACAACACCATTCTGTGAGGCACTCTAGGAGAAGAAAACGATGCTCAATTCCCTATCGCTGCAAAAGGTAGAAAAGAAGAATTCTTGAACTCATCCCATTGTCACTCCTAATGGCTCTCAAAGCTCCGGTATATCAACAGAAATTCTAAGGACCAAATCTCTAAAGAATCCAAATGCTTCGTCCTTAGAAGCAAGAAAATAAACCCATGAATACCGGAGTAATCATCCACAACCACCAAAGACATACCATTTCCCACCAAATGACCGAACTCTAGAAGGACCAATCAGATCTAAGTGAAGAAGTCATCCAGTCCATCACCATTACCAAAGTAAGAGGTGGGTGGAAGCGGACACCATCTTACCATGTCTACAGTGGTGAGCACACAAGATCTCTAATGACCTTCACCTAGGCAAACCTCTAATCAAGTCCTTGCAACTGACTCTAGACAAATGATCAAAACCTATATGCCCAAGTCTACGATGCCACAAAACAAGGTCAAGAGAATCAGAGGCTACAAGACACCTAGGACCTGAAATGTAAGAAATCTTGAAATTTGCACGTAAGATCTTCTCAAATCTGAGATCTCAAAAACAAGCTCACCCGAGGAATCTAGAACTCTGCACTCACCTCTCTTAAACCTCACTTCTAGACCCTCATCAAGCGGTGAGAAACAGATAGAAGATTATACCTCACTTACTTACCAAAGCGACGTCTTTTAGCATGAACTTGTCGTTGACGCCAAGACAACGGTGCCCTTTGCAATCCGGTCCCGGTAGAAGCATCCCCAAATGTAATCAATTCATTGCCGGATGCACGCAGTGGGAGGAGAACCATCTAGAATCTCCAATATATGTCGAGAACACCGGAGTCAACAAGCCATATGTCCTCCTTCCTCGCATCGACGGACCTAAAAGCACAATCGAAAAACATCCGTGCCTCGATCTTGGGTTAGTGATAAATGATCGAGGGATCCAGTACTGAGAAGCACGATATCTAGGAGCAGCAGTACAAGTAGCAGAAACATGATCAGGAATAAAATCACAAGAATGCACATGAGGACCACCTAGACCTCTCCGAAACGATCTACCAAAAGATCGATACTCCCTGTCTAGGTGCTACCCGTGGTCTCTCCTCACGATGTCCTAATCCAACATGCTGCCTAGACCCACCAAAAGAGTCTACAAAGTTCTCTACAAATCTAGGCCTATGTGTGGTGCGATAAACAGGCTGCCTAGCTCTAGAGACTACAGCTGGAGAAGGGACTCCTCTAATGGATCTTAGAACGCTCATCCTCTCTTTTCTCTCAAGCTTTGCTCTCCTGAAGGTAACTCAACAAGATGGCCTTCTTTCTTGCGTAAGGTGCAATGGTATCGACCTTTTGAGAGGTCATGCGAGAATGAGTGAAAGCACCTTTCTTGCCGAAAGAGTTTGAGCAAAACCATGGATTTGAAAACAACCCTGATGGCTTAGTAGGTTCTAGCTCAAACAAACCATTCTTCACAACTCTAGCAATCCTAGGTGGGTTTTTCTTGGAATGCTCTAGGGGATTGAAACCTAGACCACTATTTTTCACGCTCACCTTGGATTGATCAAGAATCATGTTGAGTTTCTTTTTCCCACTCGAAAATTTCTCAAGAGTCACCTTGAGGTAATCATTTTCTTTCATTAAACCCTCACATCTAGTGCACTTGCTAGACTTGATTACCTCATTGTTCTTACTCTTAAGAAGGGCCACTTCCACCTTGAAGGCCTCACAAGACACACAATAGGATTCTCTAATCCTATTCAATCGCTTCCTTAAATTTGACTCTAAATGCCTCTTGAATCGATTAATCATGGTTTCAACTTCAGATTTAAAGCACAAGAGTTAGAATCAATAACTTTCTTAGAAGCGATAAAGACATAGATCTTTCAATTTTAGCCTTTTCTTCAAGGGTCTTGTTTAAGGCTTCAATCTCAATTGTAAGCTTGGGACAATTTTCACAAGATGCAACTCTAGAGTAAACTAGCATTTCTTTCATCTCTTGCATCTTAATCTTATTATTCTTACAATAAGAGCATGTGTGACTAGCATCAAATTTTTGCAATTCTTTTAAGGAGCTATCCAGTTTTAATTCAAGCAAAGCACAATTTGAGCAAGTTAAAGGGATAGCTTCCATGGCAGTCACATCTAGTGAAATGGCATCTAAGCAAGCAGAACTAGACTTGAGAGATTCTAGTTCATCGAGAGCATCCTCAAGTTGATTAGTGACGGAGGAATGAGCGATTTCAAGCTTGTCAAGTCATTAAGCAAGCTAGTGCGAGATTCACAAAAATCATCGGGATTAATAGATTTTAGCCTAACCACTTCTAGGTTCAAATTATCAATCATAATGTCACTCTTCTTAATCATTTTTACTTGCTTATGCAATTTCGCTCGATAGCACCAACGCCCTTTTCATGTCGAGAATGGAAGGGCATACCTCATCGATCACTAAAAGGATCCTCATTGTTGGAGGAGTCATTTGTCGTGGTCATTTGTAACATCCCAAATTTGAGCTTTAAAAATCTTTTAAATAGTACTAGTGAGAAAATTCACCATTTGGATTTATTTGAATATTAATTTGAAAAGCTTAATATGGACTTTAAGGACAAATTGATTTAATGAGCTTAATCCCAACATCAACAATTGTCAAAACTATTTTATTTAGATTCTATATGCTTGGTTATATTTTATAGAATTTTCTCGAATTTTTCCAAAGTCATTTGCTATTTTCTAATTGCTATTTGCATTTTCTGGATTTATTTAAAAGAAAACATATTTTAAATCCTTCGAACGATCTCGGGCGAAGCCCAAGACTATTCCTCGCCGCCCACTCCATGCAGCCCATTCCCGCCTTGAGCCGCTGGATCTCGCGCAGTGTCCCTTAGCGCTCGACGCGCACGCTTGCGCCCGCTTCGCCGCTTCCCACTGGATCCCGATCGTCTCGGCTTACCGCCGCGCGCCCGCGCCGCCTCTCTCTCAAGTGGGACCGCCGAGGCATCGTCTTTGCCACACCCTTCGTCCGAGCCGCTACGACAAGTGGGTCCCACCAAACATCTTGTTCATCGTCTCCGATCGGGACTTCGTTCGATTCTTCCGCGCGCCGCCCTCGACATGGGTTCTAGGGTTTCGGCCCTATTTAAAGCCGCGCCCGTGTCACGAGGATCGCATCCACTTCCGCGCCGCGCCTGACCTCTAACCCTAGATCGTCGTCGTTTAGCGGAATCGAAGCTTCAACCTCAAGACCGCCGTGAGCCTCTTCGCCGGATTGCGCGACCACCGGTGAGCTTCACCGCCACCGAGCCCACCTCGAAGTTCGCCTCGCCAAGGGCAACCTCGCGCGCACGTTCGTTGCCCTGGGAAGCCCTACCTCGCCGCCGCCATCATCGGCGCTTTCGCCCGCCGCTCCTCGATGTCGCCGCCGTTCGTCATCTCCGGCAAGAAGCGATCGCGTCACCAGAATCGCCGCCAGTCGCACTGAGTCCAGAGCGCACCTCCGCCACCACCGAAGTCGCCGTCATCCGCCAGATCCGTGGTCGCCGGAGTCGCCGTCGTTTTGCCTCGTGGCGCTCACGTGTCGCGACCACCTCATCCTCGGTCTTTGGCGTGTCACCTGCGTGGCGCCACATCGGCCGCCAGCGTGGCTCGGGTCCACCCACCACCTCACCTCGGCTCGGTGAACCCGGTCCACCGTGAGCGAGAGGTCGACTGATGGGTCCCACCTGTCAGATTTTCTTTAAATTTAATTCCTTTTCCGGAAATTCTCGGCTGACGCAAGCATTGCGCAATAATCCGATTTTCCTTTATAAAAATAATTCGGAAATTCGAGAAAATCCAATTTAGGGTTTTATTGATTTTCCAATCTTCCAAAGCCCATATCTTTTTCATCCGAAGTCCAATTGAGCCCTTTCAAATTTGTAAATTCATATAAAATTCAGATCTATTTATTTATGAATTTTATTTAATTTTTGGAGTTTGTTTTGCCTCTGTTATTTATTTGTTTTGTTTCTTTGGTCTCGTTTGCGAGTAGACGCCGATACTTGGGAATTTTGCAGAAGAAGGAGCACCTCAAGACCAAGACCAATATCTAGATCTATTCCAAGGCAAGTTATACCTTTGATCATTTTGAACCCAGTTTTCAAAATACTTTGTTTCAATATATTGCATTCTATTTCAAGTATTTATTTAAATGCTTTTGGGTGTAGTTATTAAATCCAAATTGTTATGCCACCTTGTCTATTGTATGCCATGATCTTTTGTCACCCTAGGTTGATTAATTATTAGTTGGTATTATCGTAGCACCAACGTGGGTTGGTTAGATACGATTAGATCGCTTAGCCATGCCACGAGTCATCATTTCATGTGAGAGTTGCAATTATAAATTTGACTAAGTGATTATGGAACCGTGTGATGAATCTGTGTGTCTTTGTGTGCTATTACTCGTTGATGGCATGTGTTGCACTTAATCAACGTGGTGGGAAAAGATTTAGACCGAGGCAAGTGGTGGATTACGTGTGAATGGTGGAGCTGTGTGCTTATTAAACTTTGTGATTTGGGTAAAGCGGAAGTCTTGCCTTAGTCAATTAAGGACTTAACTTTGTGCGCCATTGAACTGGCCTTCTTTATGCGACCACATGCCTAGTATGGGTGGGCCCGACTTAGTAAGTTATGGAGTCTTGACATTGACAACTCAGTTGTATTTAAGCTATGTGATGGGTTTGGAGGTGTGATATGTCACATCGCGGACGGTTCATTGCATCCCCGTCCAATGGTGTGTGTCGCCCAAGGGTGTGTACAAATTGACTACAGAAAGCACACCAGAGTGTCATTGTTTGAGATGAAGTCTCGAAAGGTTTTGTTGTGATCAACTCGATCCGTTGGTTTCATCGTGTGGGTAAAGTGTACAACCTCTGCAGAGTGTTTAAACCAATCTATTCGAATAGCCGCGTCCTCGGTTATGGACATGCTCGGAATTTCACACGAGGGTAGATTTTTCATAAAACAATTGGGAAGGGTCACCGTGTCGATAACTTGTTCACTGTGTGAAAGAACTTGATTAGACTGTGTGTCCTTTGTGAAATCAATTGTTAACTTATTATTGTCTATTTGTTTGAATTACGCTTTCAATCTATTATTTGTATTCAATTGCAAATGTTGCATTTCGCAAAATAACCACGAAGCCATTCCTTTGGAATAAGCCATCATGTATAAATGCATTACGTGGTATGACTTGCGAGTACGGTGTGTACTCACTCTTGCTAAACAAATCAATGTAAGTGGAGGAGTCGTCACCGCTTTTGAAGAGGAGTTCTACGAAGGTTGAACGTTAGGGTCTTGATCCCGCGATTGTTCGTGGTAAATTGATGGGAGCCACCGGAGTTTATTTCGTTTCATTGCAGCTTTATTTCTTTATTGTCAGCCTTGCATGGCTTAATAAATGTAACACTCGACCATAAGGTCCCAACAGTTATTTGTTATTTGAATGTACTCGTTTATTCTTATATTCGTTGTATGGATGTGATATTTCATCAATGTTGACACTGTGTGCACTAGCGTGATCCTGGACTAGTGCAGAATACACAGAGGGTCCAGATTTGCATATTTGGGTCCCGACACTGTTCTTGGCCATGAAACACATGCCGGTGAAGTCATGCGCCTTCTTCTTGCCACGAGAGTCACTCTCGTCGTCCTCCGTTTCCGAATCCACATCGCTCATATTTACATTCTCAAGAGCGGCAAGGACCCGGCTGACAAACTTTCGATAGTTTGTCTTCTTGGGTTTAGCATCCCTCTCCTGGGGATGTCTTCGTGTCTCCTTCTCCTCCTTGCCCTTTAGCTTGGGGCATCTGGAGCGAATGTGGTTTGGCTCACCACATTCGAAGCATGTGATAGGTCCACTTCTCCTCCTATTCCTCACCTTGTTATACGCTCTTGTGAATTTGGTGGAAAGGAGGGCTAAGTCATCCTCGGGCAGTTTCACTAGTTGCTCATCACTCAAAGAATGTAAAGCAGATAATGAAAAACCAGATGAGCTACAATCAAGAGACTCTGAAGAACAACCCTTGGATTTGTCGACCACTAATGCCATCGACTGCCTTGGGGAGACGCGAGATAAAGTCAATCTCATGCGTCTTCAACCTTGAGTAAAGCTTATCCATGGTAAGCTCACTCATGATGATGTTGTCATTGATGGAAGTGATCTTCATTCCCGCACCTTCACATCAAGAGCACCCGAAGTGGCGTGCATTCTCGCACTCAGAAATACCAGTCAACAAATACGAAGATCATGAAGAATCTTAGAAAATCTTCCCACAACTCATCCAAAGACTCACGGGCCTTTGCTCGATCTTTGAGTATACTTTCTTGAGTGGTTACATCTCACTTCCTTGATCGCGATGGACCCTTCATGATAGTCACAAAGAGTCCGCCAGATCTCGTGAGCGAACCGCAAGTGAGCAACACGCTCAAACTCGGATCGACTAGGGCCTTGGATCAAATAATTCCGAGCCTTGTTTGCTGGCCTCCACATCCGGAGGATCGTATCGTCATCGGTGGGCACGACATAAGGATTTTTCACCAGAGCCAAATAGCGTGCCCTTGAGCCTCGATATATGCTTGCATACGAGCCTTCCAAAGACGCAAAGTCAACTCCTTCAAAAATGTGTGGCTTGGTTGAGTACTTGTCGATCGCCATGGCTCCAAAGACCGGTTAAGATCTATGAGAAGAGCTAACCGGCTCTGATACCACTTGTAGGACCGGAAAGGCGACTAGGGGGGGTGAATAGGCGCTTTCAAAACTTTCTCGCCTAAATCAAAAACCAACACGAACTTTACTCCTTTAGCTATGAAAGCTAAGAAGATCTGTAAGCACACAACGGAAGCCTTGTGTTGGATTTGATAAACCCCTCAAACACACGACACAACCGGATAAAAGAACTCATCGTTCCTTCTTGGGATCGGCGGTCCGACCGCTACTACCACGAAGCGGTCGGACCGACGGTCAACCAATGTCCGACCGCAACTAACTAGCGGTCGGACCGGTGGACGGCGGTTCGACCCGGCAAGCCAGCGGTCTGAATACACGGGCGGTCAGACCGCCGTTGAAAGTCCGGTCGGACCGGTAGAGTCCAGAACTGAAAACCTCACCCAAAACCAAAACGAAATTTGATCCAACTTTTGTTTCAACCAATAAAACTTGACCAAATTTCGAGCACACCTCCCTAATGATATTAGAGACCTATTTCTAGCGACGATCCGCCGATCCGCTTCGTAGATCGATCTCTCGAGAGTTTACCAAATAAGTGCACAAACCCTAGAAATATGAAAATCTTGATTCAAGACTTGCTTGTGGGGGTTGATGATCTAGATGACTCTAGGAGTAATCCCACACATCAAAGCAAGATAAAGTAGGTCAAGAGACCAAGTATGAACCTTTGAATCAAGGAAGCACCAAAATCATCCAAAAGGGAGAAGAACACAAAATGGAGCAAACGATCTTTCAATTAAGCATCACAAGATTGTTCGATTACACAAGATGCTTACAAAGCCTCTCCAACAAGGAGGGCAAGAGCTTAACAAGGAGCACACTCCAAACCCTAGTTCTCCTCTCCTCTCCTCCAAACCCTAGAAAAGGAAGAAGGGGCTAAAATGAATGCTTCGCTTATTTTCCACCTCCCCCTTTCCTATTTATACTAGAGAGCTAGGGTTTTCTTTTTGGGGTCACTTACACATGGGACCCACACACAAATAACACTTGAAGCAATTGCCTGCTTCACCACGTGTAGGTTGATCAGCGGTTCTCATCGCGTCGCCAAACCTCTCTTGTCCGAATCCCATCGGAACCTCCCAGAGACTCGCACCGATATCCGCACCGCCTGATCCAACCAAATATGCATCAACCACCTGCTCGATCCATCTTGTCCATCTCGCACCATGCTTGTGTCACACGACATCACCCGTATCCCCGATCGCTCGACCTCGGCTCTCCAAGCGTAGTCCCGATCCACTCACCGCTGACGCCGCTTGACTCGCAAGCCACCGCACAAGAATAGACAAACAAATCGCTTCCGAACAAGTTCTTTACAACTTGACCCACGTTAGTTCCGCAATGCAATATACAACAATAAAGCATTGAAGTTCATATAATAACACAATCAAAACCAACTCAATGCAACACTTGGCTAACTTTAAAGCCATTATTATCGACCGATCGCCTTACGGCAGTCGGCCCGACCGATTCATCTTGGCCGACCGCTCCACAACAGCGGTCGGACCGTCCAAAGGACTTAGCCAAATTTCCAACTCAAAATTCAAACCTTCGGAATTTTCAAACGAATAGAACTTTTGACCGGAGCTCCAAAATTATGGGACCACATCCAGAGACTCCACTTGCCTACACAACCTATTTTTGGCTCACTCCAAAACCCATTTTCATTTTTATGGTCGGACCGCCACCAAGGCGGCCGGATCGCTCCATCGGCGGTCCGACCGCCCGACACCGGGCCGATCCGCCGCTTGGTCCGACGACCTTTGGGCAAACCCGAAAACGCGAGATTTTGCAAACCAACAACGCCATTGCCAATTGACTCATCATCCTGAGATCGTGCACATATCCTCACGATATCCACAGAAAGAATAATGAGAAGTGGCCAATGTGTATAGACTATACATATCTGAATAAAGCTTGTCCGAAGGATGACTTTCCCCTTCCCCGCATTGATCAACTTGTAGATTCCACCTCCGGGTGCGAATTATTAAGTTTTTTAGATGTGTATTCAGGGTACCACCAGATTAACATGAGTAAAGAAGATGAAGAGAAAACTTCCTTCATCACTCCATATGGCACTTACTGTTATGTTAAGATGCCTTTTGGTCTCAAAAATGCTAGTGCAATTTTTCAAAGGTTGATGCAGAAAACCTTTAGCCCACAGATAGGTCGAAATCTAGAAGCCTATGTTGATGATTTGGTTGTGAAGAGCATCAACGTTGGCGATCACATTCTTGACTTACCAGAGACTTTCAACAACTTGAGAAGACATAACCTCAAGTTGAATCCAGAGAAATGTGTGTTCGGAGTTTCCGCAGGAAAACTTCTCGGTTTCCTAGCTTCAGCTAGAGGTATCGAAGCAAATACTGCGAAGATATAGGCCATCAACCAGATGCGCCCTCCGACCACGAAGAAAGAAGTCCAAAAACTAACCGGTTGTATGGCAGCGCTAAGCCGTTTCATAGCCAGGTTAGGTGAAATAGGATTACCTTTCTTTAAGCTTCTTTGGAAAAACGGAAGTTTTGAATGGACAAAGGTGGCCAAATATGCCTTTGAAAAGCTCAAAGAGTACCTTACGAGTGCCCCGGTCTTAGTCTCTCCGAGACCGGAAGAAACATTACTGATTTATGTGCCTGCAACGCCGCAAATTGTCAGCGGTGTACTAGTCATAGAACGTGAAAACGTCCAACAACCAGTATATTACGTGAGCGAAGTCTGACATGGACCAAAGGAAAGATACCCACAGGTACAAAAGCTGCTCTATGGTCTCTTTATGGCTTCACGAAAACTAAGGCATTACTTTCAAGCCCACAAAGTGGTCGTACCTACCGGGTATCCCCTTGGGCAAGTCCTTGGAAATAGGGAATCATCAGGACGAATAGCAAAATAGACGGTCGAACTAGGCACGTTCGACCTCCATTTCATCTCACGAACAGTAATAAAGTCCCAGACAATAGCAGAATTCATTGCCGAATGGACAAACCCTGAACCTAAGTAGGAACCAGAGTATGAGTGCCACGATGAGTGGACGATGTACTTTGACGATTCCCTAATGCTCAAAGGGTCAGGGGCTGGAATCGTATTGATATCCCCTACTGACGAACACATTAAGTACGCCATCCAATTTAACTTACCCGGTACAAACAATGTAGCGGAATATGAAGGTTTACTGATAGGACTTCGAGCAGCTCATTCGATTGGGATTCATAAATTGCTAGTGAAAGGTGATTCTCAACTAGTAGCGAATCAAGTAGGGAAAGAGTATCAATGCTTGAGTTCCAAGATGTCGTCTTATCTGACGGAAGTACGGAAACTCGAAAAGCACTTCTTCGGTTTTCAGATCCAACACATTTCTAGAAAGGAGAACTTTCTAGCAGACCAGTTGGCACGGATGGCCTCCACAAGGTCAACCGTCCCGCCTGGAGTTTTTCTCGAGCAACCCGATTCACCCTCGGTGGTCGAGCATTCCGAGAACATCAATGATACACATCAGGTCATGCCTATTGATTCTGATAACATAGATGCTCCACAGATCGGTGACGATTAGGGTAGAGATTGGATGACATCGATCTACAATTATCTTAGCATGACCTAATTCCAGAAGATGATGTAGAGGCCGATTGTAAAGCACGAAAAGCCAAATCATACACTCTAATCGAACGTACCTTGTATAAATAAGGATCTCATGGAATGTTGATGAGATGCATATCTCGCTCGGATGGCATTAAGTTGCTAACTGAAATTCATGGAGGAGTCTGTGGAGCACATCATTCCAACAGAACATTGGTCGGTAAAGCCTTCAGGCAAAGATACTATTGGCCAACTGCCCTTCATGATGCAAAAGAGCTCATGACAAAGTGTGTACAATGTCAGTTTCATAGCCGACAAGTACATCAGCCGGCACAAGCTTTGCAAATAATTCCTCTTTCTTGGCCTTTTGCAACCTAGGGACTAGACATTTTTGGACCATTCCCAAGAGCACTCGAGGGCTTCGAATTCTTTTTCGTCATTATTGACAATTTACAAAATGGATTGAAGCCGAGCCAGTTGTTAAAACTACAAGTAAAGCTGCTAAGAGATTCTTGACAAAAAATGTGATTACATGATTTGGTGTACCCAGTCGTATAATCACAGATAATGGTACTGGGTTTTCAAGTGGCAGTTTCCAGGAATTCTGCGATGATCTTGGAATCAAAGTCCATTTCGCCTCCGTTGCTCATCCACAGAGCAATGGAGTAGTTGAGTGTGCCAATGGTATCATAATGCAGGGGGTCAAACGTTGAGTATTCGACCAGCTAATAAAGCGGTCAGGAGCTTGTGTTCAACAACTTCCTTCTGTCTTATGGGTTGTTCAAACCACAACCAGTCGTGCGACCGACGAAACACCATTCTTTTTAGTGTATGAAGCCAAAGCCATGCTTCCTCCGGAATTAAAAATTAGCTCTGCTCGTACTGATTATTTTAATGTAAACGATCAGGAGGAACGATGACTTGACGATGTCAATTTCCTTGAAGAACGACGGAACCAAGCCTTGATACGTTCGACAATCTATCAACAAGCCATGCGAAGGTACCACAGAAGGTGCAGCGTCGCAGTCTAGCTGTAGGTGATCTGGTTCTCAAAAAAATTTAGAGCTAAGTAAATCGCAACAAACTTTCTCCCAAGTGGGAAGGTCCTTACACTGTGGTCGAAGTCACCCGACCAGGCTCGGTACGATTAGCCATGTCCGACGACAAAGTTTTGTCCAATTCTTGGAATGTTGATCAACTGCGTAAGTTTTTCGTTTAAATTTCATTTCATTTCTATTTAATTTAATTTAATTTAATTCAAAGAAGCAAGTGATGTTATTTATATGATGGTACCTAACTCTGGTCGACGCGGTTCATACGCTTAAGATTATGAAGATTATATTTTTTTATTTTTAAAATTCTGCTCTACTCTTGTTTGGCTACTGGTCGGGACACGGAAAACCTCCTAGTCAAAGTCTCTCCTTTTTCGCACGTGGTTCCGCTCACTAGAAGGAGCTTCCTAGCGACGTTCCTTTTCCTACGATCCTCGCTGCCAATCAGACTAGAGTATGAGCACGTATTGCGAAATACACTTTATATCTTCATTTCTTAGCAGTTCATTCCAACCAGCGTTGAGTACTGCATAGAAATAAAACCACTTATCATTTGTTATATATGTCTTTGCATATAATTTTTCTGTTATCAAGGAAAGTCCTTTGTTCTTCCGACCATATATATTCTTAGTAAGTACCGTGATTACGAAAAATAGATTTACAACTAGTCGAAACCTAGCACTGGTTCCGACCAAAAATGGTTTCCTAGTATTATCACGATCAGTTTTTCAACAATCGATACATGCTTTCAAACAATGGTTGAGATTTAAAGCTCATATTCTTGCCCCACTGCTTATATAGTAAAGTTCTTCTACTATAAAACAGTCAAGGGCTAGGTAATATATGAATATCCATAAGTCGATCGGATGAACAAAAGATTTTATTGATAAGAGGGAGGTAAGTTTTACATTTTGCATACTCTCTTTTTTACATTTTTTTACTACTAGAGATTGCTCATCTAATCACTGCTTGATGGAGATCCGACATCCATTTCTTCTGCAACCTTGTCTCCAAGAGGTTTTACTTCATTGAGAAACTTAGTCGCCTCCTCAGGCAAGCAGTTGAAATCTTCTTCAATAGCTTGAAGATTAATAGAGGAGTCGGATGCTTTCAGTTTTGCCAAAGCAAAACTAACTCCACTAGTAATGGATTCTTTTACTGATCGAGCATAATTCTTTCTGGTAGTCTTGAGCAAATCCTTAAGGTCCTCCAAAAGGTGGCCAAGGTAATTTACCTTTTCCTTTGGATCACTCAAGGAGGGCAAGTTCGATCCTGATCCCATATCAAATATCATTTTATTGAATGCAGTGATCTTTAAATCGAGATTAAGCATGAGTGCTGCCCCCTTGTCTTGCTCAAATTCCAAAGCTTTCTTTGCTTTGGTTAATGCTTGATTTTGTTCTGTATACGCAAAACAAGTATTAGGCAAGAAGGATTAGAAGAGATATTAAGTCAAGTTTACGACTAGTTACATTCGGCCTTCTTCTTGGAATTTTATAAGATTTCTTTATTTCTGGTCATCAAGCCTTCGATCGACCGGTTCTTAGCTTGGTTTTCTTCTTCAAGCTTTAGTCTTGGCCTTTTCAGCTATAGCTTCTTCTTTTATTTTCTCCAAATCTATCAAATATGATAAGGGAGAATAATTAAAAGAGAAAAACGGAGACATGAAGAAGAAAGAGTTAAGGGGGGAAGTTTTTACTTTCTAATTCGGAGTGTTTTTGCTCCAGGTTTTTTATTTGCTCGGTCAGGACTTCGATCGCAGTAAAATTTTCAACCATATGCTACATAGATAGCATTTCTTCTTTAAGTTTCTAGTAAACTTCAAGGAGAATTATAAGAATGGTTGAAGATACTTACTCGAATTGCCACGTCATTGTAATCGACAAAAATTTTATCAGGATTCGTCTTTGCAAGACGATCTGACATTCTCCCCCAAGTTTCATCAAGCTTCTTATCCTCGATAAATCGAGGAGAGAAAGGAAACTTGTTAGTTTGGGAGGGATTGCTTACAGAGATTGGAGTCTGTTGTGGATCTACAGGAATGCCTACCTCCGCTGATGGAGTAACAATCACCATGGGATCCAAACCAGATTCCAGCACTGAAGCAGGCTCGGGGGCTCCCCAAACCACTTTCTCCTCAGGGTTTCTTACATGAGGAAAGCCCTGGTCGGAGGTGCCCTCGATCACCTGATCTGCTGGAATGACCTGGACGAAAACGATTGAAACACCAGCAGATCTGCACAAAAGAAAGGAAGTTCAGAGTTCAAGTTCACCAAGAACATAAAAGGTATGCATTCATATGATTATTTCATTTGAGCATACCTGGTCATCCTCTTTATCTTGACTCTGTAACGCGTCGGCTTGAAGTCCGTAGCGATTGCTTTTCTTTTCTTTTCAACCAATTTCACCAGTTTCAAACTGGTAGGGTTGGTTGCACCCTCTACACCCTCCAATAGAGGGTCATAAGTAATACTTTCGACCAACTGGTCGAGAGTAGAATCCCTGACCGTTGGATCAAAAGGTGTAGACTCGTTGGTCCCCAAAGCAGTTGCCTCAATAGCCGCTGGCAATTCTTGGGCAACTGTATGAGACTCAACGATTATCGTCTAGATTAACAAACAAAGTTAGTCGGGTGATGAACATATTTTTCATCTAAATGAAAAGTACTTCCTTCGATTACCTACCTCTACACGATCACGATCCTTAGTGATCGTACGACTGGTCGGTTCATCAATTGGCTGACATGTTTCAGTGGCCTCATCAATTATCAAACCAACCGACTACATATCAAAGAGGATTTTAGGTAAACACCGGTCAGAAGAAATTATAAAGATAAAAAGTAATTGACATGCTTACCTGGAGTCTCTCAACCCTCTCTTCGGCGGTAGTAACCGCTAAGATCAAAGGGAAACTAGCCTTTTCGTTAGGCTCTCCAGCGCAGATCATCTTGATCCGACTTCTGATCTCATCAGGAGACAAGGCTGTAATAAAAGAGAGGTATTAGGGTTATGAAAGCGATTAACCAAAAAGATAAAACTGGTCGAATTCTATTGGGATTTACCTTCCCTAGAGTCCCTGGTCGCATCATCACGAGCAATATATCAGAGCATCAAATGAGCTCTTGCCTTCAAAGGACTAATCCTCCGCATGGAAAATTCCCTCACCACGTGCCAGGAGGTTAAACCCTTGACACTCAGGAGATGGATGGCTTCAACCCATCTCCCAATTTTTCCCTCCTTCAGGAGGAAGGCCATTGCATGTTCTCGACAGCCTTCTTACCACTGTAATAAAGGCCATCGTCCTCGTAATCTTCATATAAAACCAACTCTTCTTCCATGATGACCACAAAGATTTGGAGTACATAGAAATGTACTCATCGACCTTCCCATCATGGAGACGCAAAGTACACTCTCCAGGTATACCGGTCGTCTTCTTCGCATTCGCTAGTTTGTAGTAGTACTTGAAGAGATCCAGAGTTGCTGGAATTCCCAAGTACGCTTCGCAGAGGTAGACGAAGATGCTGAGGTTGGCTCTGGTGTTGGGGCCCAGATTAATCAGTTCCACTCCATAATACTCCAAAACTTGGGAAAGAAAGGAGTGAACTGGGAGTCTGAAGCCGCATTCGATGTATGCGAGGAATACCGGAATTTCTCCATCTTCGCCGCTTGGAGAATGCTCCCCGATTGCTGATCTCCATGGGATCAGACTTCTGTCGGGTAGTAATCCAACCTTCTCCAAACTTTACAGTTTCTTCTCACTCAGATCGGAAATCGGCCAGTTGGTGATGAAATCCGACATGGTGATTTCTTTCGGGTGAAGAATTCAAAGGTGATCGGAGATGATATTTTGGAAGATGAAGAGCAAAGCAGAAGGCGTAGAAGCCCTAACACCCAGTGCTAAGGGGTTTTTATAGCCATAACACCATAACCACTTCCAAGAGAAGTCCAATTGACAAAATTCTTTTTAACCAGTGGACAAAGAAGCTTTTTCAATTTCCAAGGCAATTTCTCAACTTTAAAAATGAATACAGACCACCTCGAGTATCACAACATTTAATGAGGGGTCTGCCCGATACGACTTCATCGGAAGAAAGCGTCCACACGACCAATTCATTTAAAGTTCGGGGGCTAGCTGACGAGTATTGAAACCTCTATATATTATTTAATACTGTTGGACCGTAAAGGCGACTAGAGGAGGGGGTGAATAGGAGCACGCTCACTTTTTCACAAATTATAAACTCAATACAATTTCACTCCAGTAGCTATTAGAAAGCTATGAAGATCAATATACCAAGATCTGTGGAAGACTAGTATTGAATCCAATTAAACCCCTAAGCAATGCTACAAAATCAACTAAGATTGCAAAGACTCACAAAGACGGGCGGTCGACCACTGGACCCAATCGGTCGGACCGATTGTCGGGCGGTCCGACCGGCGTTATCTTCGGTGTCGGACCGCTCAAAATCGGTCGACCGGTGATGACGGGCGGTCGACCGCCCGACTCGAACCGATCCGCAACAATAAAATCACCCGATGACGGTTGCAATTACGTGAAACTTTGATTCTCAACTCTAATCTTTATGAAACTTTGCACACACCTTCTATATGCTATTGAGGACCTATTCCAATCGAATATTATGATAATTCTTGGAACGATCTTGAGCAATTGCCAATTGATTAACGAAGGTCTAAAACCGCAAGAACGAAAACTTGATCCTAATGCTTGTTCGTGAGTGATTGATGATCAAGATGATGCTAGATAGATTCACACATATCACAGCAAGCTAATTCACGTGAAAGAATCAATCACAAACTCGCGGATTAAAGAAAGCCCTAAAAACACGAAATTGAAAGCAAGAACGAAAAGAGACTTATCTCAAGCAAACCTTGCATAGATTGATTTCGTGGTTGATCTTTGGATTACATCCACACCATCATGGATCGAGAGACAATCAAAGATCACGAAATTCACCACAAACCATCAAGAGCCCTAGCCTCCACCTCAACTCCCCTAAAGACAATTAGGGTTTTGAAACATAAAAAGGCGAGAGAGAGAGAGGTGCAGCCACCATCTCCTCCTATTTATAGTGGAGGCCTAAAACTCTTAGGGTTTGACTCTCTTGGGCTCCCGTTAAGGCCCAACAACAAACGGGTCACACACGCACGCTTCGCGAAGCGCCGTTTTTAACTTTTGACCTAAACCGCTTCACCATGCGTCATGGATTTGCCAATAGGTCACCCTTGTCCATCTTGTGTCACGCTTGAGTCGTTGACCTCACCCGGCATCGTCGATCGTTCTGGACCTCAACTCTCCGAGTCTAGTCCCGATCCTCCTCCTCGTTGACCGTCGTTGACCACCAAGCAACCTGCACAACCATAGACAAGCAAACACGAATTCGGGAACAAGTTCTTCACAACTTGACCCATGTTAGTCAAAACATGCATCATGCAAATCATATGCCATGAAACCAATGACTTTGACCTAACAAAACAACATCGCCACGAAGTTGGCCGACGTTCAAGTAGTTACCGGTCTGACCGCTCTAGGTGAGCCGGTCAGACCGCCCCATGGCCGGTCGGACCGCTCCACAATGAGCGGCCGGACCGCCACCAAGGACTTAGCCAATTTCATACCCTCAAAACCAAACCTTCGAAACTTAAATCCAATAGAACTTCTTCTTGGAGACTCCAAAATTATGAGACCAAGTGCATTGGGATCCCCTCACTTGCCTACAACACCTATTTTTGGCCCAGCTTGTTTTGAACACTTTTAGGTCACCACGGTCCAACCGCCCCACATGGCCGGTCCGACCGATTTGGGACCGGTCGGACCATTGCAAAGACCGGTCGGACCGCCTCGCCCGTAATACACTGTAGCTTTGTCGAAAACACGTGAAACTACAAACCGTAACGCCATTGCCAATTGTCACATCATCCTAAGATCTAGAGCATATCCCCAAGAAATCCACAATCTCCCCTTGATGAACACATTGGCAATTATCCGTAAAAATGTAAGTAAGAGGTTTGAAAACGAGTTTACTCATGAGCAAGCACAAAGGCACAACTTGGTCCATAAGCAAGAAAAAGCAATGAAAATGACCAAGCCGGCATCGAATAGTATAGGCATGCGAGACAAGGCAAAAGAAAGCACAAAAACTTTGATTTCCAGAAAAGGGTCAAAATTCTCACATGAGGTCCTTATGAAAGAACAATTGTTCAATTGACCTATGATCATTGTGAGTATAAAAGAATGCAATTCAAGTTCGAATATTCAATAAGACAATAAGAATGCAACTCAAGAACTCCCCTCACTATGATCCTCAATTTTCAAATTTTCGCCTCCCCTTTGTATAAACTTCTCCCCAATAAAGAAATATCTTCTTATTAACACAATCTTCTCTTCTCATTTAACACATTCTCCCCCTTTGACAATGGATTCATCAAGGAATCACGCCTTCCTCTCATCCAGAGATAACAAATATAGAATAAAGGAAGAAGCAGAAACAAACGAAGCATAAAGAGGAATATGCATGAAGTGCAATGGAGTGGCTTCAATTTTTGTATTTTTCAATTTTTGATTACAAGAAGCTTTGGAGATTACCCAAAAGAACAAGCTAGTATCTCTAATATTGCACAAACAACATATCAAGCTGACAAATACTAGCAAGATCATGGTAAGACATATATATCAAAGCTAAGCACAAAGGCTCAAAAGTAAAGCAATCGATTTGATCAATTTAAGCAACGCTTCAAATTCAGCAAGTTCATCAACAGGGATCCTAAAGTGAAATTGGCCATGTCAAAATGTCAAAGTGAGATAAAAAATCTAACAAAGACCACATTAAGAGTCAATCAAGTCCCGTATTGAATCATTTTGCTCAATATTTTGTAAACGCCCATTTGTCAACATTTTTCTCATTTGCATTGAATATTGAAGTTGACTAATGATCTAACTTAGTGACAAGATCCTGGACTAGGAGCCATCCACAAACTCATCCTAAGCTTCACCAAAGTTGATTAAAGGTATATCTTTGTAAAGAAGATCCCGGACTAGGAGCCATCCACAAACTCTTTCTAAGCTTCTACCGGTCGACAAATCTTGAGGTTCATGTCATTTCGACAAGCGGTCCCCATGAGATCGTCTCGTTCATCAAACTATCTCCAAGTTCATGTCATTTGACAAGCGCCTCGTAAGAATAGTTTGGCACAATTTAAGCATAAGACAATCTTGATTTTCATTTTCACATGAGCGCTTTAGAATCTCAAGAACACAAAAGCTCAAGTAATGGTCAATTTTAGATCAAAGAGCTAACAAAGCAATTACAGCAGGCCAATGTCACAAGAGGAGCACTAATTGCGCAACTCGCTAAAACATCCACAAATTGCAATTTCTTAGTTTGAGTTGTTTAAAAGGTTCTAGCTCATATAGCAAAGACTTAGCTACACATGTAAAAGCATGATAATTCTAGCAAGTCAAAGAACTAGACATGACATTGAGCAAGAATTGAAATACAAAAGCTCTAAAGGGTAATAGGCAAAGCTTCATCAATTTTTAAAGATAAGCAGAAAATCTTATATTATAATGCATCTTTTTGGATTTTTCATACCACTTGTTGTAACCACTTGTTGTATTTTTCATATGAATGCAATATGACACAATAAGATGCAATTAAAAAGCCTAAAAACCTAAAAAGTTCGAAAAGATCACTAAGTTCAGAAAAAGAACAAATAAAAGATCAAAAGAACAAGGAAAGATAAGAAGAAAAAAAATCAAACTCCCCCTCAAACCAACCCATAAGGATAAATTACCCCTAACTCGCTTCTTAAGGAGGAAAATCTGGTTTGATCTAAAGGCTTGGTAAGAATATCTGCCAATTGAGCTTCGGACTCTACGAAGTGCATCACAATATCTCCTTTTTCAACATGATCTTTAAGGAAGTGAAAGCGAATGTCTATGTGCTTAGTCCTATAATGTTGCACTTTGGGTTTTAGCAATATTAATAGCGTATGTTATCACGAAAAGAGGAACACTAGCAAAGTTTAACCCATAATCTTTCAAAGTGGACGTCATCCACAAAATCAGCTCAAAGAAACTAGCGTGACTACATACTCCGCTTCAAGAAGGGATTGTGCAATGTAAGACCGCTTCCTAGAAGACCAAGATACAAGAGAAGTGCCTAGGAAGTGACAGTGCACGAGGTACTCTTCCTATCTAACCGACACCGCAAAATCGAATCAAAAACCTCTAATGGACAAAGTCAAGAGCAGAATACCAAATGCCATATAAGAGGGTAGAGTGTAAATACGAATATGCGCTTAACGGCTTGGCGATGGGAAGTTCTCGAGACGCTCAAATCTTGCACAAAGGCATACCGTGAAGTGAATGTCCGGTCTCGAGGCCGTCAAATCTGAGAAGGGAGCCGATCATGTCATGCGGTACTCGCGTTGATCCACGACTTCTCCTTCTTTATCCGGATCCAAACGATCGAAGTTGCCATGGGAGTGGAAATTGGCTTGCGATCACCCATGTTGAAGCGTTTGAGTAGATCTTTAGTGTACTTCGTCTGATGGATGAAAGTTCCTTCCTTGCATTGCTTGATTTGAAGTCCCAAAAAGTAATTAAGTTCTCCCATCATACTCATCTCAAATTCCCTGGACATAGTGTCAGAAAAGCTGGAAACAAGAGCATTAGAGGAACCACCAAAAATAATATCATCCACGTAAATTTGAGCAAGCAAGAAGTCATTTCCACGCCTAAGAATAAATAGAGTTTTATCCACTTTACCCATCTCAAAATTATTTTTAAGCAAGAAGGTCTTAAGCCTATCATACCAGGCTCTAGGAGCTTGTTTAAGACCATACAATGCTTTAGATAGCTTGAAAACACGATTTGGATATTTAGGATCCTCAAAACCAGGGGGTTGCTTAACATACACTTCCTCATCTATGAAACCCTTTAAAAAGGCACTTTTAACATCCATCCGATATAATTTAAAACCTTTTGATGCAAAGAAATGCAAGCGAGAATGCGAATGGCTTCTAGTCTAGCAACAGAGCAAATGTCTCATCAAAATCTAACCCCTCAACTTGGTCAAACCACGAGCTACCAATCGGCCTTATTTCTAACCACGTAACCATCCTCACCTTGTTTATTCTTAAACACCCAACGGGTTCCTATAACATTATGACCACTAGGAGGTTCTACTAGGTTCCAAACTTTGTTTCTTTCAAAATTCTCTAACTCCTCATGCATGGCATTTACCCAACTAGAATCGGATAAAGCATGTGATATATCGGGGTTCAAAAGAAGCAACAAAAGTCGAATGAGAGTAGAGATTTGGATCATTATACCGAGCGAGTGACTCGCTCATGTAGATTACCTATTATCATTCCGAGGATGCCGTCTTTGAATGCGAAGTGGAGCGCCGGGTGAGATACTGCTTTCTTCGACCTCAGCAGTCTGCTGATGATGAAGATGCGTGAGAGCCTCAATCAAGGTGAAGTACACGTAGCGAGTTCTTGTATCAATATGGGCGCCAAAGAGCGCAGATGAAGGAATGATATTAGCCGTCCTCATCTTCCTCCACAAAAATGCTCTCTGTCACACCAGAATCATCTCAGAGTAATAGATCTAGCTCGTGGCTAGTCTCATCAAAAGTGACATTACAAGTCTCTGAATAATGTTAGTCTCGAGATTAAAAACCCGAAACCCCTCGAATGAGCGGGATAACCCGAAATATCCCATCAAAAGTTCTTGATTCAAATTTATCTAAATTGTCTGTCTTAAGAATAAAACATTTTGATCCAAAAACTCGAAAATGCGAAATGAGAGGGTTTTCTACCAAAACGAAGCTCATAAGGAGTCTTGCCTAAAGAAGGTCTCAAAAGACACGATTTGCAATATGGCAAGCAAGAGCAATAGCTTCGCCCAAAATCTCCTCGGTGTGCTATACTCATCTAGCATCGTTCTAGCCATTTCGACTAAGGTCCTATTCTTCCTTTCCACCACGCCATTTTGTTGAGGGACGTGTGGAGAGGAGAATTGATGCTCAATACCACGCCAAAGACAAAAAGAAGCAAAGAAGCATTTTTGAACTCCGTACCATTATCATGCGCTAATCGCTCTCAAAGCACCGTGAAGCTCGAAGCCAAACGAAGAACAAGGTCATGAAAATAACCAAAAGCTTCATCTTTTGAAGTAAGAAAGAACACCCAAGTATATCTAGAAATATCATCGACTATGACAAGAATATACCATTTTCCACCGATCGACCGGACTCTGCGGACCAACAAGTATCCATATGAAGCAACCGTCCCGGCGTCACCATAACCATAGTCACGTAAGGGTGAGGCGGCAACTTGTTTGCCATGCCTACTGAGCGCACATACAAACATCCTTAGCGATGCTTTGAGTTTGGGCAAACCTCTCATGAGATCAAGGTTGCTAACTCGTGTCGATGATCAAAACCAATGTGCCCCAAACGTCGATGCCAAAGCCGAAAATCAAGAAGATGTAAGCAAACATTTAAGAGATCCAAAGAAGAGATTCGAAAAATCACTCCAAAAATTCTACCAACTCTAGAGATTCCAAACACAAGCTCACCAAGAGAATCAAGCACACGACAAGCATTTTTCTTAAAAAGCAGTCTCATAGCCATCATCAAGAAGTGAGATACGAAAGGAGATTATACCTAAGCTTGTCCACAAGAGCGACATCCTTTAGAATGAATTTATTGTTTACCCTAATTGATCCTGCTCCTTCAATTCGCCTTGTGTATCATCTCCAAAGGTGATGAAATCACCACCGTTGCCGCGTGAAAGAGGTGAACCATTTTGAGTTTCCAAATCATGTGGCGTGAACATCCGAGTCAACGAACCACGTGTTCTTCCCCTTTCCGCGGTAATCCTCATTATCATCAATGTCATCCGTGTCGACCATGAAGCACATGCCGGTGAAGTCTTTGGCCTTCCCTTTCTTTTTGCCTTGAGGATCTCCTCCTCCTTGTCCTCCTCACTCCCGGTATCCACATCGCTCAAGGATTGATCCTCAAAAGCGGCAAGGACCCGGTGAGCACCTTCACAAGCTTATTAGCCTCATACCTTGATTTGTTGAAAGGAGGCTTCTTCCAAGTCGCTTTCCTTCCTTATGATTGCTCTTACCTTTCACTTGGGGCAATTTGCTTGATGTGATTGAGCTCACCACATTCATAGCATGTCACCGGACCACCTCTCTTTTGTTTCTCATATTATTGTAGACCTGTGTGAATTTGTTAGCTAGAAGAGCTAACTCTGTTTGAGAATACTTTCAAGCTCCTCTTCATGAATAGCGGATAAACAAGCAAATGAAAATCCGTAAGAAGATTCAAAAGAGTCATTAAAAGCCTTTTGAGAGGATCTGCTACAAAGCTAAATTATCTTTCTTGTGATGATCAACTCTTTTAATTTCATTAGTCTTGAGTTTACTATAAAGCAATTCTAAAGTAAGACTTGAAAGATCAACATTTTCCTCTATAGCAAGAGCCTTCATCTCCCACTCCTTGGTGTTGATTGCGGCCAAGAGATGGGTGGCATTTTCAGATTGAGAATATTCAATATCAACGACTTTTATTTGATTAATTACTTTATTAAAGCGATGAAAATGTCATCGATGCTCTCTCCAGACGCATCTCGAATTTATTGTATTCACGCTTGTAAACCTGCTTTGGCACACCTTTTTGATTTGGGACGAACCTCATGATATGTTTCGAGAGTGTTCCAAATTTCATGCTGTGATTGAAAGATTACAAATTCTATCATATTCTTGTCTACCAAGTGCACCATATAAAAGATTCTTTGCCTTATTGTTGTTAGCCAAAAGAATTGCAGAAGCAGGTGTAGCAATTTCAGAATAACCAATGGCTCTAACAACATCCCAAATGGCTTGTCCTCGCTCTCAAGAAAGACTCGCATACGATTCTTCCAATAGGCATAGTCGTGCCCATCGAAGATATGCGGTTTAGTAGAAAACTTATCCATCGCCAAAGTTCAGTGACCGGTTAAGATCAAGATTGAACTAACCGGGCTCTGATACCACTTGTTGGACCGTAAAGGCGACTAGAGGGGGTGAATAGGAGCACGCTCACTTTTTCACAAATTATCAACTCAATACAATTTCACTCCAGTAGCTATTAGAACGCTATGAAGATCAATATACCAGTACAGCGGAAGACTAGTATTGAATCCAATTAAACCCCTAAGCAATGCTACAAAAATCAACTAAGATTGCAAAGACTCACAGCACGGGCGGTCTGACCGCTGGACCCAATCGGTCGGACCGATTGCCGGGCGGTCTGACCGGCGTTATGCTGGCGGTCGGACAGCTCCAAAATCGGTCTGACCGGTGATGACGGGCGGTCTGACCGGCCGACTCGAACGTGATCTGCAATGATAAAATCACCCGATGACGGTTGCAATTAGGTGAAACTTTTGATTCTCAACTCTAATCTTTATGAAACTTTGCACACACCTTCTATATGCTATTGAGGACCTATTCCAATCGAATATTATGATAATTCTTGGAACGATCTTGAGCAATTGCCAATTGATTAACAGAAGGTCTAAAACCGGGCAAGAACGAAAACTTGATCCTAATGCTTGTTCGTGAGTGATTGATGATCAAGATGATGCTAGATAGATTCACACATATCACAGCAAGCTAATTCACGTGAAAGAATCAATCACAAACTCGCGGATTAAAGAAAGCCCTAAAAACACGAAATTGAAAGCAAGAACGAAAAGAGACTTATCTCAAGCAAACCTTGCATAGATTGATTTCGTGGTTGATGCTGGATTACATCCACACCATCATGGATCAGTAGACAATCAAAGATCACGAAATTCACCACAAACCATCAAGAGCCCTAGCCTCCACCTCAACTCCCCTAAAGACAATTAGGGTTTTGAAACATAAAAGGCGAGAGAGAGAGAGGTGCAGCCACCATCTCCTCCTATTTATAGTGGAGGCCTAAAACTCTTAGGGTTTGACTCTCTTGGGCTCCCGTTAAGGCCCAACAACAAACGGGTCACACACGCACGCTTCGCGAAGCGCCGTTTTTAACTTTTGACCTAAACCGCTTCACCATGCGTCATGGATTTGCCAATAGGTCACCCTTGTCCATCTTGTGTCACGCTTGAGTCGTTGACCTCACCCGGCATCGTCGATCGTTCTGGACCTCAACTCTCCGAGTCTAGTCCCGATCCTCCTCGCCGTTGACCGTCGTTGACCACCAAGCAACCTGCACAACCATAGACAAGCAAACACGAATTCGGGAACAAGTTCTTCACAACTTGACCCATGTTAGTCAAAACATGCATCATGCAAATCATATGCCATGAAACCAATGACTTTGACCTAACAAAACAACATCGCCACGAAGTTGGCCGACGTTCAAGTAGAAACCGGTCTGACCGCTCCAGGTGAGCCGGTCGGACCGCCCCATGGCCGGTCGGACCGCTCCCTGTGAGCCGGTCGGACCGCCACCAAGGACTTAGCCGAATTTCATACCCTCAAAAACCGAAACCTTCTGGAAACTTAAATCCAATAGAACTTCTTACTGGAGACTCCAAAAATTATGAGACCAAGTGCATTGGGATCCCCTCACTTGCCTACAACACCTATTTTTGGCCCAGCTTGTTTTGAACACTTTTAGGTCACCGCCGGTCCGACCGCCCCACATGGCCGGTCCGACCGATTTGGGACCGGTCGGACCGCCGTGCAAGGACCGGTCGGACCGCCCCTGTCCAGAATACCTGTAGCTTTGTCGAAAACACGTGAAACTACAAACCGTAAACGCCATTGCCAATTGTCACATCATCCTAAGATCTAGAGCATATCCCCATGAAATCCACAAATACATAGAAAAGACCATACGTCTTCATGGTCGTAACCCCTAAGGCTAACGACCTCACTGGTCGTAAGGATTCAGAGGGTTACATAATATATACTCTGGTCAGACAAGATTCCTAACCTAGTCTCCGACCAGTCAAATGCTCATAAGGCTTTGAACTTGTATCTGGGTCTGAGTCCATGTATATCCTTTATCGTGTTACGAATGGAACATGTGCTGTATATTCCATACCACGCGACGTTACATAACTCTAAGACACTGGAGTACGGGTAAATGACTCACTGACATATAATCGCATAGCAGTTGATACATTGTCAACTAACGCCTCTCTCCGACCAGACGCGTCACTTCCCAACAAGCATCTCTCCAAGGGATAACTGCCAACGCTTCATCAACTACATAAGGAGGATCGCGGAAGGTGGAGAGGGGGGGTTCAGAAGAGAGATCGATTGGAAGACACTTCAGAAGACCACCATTCGATTAGTTTACAACACCATAGCAGGCATTACGCTCCAGTGTTACTAGGATTAGCCTCTGTGTTCAGATTACAGTCACTCCTTGTAATAGCCAGTTCATAGCAATAAAGAGCAACCACATTCCTTTCCAGGAGATACGTGTCATTTTTCCTCTATTTTTTTATATATTTGTAAGTTCGGTAATTTGATCGTCGACACCAGTTGACGAAGTGCACATATCTCTCCCACAAATTCTCTCAACAAGGCAAGGTTTCCATCCTGTTGCCTGACCTCAGGCTGGTCAGCAACAACCTCCTCCTCACCAGAACCATTCCCCTCAACTACAGACTCAAGCACTTCGGGTGGTGGCTCCACCGGGCCACGCTGACGACCACGACCATGACCATGACCTTCACAACCGCAACCTCTACCCCGTAGCATAGCTATTAACCACAAACAACATACATGAACTAATCTCAAAGGCGTCATATTCATATCATTAATCATTAATGCAACATAACGGAAATGTAAATGTAAATGCAATGCTTGACCCATTCCTATCCGATTGTGCATCATTGTGACAAATTTTAAGTTAATTAACCATCCTAAGTAAAGTTCTATAAATTAATTAACCTATAACAAATTTTAGTTAAGTTAACAATCCTATAGCAAATTTTAGTGGATTCAATTAATCAAAGTTATCAAACTATTCACCACGGAACTAAAGCACGCTTTGATACCAACTGTAACACGACACCCCAATACTAAGCCCACAATGCCACCTAAATTATTCTCACTAACAATTTAAGCAATATTTACTAATAATTCTAGCAAGCAATGCATCTAATAAAACCACACAATGGGTCAACTACCAACAATCATAAAAATATAAATGCATATAGCATTAACTTTCACAACTTGGAACCACGAGCCCAAGAACGCTCAGGTCACACACGCCTAAGAAACGCTCAGGTCACTCGTGCCCAAGGGACGCTCGGAACCTTGCGCCCCGGAACATTGATTAGCACAATTAATAATATTATTAAACTATAAATAAATAAATCAAGTTCCAAGCATTAAGCTAATGATAACTAAGTCTACTAATCAACTCTAAATGAAAGTATCATGTCTCTAAATTTAGCGAAAGCAACTAAGTAAAGATGTTTGTGTAAGTCGTTGCATGTGATGAGGACATCCCTACTATGGATACAGCCGCACCTACATATACAACTCATCCACTACAAGGACCTCCTACCCGAGCTCGTGCTCGTCAACTTAATTATCAGGTGAATTCGTTCCTATGTTTATATATTACTGAGAATAAACCGCTACCTAATGCAGGTGATTTAATTGTACTTAGGAACATGGGAACAGATCAAGGAGAGGATTTTGGAGTCATGGACATGCATGGAAGACATAATGAAGGTCACCACGTCACTTTGTGTCCATGTCAAGCAAGAGTTCGAGTTGGGCTCGCTCGATTCAATTGGATCTTTGCGATAGTACTAAGTTCAAACAGTCGTAACTTCTTCATACGGACTCCGTTTGGGGTGATTCTGGACTTCATGGAATATCAAGTCTACTTTCCAACGGATCCAAGATCATCATCAAACTCCATCTGAGTCGGTCACAATCATCAAAAGAGTCCACGTCTATTTCTAAGTCCGAGTCAAATGGGTGCTGCGCCACCTCCACTTGGGCCCATGGGCCTTGTAACCCTAGGGGCGTGCGCCCACTTCGCTGGCCACCGCCCCCTGGCCGTCTCCCTATATAGGAGCCGCAATCTCCTTTTTCTAGAACTTGGATTTCGTTTGATTAGTTTCTCCATTGTGAAAACTCTCGTTCTTTGCTTGTGTCGACTAGACCAACCGTAAAGGACCTCTGCGGAATCCCACCTTCTGAACTCAATCATATATTTGCAATTCAGATTGCTTTTTACCTCGTTCTTGCTTGTTCTTCGATTGCATGCAGGAATTGATCCTCGTGATCAGGTCAACCGGGTCTTTGGCACGGTTGATAACGACTTGGTGGTTAGTTCAGCGATTGCTTGGTTCGTGCGTGCTGCGTTCGTAGCCTGGATCGTGAGAGTTGACCATCATCCAATCGGAATTTACCCCTTTCACCGAAAGATCGGGACAACATAGTATATCAGCATGTGTTGCACATGTGCTACTACATCCCACGCATGTCGCCTTCATTGACCACCTCAAAGCAACAATAAAGCAAAAGTGAGTCCAAAACTCAGCAAGTACATAATAGAGCGGTAAACAAACAGTTTATCAATCAGGAAGCATATTATCATCATTATTCATGTGTTTCAATAACATCATCTCTTTTTCATTAATGCAATGCATCTCTATTCTACATGCTCATTTGCTCATCTCATCACTTATGCCGGTATAGCATGAGTGAACACCCATGACAGTGTTCACTTTTTAATCGGCCCATCCTCCACATATCCGAGGATCTCTCCACTCCCTTGGAGTTCTACTACCATGGTAGAAATCACATGCCGCCCGAGGTGGTCCACATCATTCATGACATGATTATGCATATGATGCGAGAATGCAATTTGTTTCATTATTCATTAACATGATCCATTATTATCATTATCACATCATCATTATGGTAATATCATCATTATTTTCATGGCATTGAAATAATCATAAATAAAGTATAAATAAATGTCATGGTGATAATTGTTACCGATATCTACCACTCTATCATGAACTTGCATTTTAGCCATGAAAGTCGGAACGATGCAAAGGTGGCACCAAACTCGAAGCAATATTCCCTAGATAAAATCAATAATCCACCTTAAAAACATACAACCATAGTACATTCACATAATTCAATTCAACATCGCTCCTATGTGCAAATCCGACACAATTAACCCCTCTTCACCGGACAACCCACCCGTTGTCCTAGTGATCAAACATCCATAACGTTTACCCCTCGAACCCAAGCATAGAAAACTTTATATTTTATGGAAGCTACACAAAATTTACTACATTTTCCTAGTTATGCAAATGCTCTTATTATATTTTCTAAATTCTTGTTTTTAACCCTGAATGTTAATCTGGAATATTATATAATAGCAGACTTAATAATTTTATTTTTATTTTTCTACCACATGAAAAATAGCGAATCATATTACTTTTGGAAACCATGGAGAATTATCTAACTAAACCTAGTTATGGTCATAATTTAATTCGACCATTTACTGTACGTAATAAAGCAATCTACACGACTACTGCTAACGATGATAGAATTCTGGACAGCAGTGTTCCAGAAACCGTAACTTTTAAACCACTTGACCAAATCTAGTGATATTATACTCTAAGAAAAACCTATACAATTACCTACAACTTTACTAACATGGAAAAGTCATGAAACATGATGAAGATACCCCAAAACTCCCTCGCAAGGTTTTATAGTTCAACTAACCGAAACAGGGTATCAACAAACTAGCAATTCTCGCGATCAGTCTACTCTAACTTTCGATTAAACATCAATCCAATATCATAGCAATGATTTCCATATCATTCCCCTAAAAGTAGGACAACGATCAGGGTTGAATCACGAAACACTAAATCTTCCTTTTCCTCTTCCTCCTTGCCTTCTCCTTCTTGACCTTCTTCTTGTTGGTTTCTTTGCTCCTCCTTGCCTTCTTCTTAGCCATAGAGGCAGCAGCCGAAGCAGCAGCGGCAAGAGACGACGGTAGGGCCGAGGGTAGCAGCTGGTGGTGGCAAGGGCCTAGGCTACGGCTAGGGCTAGCTGGGCAGGTTGCTGCAGTGGCCAAGCGGCAGGGTGCGCAGGGCAATGGAGGGCGGCAGCTATGGCAGCGGCACGCAAGCAGCGGTAGGGAGCTTGTGCCAGCAGCCCAACTCCTTCCCTTTACTTTTTTCTATTCCTTTTAATAAACATGGTATTACACTTGTGCGATGCGCAGAGACTACACATAAAGCTTCTCTCTGGAGGGCATAACTTCAGAACAACATTTGATTCTAGATAGCGAGCTGGGCGTCCGTTTTGCGTGGCTCCAACTTTGCCTTGCACTACCTAGCTAGCTAGGGTATCCAATAGTGTAGTGCAGGCATGTTTTAGGCAGGTGTGCAAATCAATTTCTAGGTGCATTTGGCTTAACAAGCCACTTGATTTTGTCGCTATATATCCTCTGCGATGGATACGATGGCCTGAGATTGACGAGGTCCAAAAATATATATAATATATATACTCTCTCCAGTCAAGAAAGAATATCATTTTGAATATCAATGTGGTCCCTAAAATGCAACTTTAACAACTAATTTCTATTATGATAGATTTATAAAACCTAATAAGATTGTACTTTTATAAATAAAAAAATTATTTTCAAGACAAATATATACATATCATTTTCATGTGTTCAGTCTAAATATTGAAAAAGATATCGATAGCTAATCTTTCAAAAGTTTAACCGCGTGTATTCCAAAATAACATTCTTTTGTGACCGGAGGGAGTAGCGGCAATAGCGATAGCCTAAGCCCGGTTGATCATGTCGGTCTCCTACCGTGCCAAGTGGACTTACCAGTTAGTACTGCCCGTGGTGTATGTCATGCTAATTCCTTTCACCCAAGGGCAAAGCTAGCTACGGAGCAAGCATCGGGCTGGCCAGTTGTTCTTAGATCAAACTCGAATATTTGATAATTTTTTAGAATATTTTTATAAGCTTTAACACTGGTAATATTTTCAAGCTTCGAGCTATAATCCACCCAGTCTAAGGCCTAGATCCGCTCCTCCTTGCACCATGACGATCGAGGGAGGCTGAGCCTAGCCAAGGATCCAAACGTCCACCAAGTTATATTCTGACTACATATTTTCCCTTGAGTACATTTCGTAAAATAACACTATACTAGAAGGTTTGAGTTTTGGCCTTGAATGAGCAATTTCTTTAGTTGGGTAGGTTAGGATGGTCTTGTGTTATGCACATAGGAGATTTTTTTCAGCCCGGTGGTTTTGCCCTTTCATCGTTGCGTTGATCTCTGTAGGCGTTGGTGACTAGCAGCAAAGTTCCATTGTACTTGGAGGAGTCAGATTGCTGTGGCGAGGGGAGGGACACTGCATGACGCGCGCGACCTACCCCCGAAACACCTCAGCAGAGTTCAAGCAACTAAGAAAATGAATCCTTTATATTGAAGGAGATGATCCCTTTTCAATGCAAATGATCTACAATACAAATCCTTATAAAACAATTTTCATCGTTTGATCAAAAATTAAAAATCTAAATTAATAACTACAGTATTTTACTACCGTAAAATCGATGAACAACTATTCTACTGTCACACAGTGATCCTCCTCTCTGTATGATCAGAGCATTACAACAGAGGTACCTCGTCGGGCTTGCTCTCCCCGGCTAGAGCCTCGGCGACCCGATTCGGTCTTCTCCCCGTGCGCGTCGACCTGCTCTCGATTCAGTCTTCAGTGTCCTCCAGGAGAAGGAACAACGCTCGGCTCAGTGCGACCCCAGGAGATGGTTCAGCCGCACCAAGCCAGTGTGGCTCGGTCGCAACAAGACACGACAGCATCTTCTGCCTCCAGCCTGTACGGCGTGGCAATTTGAACCACGTCAGCAAAACGGTTCCGTCGTTGGTTCGTGAGACTTACTGGTGGGCCCAGGTTGTCATTTCCGCTGGATCGGACGGAAGTGCGGTTTTACCAAACGTGTTGTCAAAACAAGTGCGGCTCTGTAATACAAATGCTTCAAAGTGTGGTTTTACGGTAATTTTATAAATATTGTTGTAGTTTTGCAAAATTTATTATTTCCTTCTCTAGAGAGAAGTAGTGGGTAATAACATTTCCTTGGTGCAAGTTTTGTTTTCTAACCACTTTTTTGTCATTTCGTGTTGTATACAATCTCTCTCACACACAAAGAAGTATATTAGTAGTTAAATCTAATCTGTAGTCACCGACTCACCGTGACCTCTACTACTGCGGTACCGTCGATCCTGAATGATGAATACAAAGCCTAGGATCAAACCAAAGAAGAACTGGAAATCCAATTTGGAAGAAACTATGGAGTATGAATGTGCCCCAAGGTTAAAGTGTTCCGGTGGAAAGTGCTCCGTAATTTTCATTCTACTATATCAGAGATGAAATGTCAACATTTGTAGAGGGCTTCTCATCGTGAAACGTGAGGATTCAGACGTGTGAGACCCTCAATTATTGAAATGTGCCTTATTAAAATTATACTGGTAGCATAATTCTTATTTAAGGAACAGTGCAAATCCTTTATTAAGAATCATACTAAAAGCATAATGATAACAAGTAACAATTTCAACATTCAGGTTCTCAGATATATGTCATGCAATATTTCCCAGGATCAGTGAATATTGCACATATATCCTTAAACAACATAGCATCATTCACATACAAGTCATACATTCACCTAATTATACATCAATAATTACATCTCCAATTTCGGTTGCTACAGTACCAAAATAAGAGCAGATGACCTTGGGTCATTGACAAAAAGAGCAACAGCGGAAACAAAAACATAAAAGCAAAACCACCAATGGCCCCATCATCCCGCAGGCTATTGCGTGGAGGCTAGAACTAGCATTACTCGTTAGCGTCACCCAGATCGGCGCTAACGGGCATCTCATAAAGATATCCATCCTCACCTGCAACAAGAGGTCATAAAACCCTGAGTACGAAAGGTACTCAGCAAGTCTTACACAAACTAATAAAAGAAAGTGTTTGATAGAACCTATACAAAGGAATAGAATTTTATATGCATAAGGTTATCAATGTAAGGCTTAATTGGTTCAATTTGCATAAAGCGATAAATATTAACCTACAATTGCTAAATTTTGACAAGGCGCTTTAATAATTCAATTTGGACTAAAAACAAGAAGTAATTGAACATAAGCAAAAAAAGATCAATAATGGTCACCGATCATTACCAAACCGAGCATGACACTCCTCATGCCGAAATTAATAATTCCCAAAACCCAAATTAGAGCAAATTCTATACAGTGACATCAATCCAAGCGTTGCCGTGAATCGTGGACACGGCTATTCAATAGTTTTAATCCTCGCAGGTGTACATCTTTACCCACACGACTTAGTTAGCCCGTAGCCCCTAGGATAATAGCACACCGCTTTGGTATGCCTACGTAAACTAAGATTCGGTATTTTTCAACAAGTTAACACTATTGAGTTGGATGACCCATGTGAAACCGATCCCGCTTAAACAACGATCGATAGCATATATTCAACCGAGGTTCACATGTTGTACAGGAATGCCGACCAGTCAATTAAATGCGAACTCGTGTTAGCCACACATATTACACCGCAGCCGGGCCTCAAGGTACGCATATGCGATGTAACACATCTACGCCTTACCCTTCTAAGAACATCCGATATCGATATAAGCTCCACATGGCATACGACACGGCCCAAGACTTAAGCATCTATGCCATATGAAATCAATACACATGTCCTTACTCTCCGTATCCAACTCAATAATATTAACCCTTTACTTAACCAAACAATACCATACACTGCGTGTGGAAGCACGTTGGTGCTTGAATTGGGCCGTCAGAGTTCACCCTTAATCAACCTGCATAAGACATCCACAGCTTCCCATTCTCGCACTAGGCACCATCACTAGCATCCACTTGTCCAGATTTGAATTAAGTTTAACAACAAGATTTAGATTCATATCGATTTAAATAAATCGAACAAAGAATCAACAAAAATAAAATGTATTTGTTGTTCCCTGTGTTTGACAAGATAAGCCCGCCAAACATTACCGTTCTATGGATCGCATGGCTAAGCAAAATTGAAATTAAGTATTATATCACCACAAACTATCGTAGGTTAAGTGTATGATCAATTCAAGGTAAGCCATAAGTTCTGGTCATAGCTAACTAGGAACAGAGCATAAATAGTTTTTAGAAAATTGCATGCAACAGTATCACTGTATTTTATAAATCTACAGTTCAAAAGATTAGGATCAACATGGTGCAGAGAGGAAGCTTGCCTTGGTAATAATAGATAACCTCTTGTTCAGGTTCTTGTGCTCAACAAAAGATTCAACAATCTCGTAAGAACCAAAGATCTAGAACACAAAAGTCCAATGAATAGCAAGAAAATGGCAGAGAGCAAAATGCAGAAAAGAGTGCATGATCAATAGCTCAATGCATATTTAACAACATGCTTAAGTTATATCTATTTTACATAAGGTCAAAAGCATATAGCCGGCTTCTGCTAATACAATTTGTCACAAGTAGTTTAAGCTAAAACCACAATTTCAGATTTGGAACAATATTGAAAACAGGACAAGGTAGAAGTTTAACTTAACATTTATACTCTTTACTAGAAGGAATAGAAGCCAACAATAGGTTGCATGTGGTCGGCATGACCACCAGTAGTAGCAAAACTGAAATGGGAAATCAGGAAAGCTACAGTTTCAGGTTTTAGCAAAACCAGAAATTTGACAGATTGCAGAGAAATAATTTGGTGCTTCATTAGACTAAGAGAGAATGATGTTTTGATTAAGCTACAGCTAAATGAGCAATATTTAAAACCTATCTCATCACATAGCATCAGCTAATACTCACTAGCAGTATGATCAAAATCGATTACGCTTTTGATTTTTAGCAAACCAAATCAAGCGTAAAGCAAAGAATCATATTGATGAACTAGGACATTAGAAGAAAATGATATTCTGGATTAATTCTCAACTAATTGAGAAATATACAAAGTCTAGTTCATCACTTACTATCAGTTATCAACCAACTTCAATTTCAGTTAGACTGTGCTACAGTTTCAGGTATAGCAAAACTGAAATTTGGATAGGTTGCAAAATAAAGCTTTGCTGATTTTTGCTTTGAACCAAGCAATGATTTTACTTAGATTACTAGTTAATGAGTAAAAATTAAAGCCTAGCATACTATTTAGCATCAGTTACTAGTAACCATCAAAATTTGAGGCTAACAAGGAATAGCAAATGTCAGATTTTGAAATCTGAAAATCTGGACAGATTTAAGAATGAAAATTTGATGCTCCATTAGACTATAACAAATGACATGCTTGAAGGAGCTACAGCTAGATAAGTACAACTACAAGTTTAACTTATCACTTAACATCCATTAACACTAATTAGCAAATTTCAGTTCAACTAAAACAGCAGTTTTCAGATTTGTCAAAACCGAAAACAGCACAGATTTATAAAAGTAAACTTGCTACTACATTAGACTAAGAGAAAATAATATTTTGGATTAAGCTGCAAATAAATGAGTATACTAAGAAGTCTAACTCCTCACCAAACATCAGCTAACATCAACTACCAGGTTTCGGTTCAAACCAAATTACGCTTTCAGATTCAAAATCAAAACTCAAAACTGGAAAGATGGCAAATGATGATCTTGAGTTTACACCTCACAAAGAAAGTGCTATACCTTAGCTTAGAGTATTCCTAACAAGGTTAGCAAGATAACTCATCTACTACTAGCACCAAGTGATAAGAATTAATGAAATTGCTGCACACACTGCTAGCAACCGAAAATGGACAAGGAGCAATCGGTGAAAAAATGTATCACGAAATTCAAAGTTTGTCGGTATCGCTAGTCCAACCGAAAATGAAACAGGTTCACTCTACCGATCCGCAGTTGCGTAAATTAGAAGTTTTATGCTTAAGTTGTAGTTACACAATTAAAGCCACGTGTTTACACTCCTTTAATCTTTAGCTAACACTAATTATCAAAAGTGGTTTCAATCAATCAGTTTCAGATTTTGAACCGAGCTCGTGATGATGTATAAAAGAATTCCTACTAATCTTAACATACACAAGTACTTACTTGTTTCGGCTAGAGTAGAAGAAAATAAAAGCAAGCTCTTGGTCAACACAATAAAAATCCAAGGTACTCTTCTCGCCTCACCAAGCATGAAATCACCACGTGAGGCTCTAATCACTTCGGCTCAACAGAGAACTATCCTTTTCACCGGGAAGGAAGAAAACATGAGCAAAGACTTTCCAAACAAAATGGCAGGAGCTCAACACTAAGGCTTGAGGAAGGTTAACCTCGAGCAAAGGAGAGGGTTCTAGAGATGCCGCGGTGGCACTTGGTTGGTTGCAGACCGCTGGATGGTCAGACCGCTTGGTCAAGAGTGAGGCTCACTGCAGATAAGGAAAAGAAAAAGAAAGCTCTGCTGCTCACTGACTCTGGCGACAGATCATTTGCTTCTTGTTACGCTCTGTTGTCTTGGCAAAGATCGCCTTGCCACCAAAGAAAGAAAGAGAGGGAAGAGAGAGCTCGCCTGAGAGTTGCTCACCGGTCGCTGCACCGCTCTCCCCAACCAAAAGAAGGAAGGGAAAAAATGGCACTCTTCAGAGTCGCCCCTATCTTTGGTTTTGCTAGAATCAGCAGGGCATCCAACAGCATCACGTGATCAGCAGCTGAAATTTTCCAGAGGCAGCTGATCAGCAATAGCAAAGCATTCGGTGATCAAATAGAGAATCGAATGTTCCTAGGGAAGTAAGGGTGGTGATCAGATATTGGCTAGAGAAAGAGGATTTTTGATTATAACAACATATCCAAGTTTCAAAATAAACAAGATGCTCTGAAGACATCTTATTATCGCTTATTAAAACTGGTCATATAAACCTACCCCCTTAAGAGAATCTCGTCCCAGATTCCTAGGACGATTCAAAAGTTGCAAAGGAATTCAGCTGAAATGATTCTTTTTGGAGATATAACACATGTTGTTTTGACTTCCTATAAAGATAGCAAAGAAAGATTCTAATAGACAACATAGTGTTGTTATTACATCCTTCTTTTACATTGCTTTGTTTAACCTTGCCTTTCTTGACTCAAAGGCAATTTTTAAACAGCAAAAAGATGGGGGTGTTCAATCCTCATCAGATCTTCACGCTCCCACGTGGCTTCATCTTCCGAATGATTAGCCCACTGAACTTTTAAGAACTTGACGGTGCGGTTTCTTGTCCAACGCTCCATTTCATCAAGGATACGCACCGTTGCTCTTGATAGGAAAGATCCGTTGGAGATCAAGATGCTCATAAGTAGTGGCTTCGTAGGAACACGAAGGCACTTCTTCACCGAGAAACATGAAAAGTATCATGCATCGCCGAGAGAGACTCGTAGTTCTAATTGATAAGCTACACTCCTCGCTTTTGCAATGATTCTAAGGGTCCGATATAACGAGGTGCTAGCTTTCCTTTCACCAAAACGATGAGTGCCCTTCATCGGTGATACTTTGAGGTAGACATAATCATCTACTTCAAAACTTAACTCACGTCGACGATGGTCAAGATAGCTCTTCCGACGAGACCGAAAGGTTTCGGTCGGTCTCGAATCGCATTTAACTTGCTCTTCGCTTCTATTACCAAGTCTGACCATAAAATGGTCTTTCACCAGACTCGGACCAATTCAATGGAGTCCTACAAGCTCTTCCATACAAGGCTTCAAAAGGTGACATTTGAATACTTGCTTGATAGCTATTATTGTAGGAAAACTCCACATACGGCAAAGATTTTTCCCAGTTCTTGCCATATGATAGCACATGTGCTCTAAGAAGATCTTCCATCACTTGATTTACCCTTTCGCTTGACCACCGGTTTGAGGATGATAAGTCAGATCGAAGAGAGTTCTGTCCCCATGGCTTGATGGAGACAATTCCAGAAATGAGATGTGAACTGAGGTCCACGATCTGAGACAATGACTTTTGGAACACCGTGGAGACAAACAATCTTAGCAATATATAACTCTGCCAATTGCTTGCCATTGAAAATGGTTTTGACAGAATAAATGAGCCACTTTCGTTAGACGATCAATGATCACCCAAATGGCATCAAACCCATTCGAGTTTTCTAAGTCCGGTAACAAAATCCATACCGACTTCTTCCCATTTTCATTGTGGAATAGGCAAGGGTCAAGGGTACCAAAGAGGTTTTAAGTGCTCGGCTTTAACCCTTTGGCAAATATCGCACTCAAAGAACATATTGAGCAATTTGCCTTTTCATCCGCTCCACCAAAATGTCTTCTTCAAGTCCCGTACATCTTAGTACTTCCAGATGTAAAGAAAACTTGGAATTATGAGCTTCTTTGAGAATTAGCTCTCTCAATCGAGAATTTGAAGGTACCACCAAACGATTGCGATATCAAGGATACCACTGGCATCTTCGAGAGAATTGATGGCTTTACCGCTTCAAATTTTCCTTGATTTCGCCACCTCGGCATCGCTTTTACGAGCTTTAACTCGATCTTCGAGGGTTGACTTCACTTCAAAGCAAAGAAGAAATCCATCTGCTACCATTTCAAGACTTAAGCTACCAAAATCAGCACATAAGCTCTTAGCCGGGAAATTGTTGATAAGCAATTGCATTGTGACTTTCGCTTAGGGCATCACCACAACATTGGCTTTGCCAGATGGTAGTGAATACCCATATCGTAGTCCTTGATTAATTCAAGCCATCTTCTTTGTCTCATATTCAGTCCACTTGAGTGAATATATATTTCAAGCTTTTATGATCAAGATATATTTCGCAACGACACGAGAAGGTAATGTCGCCAAATCTTTAATGCATGGACTACGGCCGCCAATTCCAAATCATGAGTAGGATAATTCACCTCATGAGGTCGCAATCGCTGGATGCATATGCCACAACTCGCCTTCTTGCATAAGTACACACCAAGTCCATGGCGAGACGCATCACAATAGATATCAAAAGTCTTATGGATATCCGGAAGAGTGAGAACAGAGCTTGGTCAGAGCTTTCTCGAGTCAAAATCTGCTTACACTCCACCGACCAAAAGAATTTGTTCTCCTTCTTTAGAAGTCGGGTCGAGGCCTAGAAATTTTAGAGAAGTTTTCAATGAACCGACGGTAATAACCCGCAAGTCCAAGAAAACTCCGAACTTCATGAACATTCTGAGGCTGCTTCCAGTCCAATACATCTTGTATCTTGCTGGGATCAACCGTAATACCTCCTTTAGATAATACATGTCCCAAGAATGCAACTTGTTTGAGCCAGAAAGCACACTTGCTAAATTTAGCATACAACCGATGCTTGCGAAGTGTATCCAAAGACAAGTCTCAAATGTCGATCATGCTCTTGGCTACAGACTTCGAATAGATAAGAATGTCGTCAATAAACACAACAACAAACTTATCCAAGAATTCCATGAAGACTGAATTCATAAGATTCATAAAATAAGCTGGAGCATTGGTTAGGCCAAAGGACATGACAGTATATTCATATAACCCATAGCGAGTAGAGAATGTTGTCTTTGGGATGTCCTCAGCTCTAACCTTGATCTGATGATAGCCCGATCGCAAATCAATCTTAGAAAAGACACGGCTCCATCAACCGGTCAAATGATCATCGATTCGAGGCAAAGGATATTTGTTTTTGATAGTGACTTCATTTAATGGACGGTAATCCACACACATCCGTAAAGTCTTGTCTTTCTTTTGGACAAAGATGGCGGGCATCCCCATGGTGAGGAACTTCGGTCGAATGAATCCTTTGTCAAGCAATTCTCCCATTGTTTCTTCAATTCAAACAACTCATTCAAGGCATGCGATAAGGTCTTCTCGATATGGGAGCGATCAGAACTAGTTCAATCACGAACTCCACTTCCCGATCCGTGGCATACCGGAAGGTCTTCAGGAAAAACGTCCGGATATTCACATACTACCGGTACTGACTCCAAAGTAGGGGTGGTATCCATTTTCATCGCACCCAGATGAGAATGAACCGTTCTAGACTGAAAAATGACTGAAAGGCCATTTTTATTAGTGACGGATATGGTTCGTTGGGCACAATTAATTTGCCCCAGATTCTTGGTTAACCAGTCCATTCCCAAAATAACATCTATCCCTTGTGAATTTATCACAATCAGTTCGCCTAAAATCTACCCCTTCAATAATGATATTGACATTAAGGCAGATTTGATCAGTTAAAAATACCGACCCAGGCGAATGAATAATATGCGGTGGATGAAGATGATGCATAACTAACTGATGTTGAGTAGCAAACTGCCTACTAACAAAAGAATGGGATGCTCCAGAGTCAAATAAAACAGTAGCCGAACTGGAATTAACTAGGAGCATACCAAGGATAACTTCAGGTGCCTCGGCCGCTTCTTCAGCAGTTAATTGATTTACACGGCCGCTGGCCGAATCGATCAGAGCTTAACAGCTTGTCTTTGGAGAAGGTGCAGACGAACAAGAGCCGGAGATGGTGAACAGTGGCAACCCTTTGCCTTAGCAAAGCATCGATTTACAAAATGCCCTGACGCCCACAATGATAGCATATCACACCCTACCGACATTGATGGCGCAGTGGTCTGTGTCCACTAGGTCGGATCGCCCGTAGGTGGCGGTGGGCGAAAGGCAAACATCGGCGCCAGGTGGAACCAAATCGGCGCCGGAAGATCGAGGTCGCCACAGACGCGGTCTGACTGAACGGCTACCGGATGCAAATTGGGTAACCTTTTGACGCCTGTGATTCCTCTAAAGCCTTGCTCTTAGTTTCAAGGAATGATGGCTTTGTCCACAAGATGTTGGAAATTTCAAATCTTGTATCGCCAAAGCCAATCGCAACTCTTCGATAGACCATTCATGAAACGGTTTCGACGACGAGTGTCCGTCGAAACATCGCTGGGCGCATCGAGCAAGAAAATTAAACTCATGAAGGTACTCGGTCACCGATTTTCGCCCTTGCTTGAGAGCGAAATTCGCCGCTTGAGCATCATCACTCCTCGTATATGGGCCTCGCGAAAGGCCTCCATGAACTCAAGCCGTAGGAGTATGTCCGTGGGTTGATAGCCGATAATTATCCCACCAATTGCTAGCCGCCCACCAATCGGTAGCTAGCATACAGACCTTCTCCCTTTCGTAACACCGGGCAATGGTCGACTTCTTTTTAATCTCCTTAAGCCAATCCTCTGCCTCCAAAGGATCCTCGAGCTAGAGAACGCCATGCGGATTAGTCCGCCGAAAGTCGCAAGACTTCCACGCCCATGCTTGAACTCCCGCTCTACCACCGGTGGAGTGATGGAAGAGGTATTGAGCGCACCGCTCCAAGATGCGTGTTCGTCCATGCGGTTGCGCTCAATTTGCATGAGCACATCCGCCATAGTGGGTGGTGGAGGAAGCTCCTCTTCCCGCCTACCACCTTGCGGACCATGGGATCCTAAGGGTCCGTCGCTCCCGAGTCCAAGAACAGAGTGGAGAACCTCTCTCTTGTTGTGTTCGCGATCGAGTGGTTGGTCCTGCTATCCTGTTGCCATATAATGGTTAACATTATAACAAGGATACACTCGTGCTAACACATACAAGCTTTGGAGAAAGAAATTAATTAAATACTAAACCTAAGCATGCAGTATGTCATGATATGCAACCAATTAACACCAAAAACAAAGAAAGACAAAGTACAAGAAAAAAATGCGGCTTCCATTCCATGAAATGTCTACGAACAAATACTATAACAGACTCAATTACAACCAAAAGTCTGTGATCCACTTTATTAATGAACCAACAGAAACATGTTATACCCAAAATGCACAAGTCGGCCGCTACCTCACCATGTTTTAAAGTACAAACGTTAGCACACAATATTTATACAGACATAGGCTATGCTATTACACACTACTTAATGGACAACTACTAGCCTATTACACAACTAAAGCCGATCACATCCTTCACCCTAAACATGGTCTTCTCGGTTAAAATTCACCGAAACACATTTAGCAAATGAGCCTCAGGGAACCAAGATTCAAAGGGTTCGATGGGCTAATGAGACGAGTGGGAGAACCCAACAACAGATGATGTCCACCAGAGTGAGTAGGCCGCTGAGTGCGAGGAAATCCAGCAGACATCCTGGCCTGACGACACTGACCAAAAACAGAACCACCCGAACCTCGTGAAGTCGCAATCCTTGGGGTACAATGGCGGTGGTGGAATCTCATTGTTGCCGTAAAGCACGCTACGAGGAACGCGGTTCGTGGCAACACCAAGCCTCAAATACTCGTGTCTCGTGCAAACGATGGCGGGTCTCCCATAACTCGCACACGAGACGGTGATAGGTTTGGTCCATGATACGGACCAACCTCGCTAACTCGCAGCGATATGGGTCCTCTCCAAATCAGATCTCATCAAACGTAATCACATCCGATCTAGGGCCTTGTTTTGGGAAGTGCACATAGGGTGGTCGAGACACCTCGCCAAGTCATGACGAAGGAGGCTCATCATCCCACGCGCAGCTTCTGCATGACCATAGATTCGGAGGTGGCACGCACATGGATGCGAGAGGGAACACTACCCACCACCGTCTCCGCGATCACATTAATGATAGCTTGGTACTCTTCCATACCGTGCCCTCGGTCTCTACGGTAGATGGCGACTGGCCGATAAGTGAAATTAGCTCGCCACATCATGTCTCAAGTAAGGCCGAAACCCGTCCACATCTTCTACGCAGTCTCCTTAATCAAATACCACCACTCATCTACGATAAAAGACAAGGTAGGTAAGAAACCGATCTTAAAAAATCAAAAGAAAGGTGGATAAGAATTGATACTAAAAAAGATAAGAAGTAAAAGACAAGATGCTTAGATCTTTTAGAAATTAATTATGTTAAAATAGTATCACGAGACTCACTAAAGGCAACAACCATGCTAATTCTATCCTACAGCAAACGTATGCTCGATATTAACGCTGTGAGACCCTCAATTATTGAAATGTGCCTTATTAAAATTATATCGTAGCATAATTTTATTTAAGGAACAAGGCAAATCCTTTATTAAGAATCATACTAAAAGCATAATGATAACAAGTAACAATTTCAACATTCGTGTTCTCGATATATGTCATGCAATATTTCCCGGATCGATGAATATTGCACATATATCCTTAAACAACATAGCATCATTCACATACAAGTCATACATTCACCTAATTATACATCAATAATTACATCTCCAATTTCGGTTGCTCTGAAGACTAAAATAAGAGCAGATGACCTTGGGTCATTGACAAAAAGAGCAACAGCGAAACAAAAACATAAAAGCAAAACCACCAATGGCCCCATCATCCCGCAGGGCTATTGCGTGGAGGCTAGAACTAGCATTACTCGTTAGCGCCACCCAGATCGGCGCTAACGGGCACTCATAAAGATATCCATCCTCACCTGCAACAAGAGGTCATAAAACCCCGAGTACGAAAGGTACTCAAAGAAGTCTTACACAAACTAATAAAAGAAAGTGTTTGATAGAACCTATACAAAGGAATAGAATTTTATATGCATAAGGTTATCAATAGAAGGCTTAATTGGTTCAATTTGCATAAAGCGATAAATATTAACCTACAATTGCTAAATTTTGACAAGGCAGTTTTAATAATTCAATTTGGACTAAAAACAGTAAGTAATTGAACATAAGCAAAAACAGTATCAATAATGGTCACCGATCATTACCAAACCGAGCATGACACTCCTCATGCCGAAATTAATAATTCCCAAAACCCAAATTGGAGCAAATTCTATACAGTGACATCAATCCAAGCGTTGCTGTTCAGAATCGTGGACACGGCTATTCGAATAGTTTTAATCCTCGCAGGTGTACATCTTTACCCACACGACTTAGTTAGCCCGTAGCCCCTAGGATAATAGCACACCGCTTTGGTATGCCTACGTAAACTAAGATTCGGTATTTTTCAACAAGTTAACACTATTGAGTTGGATGACCCATGTGAAACCGATCCCGCTTAAACAACGATCGATAGCATATATTCAACCGAGGTTCACATGTTGTACAGGAATGCCGACCTACCAATTAAATGCGAACTCGTGTTAGCCACACATATTACACCGCTAGCGGGCCTCAAGGTACGTACATGCGATGTAACACATCTACGCCTTACCCTTCTAAGAACATCCGATATCGATATAAGCTCCACATGGCATACGACACGGCCCAAGACTTAAGCATCTATGCCATATGAAATCAATACACATGTCCTTACTCTCTGTATCCAACTCAATAATATTAACCCTTTACTTAACCAAACAATACCCATACATCGCGTGTGGAAGTACGCTGGTGCTTGAATTGGGCCGTCGAGTTCACCCTTAATCAACCTGCATAAGACATCCACAGCTTCCCATTCTCGCACTAGGCACCATCACTAGCATCCACTTGTCCAGATTTGAATTAAGTTTAACAACAAGATTTAGATTCATATCGATTTAAATAAACCGAACAAAGAATCAACAAAAATAAAAATGTATTTGTTGTTCCCTGTGTTTGACAAGATAAGCCCGTCAAACATTACCGCTCTATGGATCGCATGGCTAAGCAAAATTGAAATTAAGTATTATATCACCACAAACTATCGAGGTTAAGTGTATGATCAATTCAAGGTAAGCCATAAGTTCGGTCATAGCTAACTAGGAACAGAGCATAAATAGTTTTTAGAAAATTGCATGCAACAAGATCACCGTATTTTATAAATCTACAGCTCAAAAGATTAGGATCAACATGGTGCGAGAGAGAAGCTTGCCTTGGTAATAATAGATAACCTCTTGTTCAGGTTCTTGTGGCTCAACAAAAGATTCAACAATCTCAGAAGAACCAGTATCTAGAACACAAAAGTCCAATGAATAGCAAGAAAATGGCAGAGAGCAAAATGCAGAAAAGAGTGCATGATCAATAGCTCAATGCATATTTAACAACATGCTTAAGTTATATCTATTTTACATAAGGTCAAAAGCATATAGCCGGCTTCTGCTAATACAATTTGTCACAAGTAGTTTAAGCTAAAACCACAATTTCAGATTTGGAACAATATTGAAAACAGGACAAGGTAGAAGTTTAACTTAACATTTATACTCTTTACTAGAAGGAATAGAAGCCAACAATAGGTTGCATGTGGTCGGCATGACCACCAGTAGTAGCAAAACTGAAATGGGAAATCGAAAGCTACGCTTTGTGTTTTAGCAAAACCAGAAATTTGACAGATTGCAGAGAAATAATTTGGTGCTTCATTAGACTAAGAGAGAATGATGTTTTGATTAAGCTACAGCTAAATGAGCAATATTTAAAACCTATCTCATCACATAGCATCAGCTAATACTCACTAGCAGTATGATCAAAATCTGGATTACAGTTTTCAGATTTTTAGCAAAACCGAAATCTGGGCAGAAAGCAAAGAATCATATTGATGAACTAGGACATTAGAAGAAAATGATATTCTGGATTAATTCTCAACTAATTGAGAAATATACAAAGTCTAGTTCATCACTTACTATCAGTTATCAACCAACTTCAATTTCGCTTAGATCGTACTACGCTTTGTATAGCAAACGAAATTTGGATAGGTTGCAAAATAAAGCTTTGCTGATTTTTGCTTTGAACCAAGCAATGATTTTACTTAGATTACTAGTTAATGAGTAAAAATTAAAGCCTAGCATACTATTTAGCATCAGTTACTAGTAACCATCAAAATTTGAGGCTAACAAGGAATAGCAAATGTCAGATTTTGAAATCTGAAAATCTGGACAGATTTAAGAATGAAAATTTGATGCTCCATTAGACTATAACAAATGACATGCTTGAAGGAGCTACAGCTAGATAAGTACAACTACAAGTTTAACTTATCACTTAACATCCATTAACACTAATTAGCAAATTTCAGTTCAACTAAAACAGCAGTTTTCAGATTTGTCAAAACCGAAAACAGCACAGATTTATAAAAGTAAACTTGCTACTACATTAGACTAAGAGAAAATAATATTTTGGATTAAGCTGCAAATAAATGAGTATACTAAGAAGTCTAACTCCTCACCAAACATCAGCTAACATCAACTACCGTGTTTGGTTCAAATTAAATTACGCTTTCAAGATTCTCAAAACCAAAATCAAAACGGGAAAGATGGCAAATGACAGATGCTGAGTTTACACCCACAGCAAAGTGCTATACCTTAGCTTAGAGTATTCCTAACAAGGTTAGCAAGATAACTCATCTACTACTAGCACCAAGTGATAAGAATTAATGAAATTGCTGCACACACTCGCTAGCAACCAAAATGGACAAAGGAGCAATGGTGAAAAATGTAATCTGTAATTCAAAGTTTGTTTGTGTATCGCTAGTCCAACCAAAATGAAACAGGTTCACTCGGTGATCCGCAAAGTTGCGTAAATTAGAAGTTTTATGCTTAAGTTGTAGTTACACAATTAAAGCCACAGGTTTACACTCCTTTAATCTTTAGCTAACACTAATTATCAAAAGTGGTTTCAATCAATCATAGCTTCAGATTTTGAACCGAGCTCGTGATGATGTATAAAAGAATTCCTACTAATCTTAACATACACAAGTACTTACTTGTTTCGGCTAGAGTAGAAGAAAATAAAAGCAAGCTCTTGGTCAACACAATAAAAATCCAAGGTACTCTTCTCAGTCTCACCGAAGCATGAAATCACCACGTGAGGCTCTAATCAGCTCGGCTCAACAGAGAACTATCCTTTTTCAGCTGGGAAGGAAGAAAACATGAGCAGCACTTTCCAGACAAAAATGGCAGGGAGCTCAACACTAAGGCTTGAGGAAGGTTAACCTCCAGAGCAAAGGAGAGGGTTCTAGAGATGCTGCGGTGGCACTTCGGTTGGCTGCACTGCCCTGGATGGCTGCACTGCTTTGGTCAGCAGTGAGGCTCACGGCAGGATAAGGAAAAGAAAAAGAAAGCTCTGTTTGCTCACGACCGCAGATCACTACTGGCTTGCTACGTTGTCAGGCCGGGCTTACAAAGATCGCCACCCACCAAAGAAAGGAGAGGGAAGAGAGAGTCGCTCTGAGTTGCTCACGCGGTCGATCGCTTCCCAACCGAAAAGAAGGAAGGGAAAAAAAATGGCACTCTTCGCAGGAGCTGCTGCCCTATGCTGGTTTTTGCTAGAATCAGCAGGGCATCCAACAGCATCACGTGATCAGCAGCTGAAATTTTCCAGAGGCAGCTGATCAGCAATAGCAAAGCATTCGGTGATCAAATAGAGAATCGAATGTTCCTAGGGAAGTAAGGGTGGTGATCAGATATTGGCTAGAGAAAGAGGATTTTTGATTATAACAACATATCCAAGTTTCAAAATAAACAGTGATGCTACAGAAGACATCTTATTACTGTTTATTAAAACTAGGCTGTTACAAGACGAATATGTGTTACATGTTTTAATTCATTGTTCATGGTCGCAAGCTTTCTGGGCAGCCATTAAAGCTATAACATGCATCAAGCTTCCAGACTTCCATCCAAATACATAGAAGATGGACTTAATAGATGAGGAGCTTGTTTCTTTAGAGAAAGCTTTGGTGATTTTGTGTGGTATGTGATCCATCTGGAATGCAGGGAACGCTCGTCGGCATGGTGAGGTACCGGTCAGCCTAGTACAATCAATGAAGTGGACAAGAGATGTAGCTTTTGATCTCATGCGGTCAAGTTTACCGATTCAATGCTCACTGCGGCCATCTCATGTGATGTGGTGTCCTCCGGGTACAGGGATTTTAAAGATTAATGTTGATGGGTCATTCCACCATGATGTTTTGAATGGCGCAACCAGCTGATAGCTCGTACTGACTGTAATACTCCGATTTATTATAAGAAAGAAAGCACTCAAAAGAGAAATTAGATATAAGAAAAGGGGCTTTCTGCAGTTTTTTGGCAACCTAAGCCTCAGGTCTTGGCCCAAGAGGCCTATGAGGGGTCGGCCACATATAAAAAGAGGGGAAAACCCTAAAATCATTGTAGCTACAGTGCATCATCACTGTTCACGGGACTGTAGCAATCCCATGTTGCTCTACCAAGATGAGGAGAAGAGGAGAAAGGAAGGAGAGGAAGGAGGAAGAAGAAAAGAAGAGGAAGAAAGAGAGAAGGAAGAAAGGGGAGGAAGAAAGAGGAGAGGAGAAGGGCATCCGCACGCAGCGAGGCGTCGTTCTCTAGCGATTCATCAAGGGTAACCTCGATCCCCGATAGTTCGGTAGATTATTTGATTCAATTTGATGCTGTCAGTAATAGATCAGTTTGGGTCAGCGACGTTGCTCGTCGGTTTTGGGTAGGTTGCGTACGTTTTCTAATCTGGTCATCTCTTAGAAAGTTTTAGGGCTCGTCCTTATCTTTCTTTTGGCATTGATATCACCTGATTTGGACTTACGGTTTAGGAGTTATGGTAGTTTTACTGTGACTGTCCAGGAGACCTGACGAGAATTGGCAGATTGTCTTGTCTGCCCATTATGAATTATTTAGAGTCCGAATCAGAAAGACCACCCAAAATGAATATTGTTGATAATTCAGTAAGCTTTCCAAGTTGATAAAGAACACAATTTTTAGAGTTGGCAATAAAAATATATGGAATTTTTACCGCCGCTATTTCCTGACTGTCAGACATGCAGAGATGGAAACTTTACTTGAACACAAGAATTAGTAAAAGTCCGAATCAGGAGACTTGCCCAACTAGGTTTTCGTAGATGGTTTTGTCGTGGTTCCAGAGATACCAAGATCACTCTGTTCGGAGTTTCGTAGTGAAAGTTATGACATTTTTAGTACTGCTATCCCAGAAAATTTTATGCTAGACTGCCGGGAGAATTGGGTAGAGCCTCTATTCGAGCCCTAGGTCTCGAGGATTTGGGTTGAGGGGTGTAATCGGAGTCCTTTTTCTTAGCGTATTTATCGTTAGAACAATTCTTGCGTAGGAGGCGGAGTTCCGGAGTAGAGGCACCATCCCTGCGTCTTCGCACCTCGTAGCGGGAAAAAGGCAAGTACAGTTAGTGGTAGACTATTTATGAGTGATTGTTCATGCTGTTACATTATGAGAATATTGCGCTGTGCATAGAAGCTAGAATGCTATGAATGTCAATGATTATGAATGCTAGAGGTACAAGTAATTTTTATTTCTGTATGATGATTTAAAGTTCTGCATATGTGCATCATGCCATCATATTGGAGCCTTGGTCACGTGGTGACCAAGCATTGATTGAGGTCTCCGTCATGAATATAACGGGCTTTTGGTCCCCATACTTGTGGAGTATGGGTTATGGTTCCTGTGCTAGAAGGCACATGCATGGGTATGCATCGACAGATGCATACTCCGCAATACCGGTATATGCAAAAGAGAGAAAGAAAAGTCCATTTGAACTGTTTGCATCGCATAAGCATGTGACATGTCTATTATTGAGAATTATGGATGGATGTTGATGGTTACAGTTGCATATGTTATTGTCTTACTAATTATACTTTGTTGAGTCTTGGACTCACTCTTGCTGATGTTGTATGTTTAGGTACTTCGTTTGTGGTCGGCATGCATGGGAGGGAGTAGAATTAAGCTTGGTCGCACATTGGCATAAACAACCTTTCCGCTGAATAAACCATTTGAGCGATAACTGAATAAATTTCTTGAGATTTGTTTCATTACGCTTTACGTCTTGGATAACTTCAGTTGGAGTTGGATAGCGTATTATGGATGTTACTCTTATGATTATGTTCTAAACTGTGTGTTTGAATAATTGCTTATTATTATTGTTCGCTGTGCGGACTTCAGGATGGTTAGTAATTCAAAGGAGATTCTGCCAAAAATTAGAAAAAAAAATGTCTTTGTTTAATTTGTAGTTATGCTAGTGTGGTAGCATTCCAGGCTTACGTTGGTCTGGGGTGTTACACTGACACCGGTGCTTTTGTGGCGGCAAGGTCACAATGGTATTCTTATTTGTCAAGTGTTTTGGTTTTGGAGGCTTTTGCTGTTCGCGATGGGTGCGTCTCGCATTGGATTGGGAAGCCGATAAGGTGGTGATTGAAAGTGATTGACAAAACCTCGTATGTTCCACATATCACTCTCCATTCTTAATGGGGTTCAGGAGCTGAGTAAGAGTTTTGTGTTTTTTGATATTGTTTATGACAGCCGAACTGCTAATTTGGCTGCTCATTTTTGTGCTAAACAGGCTATAGTGGGTTGTCAATTGTGCACTTGATTAACCAAGTGTCTGAATTTGTTATTTTTGGGGTTTAATTGTTGTGTGTATTCTATAGGATCTCACACCTTTTATTTATAGTCTCAAAGTAAAGTCTGACTCTAATACAACAGTAGAGTCCGACTCTAATACAACATGTTATTTAGTTCTAACATAAACTCTCCAATACTCCCCCCCTCAAGATGATCCGAAGATATCAATCATACCCATTTTGTTACATATTGTGGCACCATCACTAGAACCTAACTCTTTAGTAAAACAGCCAGCCAACTGTTCACCAGACTTGACATACTCCAACTCCAGTATTCTTCCATCAAGCTTTTCCTTGATAAAAATATATATGTCAATCTCAACGTGCTTGGTACGATCATGCTGAACTGGATTGTTAGCATTGTTGATTGCAAATTTATTGTCGCAATGCAATACCAAGGGATTATTCCTCCATATTCGAAGCTCAGACAATAAACCCTTCATCCATATCATTTCACTTACACTCAACGCCATTGCTTTGTACTCTGCCTCTGCAGTAGACCGAGCCACAACCTCCTACTTCTTGCTTCTCCATGACACCAGGTTACTTCCCACAAAGATGCAATATCCAGAGGTAGGCCTTCTGTCATCCACACTACTCGCCCAATCAGCATCGCAATACCCTTTTACATTCAGATGTTGATTCTTCCTGAACCAAAGGCCTTTCCTAGGGCTATTCTTTAAATACCGTAGGATTCGATAGACAACATCCATATGTCCTATTATGGGATCATGCATATATCGACTAACCACACTCACTGCATATGAAATATCATATCTTCTATGACACAAATAGATGAGACGCCCAACAAATCTATGATAAACTTCCTTGTCAACTGGATCTCCTGACTCAGCACATAGCTTGTGATTCCTATCAATAGGTGAAGTAGTAGGGTGACACCCACACATACTTGTTTCTACCAGCAGATCAAGGACATACTTTCTCTGAGAGAGAACTATACTATTCAAAGAACGGGCAATCTCAATACCAAGAACGTATCGAAGAGGTCCAAGATCTTTCACCTCAAATGTTTCAGTTGGACCGAAAAGACGACTAGAGGGGGGTGAATAGAAGCACGCTCATTTTTTGACAAATAATTTATTCAATAATATTTTACTCCAGTAGCTATGGAAGCTCTGAAGATCAGTATATCAGTACAACGGAAAACTAATATTGAAACCAATTTAAACCCCTAAGCAATACGACAAAATCAACCAGAACTAAAGCAATTCAATGCATCTTCGGTTGGACCACTGCTCAATGGCGGTCGACCGATTGCTGCCGGTCGACTAGATTGCCATGGGCGGATCGATCACGACAGAGAATGTAATGTAAATGCATCGATGACCAAGTTGCAAACAGATGAAACTTTTGATCTACAACTCCAAACTTGATGAAACTTGGAACACAGCTTCTCTATGATATCAGGAACCTATTCCAATCAAAGATTGTGATAATTCTTGGAAGAATAGCGATCATTTTCCGTTTGATTGAAGAAGGGTTCAAAACCGGGTCAAAACGAAAACTTGATCCAAAATCTTGCTCGTGGGTGATTGATGATCAAGATGATCCTAGATAGGTTTCCACATGTCACATCAAGCTAGATCACATGGAGAATTCAATCAAAAACTCGCGGATCAAAGAAAGACTCAAAATCATTAAATATAGAGAAAGAACGCAGTGAGACAAGACATGATCAAAACTTTCCTTTGATTGATTGATATGATATGGGCTTACAGCCTCTCCATCAATGGAGGACAATGCTCAATCCAAGAGCACGAAAATCACATCAAACTATCAAGAACCCTAGCCTCCACAAAGCTCTCCCTAAGAAAATTAGGGTTTACAAAAAATAGCAAAAGAGACGAAGTGGAGGTGCAGCCACCTCCCTCCCCTATTTATAGTGGAGGCTTAGACCTTCTAGAAGTTTGACTCAATTGGACTCCCGTCAAGGCCCAAAACAACCGGGACACATACACACGCATTTTAATGCGCCGTCTACACCTTGCGCCATGTTGCTCCTCGGATTAGCCAATAGGTCACCCTTGTCCATCTTGCGTCACGCTTGAGTTCATTGACCTCACCCGGCATCGTTGATCGTTCTTGACCTCAGCTCTCCAAACCTAGTCCCGATCATCCTCGCCGTTGACCGTCGTTGACCACCAAGCAACTTGCACAACAATAGACAAGTAAACCGAATTTGGGAATAAGTTCTTCACAACTTGACCCATGTTAGTCAAAGCATGCATCATGCAACATATATGCACTGAAACTCATGACTTTGACCTAACAACCGAATATCGCCGGCACGATGGGCGATGACCCAAGTGAAAACCGGTCAGACCGCCCACCCTGGCCGGTCAGACCGCCAGTAAAGACTTAGCCGAATTTCCTCTCTAGAAAACCGAAACCTACTGGAATTTTCAAACCAATAGAACTTTTGACTGGAGACTCCAAAAATTATGGGACCAAGTGCAATAGAATCTCCTCTGTTGCCTACACCCTCTATTTTTGGCCCAGCTCAATCCACACTTTCTGAAGTTGGCCAGTCCGACCGCCGCTATGGCCGGTCAGACCGATCTTGGACCGGTCTGACCGCCGCTTCGGCCGGTCAGACCGCTTGAGACCTGACAGTCCTGAAACTTTGCCGAAAACACGTGAAATGATAAACCATTAACATCATTGCCAATTGTCACATCAACCTAAGATCTGGAACATATCCCCATGATATCCACAGTTTCTGCTAATTTTTTCTTCAAGGACTGGATTTCATCGGCATCATCTCCAGTAATCATAATATCATCAACATAGACTGCCAATATAGTGATAGGCGATCCTCTATACCTATAAAACACAGTATGATATCTATTGCACTGAGAATAGCCCATACTACAGACTATACACTTGAATCTATCAAACGACACCCTTGGAGACTGCTTCAGACCGTATAAAGACTTCTTAAGTTCACACACCTTCCTCTCAGTCTGGCTGTTTTCAAAGCCTGGAGGAATCTCCATGTATACCTCCTCTTGTAAATCACCATGTAGAAAAGCATTCTTCACATCCAACTGATGTAGAGGCCATCCGAAGTTAGTCGCACAGGAGATCAACGTTCTCATCGTACTCATCTTTGCCACCGGTGCAAAAGTCTCATCATAGTCTATCCCATATGTTTGACTATAATCTTTTGCAACCAATCGTGCCTTGTATATCTCTATCTTGCCTTCAGGAGTTTGCTTAATTGTAAACACTCATTTGCGTCCTACTGCCTTTTTTCCTACTGGAAGTGAAACAAGATCCCATGTCTTATTCTTCTGAAGTGCACTAAGTTCCACCTTCATGACATCCTTCCACTTAGGATCTTACTTAACAGCTCGCCAATTCTTCGGAATATGCACGGTCTGAAGAGATGCAATGAATGCTTTGTATGTAGGTGAAATATAGGAATATGGGATGAAATTTGTAATATCATGCTCAAAGTCATACCAGACTGGAGGCTTTCCTGCTTAGCTCTAGTTTCCCTACGTTGTGTAAGTGGTAACTCTAGATGGAAGTGATTAGAATCAATAATACCACTCGCCCTAAGGGGAGGCAAGGAACTTGATGGAGAGAGACCCGAGGAGGGATTTGGGACTGGATCAACCGGCAAGGCTGGCTGTTCAGAAGACTGTTCAGAAAGCTCCACAATTGATGGCTCAGATGTTGACTGCTTTTTTATCTACTTCTCCCCCTGTTTCTCAAAGCGTCTTCGCTGATAAACCTTCAATTATTTTGGCAATTCTTTTGGATCTCTTGCATATTCTGTTAGGTTTGGACACAGATTTGGGCCCGGAATTGTCCCCACAATGACTTCTTTTTTTCGTTGACTCTTCTTGTTCTCCCCCTCTCGACTGTCACCCTCAGTGATAGAAGATAACTCCAAAAACTGATCAAGAGTACCTCTACTCATGTAGTAAGGCTCAAACTCCCGAAAATGTTACATCCATACTCAGGAACAACTTTCGTTCAACTGGGTTTCAGCATCTATAACCCTTCTGACTTGATGAATAGCCTATAAAGATGCATTTCAATGCCTGTGAATCTAGCTTGCCAACCGCTGGTCGGTGATCTCGTACAAAACACACACAACTAAATACCTTGGGTGGTACCTGAAACTCCCGCTGACCCAAAAGAAGTTCAGCTGGAGACCTCATCCCGAGTATTCTAGGCCTCGCTTCACAATCCCTTTGGCACATTTATCTGAAACATGAGTGAACGTGCTACCTCTAATAAATGTTGATTCTTCCTTTCAGCCACTCCATCTGAGGTGGCGTTCCTGGACAAGTAGTTTGATGAAGTATCCCCTCGTTTGAGAGATATGTTGCAAACTCCTTATTGACATACTCAGTTCCATTATCTGATCGAAGAATCTGAATTTTTGCATCAAACTGAGTGGCAACCATCCTATAGAAGTCCTAAAAACATCGAAGGACATCACTCTTGTGTTTCATCGTATAAATCCAAGTCATACGAGTATAGCAATCAATGAATGTGACAAACCACTTAAAACCACTCACAAAAATAACTGAGCACAAACCCCAAACATCCGAATGTATTAATATAAAAGGTTCATAATTTCGAAGACCAATGCTACTATATATAGACCGTGTATGCTTTCCAAACTCACAAGTATCACACACAAGTTTACTCTTGTCAACCCTTTCACAAAATCAGGGTATAACTGATTTAAACTCTCAAATGATAGATGCCCTAAGCGACGATGATGTAATAAGACTTCTCCCTTGATTCCTCCTATAGCCACAGCCAATGCCGTATCAACCTGATCAATGTACCATAGCCCATTACGCCTTATTCCAGTTCCAATCCTCTTCTCAGTTCTCTTTTCCTGTAACAAACACGAATCCTCATCAAATGTGACAGTGCATTTGAATTGGTCAATGGTAGAACTGACTGAAAGAAGGTAAACTGGAAAGGAGGGGACATGCAAAACAGAGGATAAAGCAATGGATGGTGTGCACTCCACAGATCCTATACCCTGAATAAGCTGAGATGTTCCATCAGCTGTTTGGACAGTTTCAGAATGAGTATATGGGGTGTAAGAAGCGAAAGCACTAAGTAAACCCGTGACATACTTGGATGCCCCTGAATCTATGATCCAATCAATATGCGAGTGCTTATATGTGGATGCAAGTGCATGTGCTTGAGTACCTTCGCCCACATGGGTGTAGTTTGCAAAGTTACCAAAGGAGGTGGAATTATGAGAAGTCTCCAATGTCTTTCCCTGCTGCCACTTTCCCCACTGTATAGTTTGCTCGCCTGTTAGAGTAACAGACGTGTTTTTCTCTGTCAGGGTCACATTATTCCTAGGGCCAACTCGGCCCCTTCCTCGACCTCCACAACCACCACGATCTCCACTTCGACCTCCACGACCACCACGACCTCCACCTCGACCTCCATATTGTGGGGAAGGACAAGCCCGGATCAAATATCCTCTCATCCCATAGTTGTAGCACTCTCTATCATCAGGTATGGCGTATGTGGATCTGACCGGGTTGTTATCCTCCATTACTCGTAGTCGAACTTCCTCCTGTACCATAGTCGAAATTACCTCCTCCATGGTAGGCAAGTTTGCCAAGTGAAATATAGCAGCCCTTCTACTCTCAAACTTTGAATTCAGTCCCTTTAGAAAGTGTGTAACTCGTCTGCGTTACATCCACACCCTACCAGCTTCAATATCACCAGCACATGTCAACTACAGTGGATCATAGTGATCTAAATCTACACATAGTTGCTGTAGTTCACTAGCATATTCCTGGACGGTCTTCTTCTCCTGTTTCAGGGCCTCCACCTTGCCTTGGACTTCCACCATCATCATCATATTTCCTGCCCCATAGTACATGTTGCTTAGCGTCTTCCACATTGTTGGTGCACTCTGCATCATCTCCACCATCCGAGCGATGGATGGAGACATCAAAGTTAGCAACCAAGCTACCACAATAGAATTGGTGGTGTTCCACATCTTCCAATCAATGCTCGTCTTGTCTGCAGGCTCAACACAAGTCTCCTGCAGGTAGTGTTCCACCCCCATTGTCCTCAAAACTAACTGAGCCCTTATAGACCAACTCAGGTAATTCTTATTTCCTTCCAATTTTACATCATTTGGTATCAGCTCCAGCTTTAAGTCGGATGACCCTGTACTAGCCCTCGGACCTGGCATACCTGTCACGAAGAGATCCTGTAACATGCTTATCATGTCACCTTGAGTTACTAGCAGGGAAGTAGTCTCAACAACTGTCTTCCTCGCAACCTCAATTTCCTTAGGGGTCATCTTCTGAAACAACCAGAGCAATGCCAATCAATATCAAGATATGCCGTGCGTATCTCCCACGATCACGGTAACCCTTCACGCATCAATATTCCGTCGAATCTCGATGTTTTCTTTTACCCAATCAAACATAACTGTAACCTCTCTCTCTCTCTTTGAACTGAACAGAGCTCTGGCTGATCTTCCTTCCAGCCAAACAAAACTCGACTGCTTTTCCTTCCAATCGAACAAAAACGACCGACCGCTCGGCCTTCTTCTTCCAATCACTCAGCCGACCAGCGAATCAAACCGACCACTCGGCCTTCTACTTCCGCTCGGCCTTCCTCTTCCGATCACTCCGCCGACCAGCAATCTCTTCCTCCCCCCTCGGTTCCTCCCCGAGAGCAGCTCTTCACCGGTCTCCACCGACAGATTCGAGGCGACGGCAAGGGCGACGAAAAGCGACGACCAGAGGTGGCGATGATGGGCGGCAATGGCAGATCGGGCCCGAGGGACGGCAAAGGAGAGCGGCGGCGGCGACCAGAGGCGGTGGCGACCATTGTTGCTCCGTCGACCCACTCTAGGCGCTGCCCGTGCTCATGCACGAGACGAGCGAGCTCACCCGCCGGGCGACGTGGCGGCGGCTTCGCAGAACGACCACGAACGGAGGCGGCGGCTTGGATCTGAGGTGAGTACTAGACTAGAGTTAGGGTTGGGTGGTAGGGAACGGCTCTGATACCATGTTATTTTTTTGGTTTAATTATTATGTGTATCCTGTAGGATCTCACACCATTTATTTATAATCTCAAAGTAGAGTCTGACCATAATACAATATGTTATTTATCTCTAACATAAACTCTCCAATAGAGTTCTTATGTAAATGTCTGCCTCATAACTGTACTCTTACTCATGAGTAAAGAAATACGAGCTCCTGATTGGCAAAAAAAAAAAGAAAAAAAAAGAAGGAGAAATCCTCAAGCTAATCCGACAAGAAATAAGTAGGACACAAATTCAGGAGGCCATAGTGCCATACGCACATCAAGTTATCCACCGCTTGTACATGTTTTGTTTGTGCATTCAAACGCAGCAGATCGACGAACCACAGGTGTAGTACAGGACCTGGATCTATCCCTGTTATTATCATCAACTGTCAGTCACCATCAGATAGATTTCAATTCAACGTCTCTCGTTTTTTTTCCCGTCACGGCATCATCATCAGTCATGTGCATAGGTGTGACATCCCCATGTGATCCCCTCAGAATTAAGAATCCTGGCTACATAACGGTCATCTATATTGGGCTGGTTAACTAGTACTCCATACGTTTTTTACTTTTTTATAGTTTACAAGATGTGACTTTATACTGTTATTTTTCCTAACTTTATGTAATTATATATTAATAAAATTATAATATTACAAAAGCATTTTTAACAATAAATCTAATGATATAATTTTAATGCAGTTAATCTAAATATTTATAAACATATTAGTGATAAAACTTAACGCGGATTCTAAGGCTCCACTGACAAGAAACGGAGGGAGTACTAATTATTTCAGGGTTCCACTTGTGGGCTGGGTAGTGCTGCACCACTAAACTAATTACTAATCAGATGTAATCATCACACACTCCACCACTCACCGGCACAAGTCCAAAAACTGCAGATCGCCTTTCTCACCAGCTCTGATCGCCATTATCACCTGGCTTCCCTGCTTACTCCCCAGCTACCCACGGGAGTATCACGCCACGTCATCGGGACACGCGGGGCCCGCGTGGGGTACAGACGCGGGTACGAGACACCCCTGCGCCGGCTGCTCCTCCCGACCGCCACCCACGAAGCGCGGGCGGGGCCAGACCTCCCGTATGACATGTGGGCCCGTGGAGGATCCGGCCCCATGCGCCAGGCGTACGGCCGGGACCTCCCGAAGCCCCCACGCAGGTTCGTCCTGTGCCCGTCGCGTCGCGCATTGCTTCGTTCCATTCCATCGAGCGCAGCAAACCAGAGGAGGAGAAGATTGGTGGTGAACAGCGAGGGGGAAGGAAGAGGAGGAGAGGCTTTGCTAATTTGGATGCGGCATCCATCCAAATCCGAGCCCAAATCGCCCTGGTCCTTCCTCCTCCCCGTTAATTTCATCGATCGGCTCTTCTTGATCCGTCCATCTCAAGCGGCAGGTAGGATTCGTCCGTTCCTGGGGCCTTGGGGGGCAGGTGCCAGGACAGGTTGCACGGATCGGTGTGGTTCTTGATTTGGATTGGTTTGGTTTGGATTTGTGAGTGCAGATGATGGGGGCGGTGAAGGCGGAGCTGGGGTTCGAGGAGGGGGTAGGGGAGCACGACGTGGCGGCCAGCTCGCCGCTGCCGGCCAGGAAGATGCAGGCGTTCGACTTCGAGCACATCGGCCCGCTCGCGGCGGTCGCGGAGTCGCTCTCGCCCGGGAGCAAGTGGCGGAGGGCGCTCACCAGCGTGCGCGTCGTCATCTTCCAGGCCAAGATCAACGTGCTCCTGCCCTTCGGGCCCCTCGCCGTCGTACTCCACTACCTCACCGGCAAGCACGTAAGAAATATATATTACGGCGCCCATTAAATTAATCTGCAGTATTGTTCAGACTTGTCGTATGAATTACTACCCCTTAGTTTTGTTATATATTTTTACTTGCGCCTTTGAATCTTTATTGTCAATTTTCTGTTTTTTCTTTGCACTCGTCGAATTTAGTTGCACGACTGATGTGCTAATGCCTTCCTTCTTTGTTTGTTTCTTTTAAATGCTTCACAGCAAGGATGGGTTTTCCTTTTCAGCTTAATCGGTATAACGCCATTGGCCGAGAGATTGGGATATGCAACTGAGTAAGTGCTAGTGAATTAGCTTGCATTTCCAGTTAATTACAGTTATTTTGCCTAAATTTTCCTAGAGATATAGTCCTGATGGATGCTACTTTGTCTCCTGCAGGCAACTTGCTTGCTACACTGGCCCGACAAGTAGGTTCTTTGATTTCGTATTATGCTAGCTTTCGAGTGCAAGGCTTTGCTTCAGCAGCTTAATTTGTCAATATTCAACTTTTCTGAACTACAGTTGGGGGGCTTCTGAATGCTACCTTTGGAAATGCAACAGAGATGATTATCTCGATATATGCATTGAAAAATGGAATGATTCGTGTCGTCCAGCAGTCACTACTAGGCTCTATATTATCAAACATGTTGTTAGTTCTTGGGTGCGCTTTCTTTTCCGGTGGTCTTGTGCACTCGAATAGGGACCAGGTCTTTAATAAGGTACCTTTATGAATTATGAACAATGCATTATAGTTAATTTCGTTAATATATTTCTACTATAATCCGCACATTTGATCTCTATTGACTTGCATTTATCAATGCAGGCATCAGCTGTTGTAAACTCAGGATTGTTATTGATGGCTGTTTTGTGTCTAATGTTTCCAGCAGTGCTTCACTTTACACATTCTGAAGTGCAGTATGGAAAATCCGAAGTTGCTCTTTCAAGGTTTAGTAGCTGCATCATGCTTGTGGCCTATGCTAGCTATCTATTTTTTCAACTAAAGAGCCACCGCAGTCTTTACAGCCCAATTGGTGAAGTAAGTAGCTGAACGCTAATTTATGCAAGCATTGAAAACTGAAAAAAAAAGACTTCTATGCATAAGCAGATAACATTGATTAATTGTGCAAAAAGTTTTGGGATCACTTTAATTCTGTAATCCAGTCATTATATTCATCCATGTAGAATTCTGTCTTCAGGATCAGGTAACGTAAGTAATATTGTCAAGCTGCACAGGATGCATGTAATGTGGCTGACGACGTTCTTTATGCTTTAAATTGGTTAGTTCTGCATGGGTACATCCTGTAGCCTTCTGTGAGTGTCCACATAGAAGAACTGAAGGACAATATGTTTGGCTATCCTTCTGACTTTTCCTATGTGTCATGTCGCCACATTTTCCCCACAGTTCTGGCACTTTCAATTGCATCTATAATCATTTGCTATTTTTTGAATTCACGTAGGGCACCATGTAACAACTACCTGACAAGACAGAGCACAAAAAATAAAGATAGTCATTTCTTATATGTCATTATATATTTTCGTCTGTCATGTGCACTTCAACATCCTACTTGCCATGACAGGAAGAAGAAACCACTGAGGACGAGGAGGATGGAAAGGAGTTAACACAGGGGGAAGCTATCACCTGGCTTTTTGTATTGACTATTTGGATTTCAGTTCTCTCTGGGTACCTGGTGGATACCATACAGGTATTGAAGAGTTTGTTGACAATTGCATCCTGCTTTATGACTGTTAAATGTTCTTCCCATTGCACTTGATTTCGCTTCTCTACCTCCCCTGTCACTCACTGTCTCTGTGGAATCATATTTAAGCAAGGACATAAGGACGACAAATATTATCTCTATTTCACAACTATGCATTTTCTCCTTCTTAAGCTGTGATCTTTAATATGTTGTAACAGGGGGCCTCTGAATCATTAAACATGCCAGTGGCCTTTATTAGTGTTATTCTGCTTCCTATCGTGGGGAACGCTGCTGAGCATGCAAGTGCCATTATGTTTGCCATGAAAGACAAACTTGTAAGTATCCCCTGATTTCAAACCTTTGTTGCAACTTAAATGTGTGCTTTCTTATCATTTTTTAATATTATCATTCCATACCGAAAGGACATAACGTTGGGAGTTGCCATAGGGTCGTCAACACAGATCTCCATGTTTGTGGTAAGAGTATCTACTCAACAGGATGCAACTCTCCTGCGGTGGTTTTGCTTCTTTGTTTGTTTGTTTTTTAGTTAATTGCAACAAACATCCTTTTTACATGATTTGCAGATTCCATTCTGTGTGGTAATTGGCTGGATGATGGGACAACAAATGGACTTGAATTTTCAATTGTTTGAGACAGCAACTCTTTTTATAACAGTACTGGTGGTGGCATTTATGCTACAGGTCTGCTTACAGAATGATGAAGCATCCTCTTTGTGACGTGTTGTTTATACAATGACAACAGCTTGCTCTTTCACATTCCATTGCAAGTTCCGATTATCACATTTCAGTATATGTTTCTTTCCAGGAAGGCACATCGAACTATTTTAAAGGCCTTATGCTCATATTATGCTATCTCATAGTCGCTGCAAGCTTCTTTGTGCATGTTGATCCCAATTCAAGTAAGTATTTTGTTTATCATTCAACCTCCAAAATTATCTCAACACTAATTCACCAGTTTATCTGGTGCTTAGATGTAAGAGCTTAGTAAACTGGAGCAAAATCATGTTGATTGCTTAAAACTGTTCTGGGCATCAAGCAAATGGGGTGACCAATTTTTCTGTTAGCCAGCGTTTTATTTCCTTATCATGCAGAGACATACCTGTGGTACCCCATTTAAAGTTGATATGTGACATGCCGTATGGTTATGTATAATGATGATCTTTGAACTTTCTATGTTTTGTAAATGCTTCTATGAGTAACACCAACTCAATGAAGCCTTTCAATTCTATAAAACAGCTATTGTTAGAAACTGTTATGAATAATGTGCGTGTATTCAATAGGGTCCAATGGGCAATATATATAGGGATTACAAAGGGGTTACAGATAAGGAAACCGAAAGAAAATTTATTCTAGAGTCCTATTCTAACACTCCCTCAAACTCATGGTGGATCACACACACTGAGTTTGGAGAGAAAATACAAATGTTGTGCCCTAGTCTGTGGCTTCGTAAAGAAATCAGCAATCTGTAGTTCTGATGACACAAACTGTAAATCAAGTACTCCCTCCGGCACCTGTGAGCGAGTGTATGAAGCATCCACACCAATATGCTTGGTGAGCTCATGCTTCACTGGGTCCCGGGCAATACTGAGAGTACATGCACTGTCAGACAAAAGAGTCGTAGGTCTTACTACAGGTACTCCAAAATCTGCAAGTAGCCACCTCAACCAAGTAATCTCTGCTGTCACTGCTGCTATAGCTCTCAACTCAGCCTCTGTACTTGAACGGGAAACTGCAGTCTGCTTCTTAGTCTTCCAGGCAATCAGAGAGGAGCCAAGAAAAACACAGTAAGAAGAAAGAGAACGACGATCATAAGGATCACTAGCCTAGGTCGCATCGGAGTACGTCTGAAGCTGTAGTGAGGTGGAGCTAGGGAAAAATAAACGACGAGAGATAGTCCAACGCAAGTAGCGAATAACACGAAGAAGGTGACTGTAGTGAATATGTGTAGGACAGGCAATGAACTGACTCAAGATATGAACAACATAAGCAATATCAGGACGACTGCTCACAAGGTACACCAAACTCCCAATAAGATGACGATATCAAGTAGGATCCTTAAGAAGATCGTCATCGCGGCACGGTCGGAGGATAGCTACATGGGAGTCTCAAGAATATGAGTATCGGTCGACTGCATCGGTCAAGAAGATCCTGTACATACTTCTGCTGGGAGAGATAGTAGCCCTCAGCATGAAAGAGACCTCAATCCCAAGGAAGTATGTAAGAGAACCAAGATCAGTTATAAAAAACTGCTCACTGAGATGCTTCTTCACATATGTTACGAAGGAGGAATCATCACCAGTGATGAGCATGTCATCAACATATAGAAGAACCAGTGTTCTACCTCGAGATGAGACATGAACAAAAAGAGCAGGATTGTGGGAACTGACAGTGAAATCAATAGCAGTAATTACTGAGGTAAAACGTGCAAACCAGGCATGAGGAGCCTGTTTGAGGCCATAAAGAGCACGACGAAGACGACAGACATGCCCATTAGGAACAGAATACCTCATGCAAAACACCATTAAGAAAAATATTCTTAACATCCAGCTGAGAGATAGACCACCAGCGAACAGAAGCAACCGCAACAAGAGTGCGAACAGTGGTCATATAGGCAACAGGGGCAAAAGTCTCGTCGTAGTCCCGACCATACTCCTGCTGAAAACCGCGGGCCACAAGACGAGCCTTGTAGCGCTTAATAGTACCATCAGACTGGGTCTTAATCTTGTACACCCACTTGCACGTGATCGGACGAGAGTCGGTACAATATCCCAAGTTTCCGTGTCAAGAGCATCAAGTTCTTCGCCATAGCGAGCCGCCACTCAGAATAAGGAGCAGCCTCACGATAAGAACTAGGCTCAGTGACAGAGAGAGCATGAGCTATTGGAGCAAATCCTAGACGATCAGGAGGTCGAAGGAATGCCCGGTCATGAAGGATGTAAGGAGGATCAGATGTGAGTGTCGGCAAGATACCAGAAGAGGAGACTGGTGAAGGACGAGGACGTATGGAGTAGTGAATACCGAGAAACGAGACGATGGTGCCGTGGAACTAGAGGTGGTCTTGAGGAGACACCATCAAGGCGAAGGTACGTATGAACCATTGGAGGCAGACCAGGGGTACACTGTGATTGATGGTGGAGAAATGGGTGAAGAGTCTGAAAGAGACAACCATGAAATCGACTCAACAGCGAAAACAGGAGAAGAGGCCGAGTCTCGATAGAAGAAAGGTCGAGATTCATCAAAGACAACGTCTCGTGAAATCCTGATCCGTCGAGCGAAAGGATCCTAGCAGTGATAACCCTTATGCTCAGAACTATAACCAAGAAACACATACTCAACTGACTGGGCCGATAGGTTAGTGCGCTCACGAGGCTGCAGCAGAACAAAATAAGTACAACAAAAAATACGAAGGTGAGTGTACGGGGGGCTCGAGAGTAGATACGCTCTATAGGGCTGACACCCTTAAGAGAAGTAGAAGGCTGCATATTGATGAAATATGCAACTATAGAAACAGTCTCAACCTAGAACTGTGGTGGAACATGAGAGGCAAGAAGAAGAGTCCAGGCAGTCTCAATCAGATGACGATGTTTGCGCTGAGCAACCCCATTCTGAGCATGAGCATCAGGACAAGAAGACTGGTAAAGAGTGCCCTGCTTAGAAAGAAACTGTCGAAAAGCGCTAGAACAAGATTTCGCCAAAGTAATCACAAAGAAAAATACGAATGACAGAATTAAACTGAGTACGAACCATCGTTGCAAAACTACAATAGATCGCAAGAAACTGACCACGATTAGAGACAGGGAAAATCTATGTAAAACAGGAATAATCATCAATAAAGATAATATAAGATTTATACTCGTCTTTAGAGATAATAGGTGCAGGTCCTCATACATCAGAATGAACTAAGTCAAAAGGATGAGAAGATAAGGACTTAGTAGAATGATAAGAAAGTTGTAGTTGCTTGCCCAGCTTACAACCCTGACAAAATATAGCCGTGTCAACAGTAACACGTCCAAGAACACCCTAACGAACCAATGAAGGAGGCGGGAACCACACAAGTGACCTAAACGGTGATGCCACTGCGCAAAGACGCCAGAGGTGGTGGCAGCAGTGGTGGAGGAAGTAGACTAGAGGTGACAGGAGCAACTGAAGTGGACGGAAAATGGAGGCGATCAAGGACGAGAGACCACACGATCCTACTACGGCCGGCCGGTTCCAAGGCATCGCCCCTAATCGCCGATCCCGAATGAAACAAAGTGGAGTCAAAACCAACCCTACAACCGATATCGGTGAGCTGACCCACTGAGAGAAGCTGCATGGTAAGTTGGGGAACATGGGAAACAGCTGGAACATAAAAGTCAGTGGACAAAAGAGTACCCGACAGCTGACAGACAAAGGAGTATCGTCAGCTGTCTGAACAGAGATGGGAAAACAAGAAGTCCTACTGAAGTGAGAGATGTGGAATCCGGTGTCATGTGGAAAGAGGCACCAAAATCTAGAACCCAAGAGGTACCTGGAGGAGACGTCTGAGCTAGAATGACAGAACCTGCTGAGCTGTGAGAGAGCCGCTGAAGTAGAGCCTAGCAGAGCTGCTGAACAGAGTCACCTCGCTGAGAAGCTCCTGACATGCTGGTATGTGCTCTAGTGGAGTAACTCCCTGCCCTCCGTTGGAGCGTGGACCTCCACGTGCCTTGTTCTGCTTTTTTCGCACCGCACAACGATAGTAGTCGTGCCTGAAGTTCTTGCAATAATTGCACTGAACCTCAGTTGGTGCAAACCAGAGTCAAATGCACACCTAAGGAGGAATCAGTAGTCGGCGAAACCGTTGGTGCAGTCGAAGAAGAGGTAGCAAGCATAGCCGGGACAAACTGTGCTGCTAACTCGCGGCGAACCTCCTTAGCACGAAGTGTCGAAAGAGCCTCGGTGACTGTCAATCGTGGTGAACGGGTCAGCAGTTGAGCCCTGACAGGCTCAAACTCTGGGCGAAGACGGTAGACAAAATCATAAAGATGAAGGCGATCACGATCCACCTTCTGCACTTTATGACACGCCTGGCAGAGCGGAGAAGCCAACTCATCCTGTTGGCGTTAGAGACTGGACAGGGCTCGGAAGAAATCGTTGACAGTGGAGTCCTCCTGGCGAAGCATCTCTAACTCACACTGAAACAAAAAGAATTGAGCATCGCTGCTCTACTCGTACCGCTCGCGCAAGTACTCCCAGATCTGATGAGTGCCACGTAGGCCAACAATGTCTAGCTGGATGGAGTCGTCGACGTTGACCACCAAGATGGCTTGAACACGGGCCTCATCAGCACACTAGCGCTCAAAAGCATCTATGGCATACTGATAAGCTTCATCAGTAGCATCAGAAGTAGCAGCGGTATCTGCCTCCTTGGCGGCCTCATCATCTGTAGGAGATGTAGATGTAGGCTATCTGGGAGGAGGCTGAACTGGCGATGGCGGACAAGGTTGGGTACCAAAGAATATGTCCCCGAGGCGAGACCATCTAGCTTGATCTCCATGAGCGAAGACCATAACATGTAGTTCGCTCCATTATGCTTTGTTCAAGAATGGAATCGCAATGGATGGAACGGAAGCCATCAGCAGCGGCGCCGACTCGCCAAGGCGACCAAGGCAACGGTCTAACAGACGACGACGAACGCAATGCGGTTAGAACAACGTACTCTCTTCCTTTTTTTTTCTTTCTTTTTACTTACTACGCAGCCCATCCGGTCGATTTCTTTAAAAGGATCGCCAAAGCCGGCCGGCTCGTTACCACGACGACGAAGGGGACTAGGGTTCCCCCTGCTGCTGCTCGCCTGGCGGCGGCAACGGCAACGTGCGATCGGAGGAGAGCCCGACGGCGGCGGTGGTTGGCGGGGGTGGTCAAGACCGCGAGGAGCCAAGGCGATCGGAGGAGAGCCCGGCGGCGGCGACAGCGTGGGGAGGCGTGGCGGCGACCGGTGAGGCCGGTTCGGTGAGGGCGGCGGCAGCGACGACGGCTCGGTAGCGACGACGGCTCGGGTGGCAACGACGGCTCGGGGCCCTAGTTCCCAACAATGGCCGCAGGCCGGGATGAGACGATGACGGCGACACAGAGAGGCGGCGTCGGACGGCAACTGTCGGCGGCGATCGGGATGAGCGGCGACGGCGACGCTACCTTCGGTGACGAGCATCCGGCGAGGCGCGGCATGACAGACGACGGCTCGGGTGGCCACGGCCGGATGTGGCGGCGATCGCCGGGTGGCAATGGCGCCGGATAGCGCCGGAAGGAGAGATAGGTTAGTACCCTAAACTCTGATACCATATTATGAATAATGTGTGTGTATTCAATAGGGCTCAATGAGCAATATATATAGGGATTACAAGGGGGTTACAGATAAGGAGACCGAAAGAAAATATGTTCTAGAGTCCTGTTCTAATAGAAACAACGGATTTATTTTCAACATGCATTATTTCTAGATTAAGTGCTTTTCTTTCAGCTAAATATCCTAACCATGTACTTGGTTGACCTGAAGCAGGTGACAACAAATGACAAGTCTCCAACAGAACACCTGTGAACTAACAGGGGAGGGCTCTTATTGGAAATTGCAGATTTAGCATATAGCAATATTTGCAACATGGCATCTGCCGAATCCTGAATTTGAAGAACAACTGAGGCTTTAATTTCCGGCATAAAATTGCAAGGCGCTGATGCGGCTTTTTTTTATAATAGCAACAGCATCACCCTTTGAGAAACTGTAACTTTATGGGATAGTGTACGAATACCGTTAGTCTGTATTTGTTGAAGCCACACTTTGTTGCAATTTTGATGATGTTATTGTATTAATGCCAAGGAACCGGCCATAATGTGCAGTTCAAGGGACACTGTGCTTTATGCACATTTTTAAACGGTGCTGGTTCAGTAACCTGTTTTTATCACTATGGACAATCCTTTGCCAGGGATGGTTTTGCACTTTTGCCTGTTTCTAAATACCTACTTCAACGTCAAAGTAGGTAGAAAGGGGCCATTTTCACCTCTCGTTGAAGGGCATGTGACTTCCATTGTAGCCTGAATCTGTATGGCCTTATGTGCATCATGCATAAGCATTATGCAGCTGTCTGCAAGTATTTTTATTATTTTACATGCTTTAAAACATTTAGAGGAGAGGACTACCCTAGAGAGTGAAACTAGTAAGGAAGACCTTTTATGTACAACTTCATTAAATATTTTTTTAATTAATATTTGCATTATTCTAAATTTTAAATTGCTAATTACCTATTTTCTCTATTTTCCTGTTTTCCCGGTTTTTCGGTTTCCAGGCGGTATTTCCAGAAATTGCTAACATTTCCATAAATCTGAGTTCAAATTTCATTTTGTGAATTTTGACCGGTTTTCCTTCGGAATTTCCGGTAACAGGCAAGTTACCGGTACCGCCCGCCGGCCGGGATTTCCACCTGTTCCGTTTTTCTATCCTTGGATGTACCTTTTGCTAATTTCCTCGACTTTGATGATGAACCTGTTGGTAATTATGCTCTTTTGTCTGGTTTTTGTCCAGTTTCTGGCGTTTCTGCCGGTTCCCTTTTTTGAACTCGAGTCAGATTTGAAGTTTCAAATTCATTTTTCCGCCTGTTTGAATCCGATTTTCGGCGGTTAGCTTCTAGAAACTAGAACCGGCTGGGTGGCGAGATTTGGAACAAAGACGAGATCAGATCTTACTTTCTGCTCCAAAGCATACGAAGTTGTGTAGTACAAACTATCTGTTCTCCTGATACATGCTTACATGATTTGTTTACAAGGTATAAATCATTCATAAGATTACGGCATATATTTGTAGGAATGAAAACGAATCGGATAGTTTCAGACCGATCCCGACTATTTTCGAATACAAATTGTGTCGGCTCGATATTTAGGCTATGTTTGTTTGAGCTTAATCCTCAGTTTAAAAGCAAAAGAGCCAAAACCCAAACAAACAGGTAGCTTTTTAACCGGACTTTTGGAAAGTGATAGGCCACTTTACAACTATAAGCTCTGTTGGTGAAACAAAGCACAATTGCATGTTTATTTGATTCATTTTTTAGAGGTCAGCCAACAGTTGGCTAGATGCCTGATTTACCTAAAGGAATTCTCTTGTCTATTGATACTCAAACCAAACATAATTAGCATGTTTGCACGGAATATACAATTTGCGCAAGATATGGTGTCAATCGGATTCAGATTATCTATTTTATCCGGCATCTATATCCGGACTATTCGATTCGTATTCAATATGTTAAGATTCAAATAGTGTCAATCAGATCTTAATTATCCGTCTTATCCGGTATCTGTATCCGGACTATTCAATTAGTATTCGATCCGTCGACACCCCTAGATATGCATGCATCTACCTGTTATGTTATGGCCAAATATCTACTGAAATCCGACTAACTTTTGAAAAACTACGAAACCAGGCATTGAAGTTTTCATTCTAAATGAGCATGCTCCTTGTCTCTGCAAAATTTCAGGATATGTTCCCAAAGAACGTTGAGGAGGTTGTATATGTAGTATTGCATCACCTTTTAAAATTTTGAAGTTTAAACTGAAAACAAGTTAAGAGAAACGAAAAGGAAAAACTTGCTCCAGATAGCAACTTTTGTCTTTCACTTCACCTTTCCTATTTTATTTGAACTTGTAGTTTTTCTGCGTTCTCTCTCCTTTTTACTCCAACATAAATTGAATTTGAACTTTAAAATTTAAATGGAGGCATGCTAATTAAGAACTAATTTTATTTTTTTTAAAAAATATTTTTTAAAATTTTGTTGCATATTTTCTCCTAACTCATGGTTTATACAACATATATTCTGTAGATATAATGTTTTTAGTAAATGTCCCCTATAATTCGTATATCGGTATATGTATAATTGTATTGTATCCTTGCTCTAACCAAGACTTTAAAAAACTAATTAAAAAGATAAATAGTTGATTTTTTTTTTTTTACAAAAATGGGCTCCTGTCGCCATTTCAGCTGGCGACAGGAGCATGTCGGCAGTTGAAATAGTAGCCTTGTCGCCCACTAAACAGGACATTTACTGCACAGTCGCTGGATCCACCTCCTATTGCCATTCCAAATGGCTATTGGCTTGGAATTGTGTGCTAATCACCATTTGAAATTGCGACAGGAACCCACGCCTCCCTGACGCCATTCCAAATGACGATAGGAGATGGCTATAAAATGTACCAAAAAATAGGCCGAAAAATCACTTTCATTCGGAGAAAAAGAGAAGGGAGAGAAGAGAGAGGAGGAGAGGGGGAAAGTGACCTAGTGAAGTGCTGCCAGTTCGTAGCGGAGAAGGAGAGAGGGGGGAGAAGCAGATCCAGTCGCCCACTTTGTAGGTAAATATTCTTGCAACTTTGTATCCAAATTCGAAACCCTGGTAGATTAGCTAATAAAACCAGCGACAAAGAATTGAATGGATTAGATAATTTTAGTTGTAGTGTAGTTTGATGTAGTACATCATTTTAGTTTATCGTATAGATATTATTTAGTGGCCCCAGGAGACGCTGTGCAATGGCCATACAGTTGTTTAACCCGACCGTTGATGCGGGTCACTGTAACTGCCTCAGTATCCTCCTCCCAAGCAGGGCGAGGTGTCCATTGAGCTTGACGCGTTGCAGCTGCGCACGCGACACACCCATGAGGGCATGGGTTTCTGAGGTACGTGTAGTTGTGACCTTTATATACTCAATTTCAGTATGACTTGTGTGGGTGGACTCATGTATGTTGTTAATCCTTTTGACGTAGGTTGAGAGCGACAGGCTTGCTTCCACTAGTGAGGATGGTGGAGGCGACCTGGGAGGATGACCAGGATGTCAGCGTGGTTTGCATATGTCGAGGCGGCTTTCAGACGATCGTGCCTCCTAACGGCGCCACAAACATGGAGGTGGAGGAGATCTAGCCGCACGCTGGGATCCAAATGTGTGCGCAGCGTAACGCATCGCGCAGTGCAACGCGTGCCACTAGGTTCGGGATAGCTCCATCCTCGCTGGATGCCCGCTGCTTTTTCAGTTGTGGTCCTTCGAGCATTTCCAGATTGGACGACCACAGCTCAACCTTGGAGCCTACACAATCGCAATGTACGCCGTCGACGACGACGTGGACCGCCCGACCATGGGTACAGTGTGGTGTCACTAACGGGTAAGTTTTTTTGAACCTTTAGGCTTCTTCATAATGTAATTTAATTGCATGTGCTCAGGTTTTGTTGTTCTATTCCACATGTCACATTCACTCCGATCACTACGCACGTGTCCTACCCAGACTATGTTGCGATGTTCGATCAGTTGATGGATGACCGCGTCATTTGGACACCGTACACTTCCAAGAGGGTGTACGCACGCACATCCCGAGGCCTGTCGAGCTTGTGCACGTGAGACTTTGGGTACCAGCTCATGTGGAGGACCTTGGTGCGTGATGTCTTCGTAGAAGAGTACCACGTGCACCGGGTGATGCGGTAATTCGGACTATGACAGCAAGTCCCAGTGCCCTGGGGGGATCAGTTGCCGCCGAACGTCCATGGGTAAGTTAACATTTTATTTCTGTCGTAGCATTTGCCTTGTGTACTTACGAATTTATCCTTTTGCCTTCCACAGGTATACCAGGAAGGGAGTTTCCGATAGGACTTCCTGGGCTGTCAGGTTGGCCTCTTGGGTTGAGCGGTAGCTCCATGCCTTGGAGGACGTAGTCCAGGAGGATGCTCCCTACTACCACGAAGCATACGTGGAGTACATTGAGTCGTACTCCACTGGAACGAGGGTCCATTGCGTCAAGGTCGTGGACGACCCACCACGACAGGAGCCTACGACGACCAACACATACCCCACCCAGCCGGACTCTGCATTCCATCGCGCGATACGTATTGAACAGTCCATACTTCTTATTTACTTCTCATGTTTTCGGTTTCTAACTTATTATTTCTGTGTACAGAACGATCTACAATGGGAGATGTGCACGTTGGCGAGCTCCGTGTGTAGCATGTCGCTGGGGGTGCATCAACATGACGACGCATGACCTCAGACACACCATGGATAGGATCATGGAGAAGGCGAGGCGATGCATCCAGCTTACGTCGTGCCGGAGGCCGAGGGACATGGTGGACCCACCAGCATGTGGACGGGGTGTGAACTACAATGCGTCACACCCCATGGCTCCTTATTCGGATTTGGTGGGGCATCATGTTTGGAGTACCCCAGCACAGTTTGTAGGTACACCTGAAACACTCAGGTCTACTTGTTTATTCAAAACTCCACTACTTACTAACATAAATTTCTTCTAGTAGGTCCTTAGTTCCACCCGTACCCAGGGAAGGACTACACGGAGCAGCTGTCCGCTGCAATGCAGCGACCAGGTATGTATATCTTGTTTACATGCATGACGTACTATTTCAACATTTTGATTTTGTGTACATGCATAACGTATTGTTCCACAGGTCGTACACCCTTTTGGGACGAGGAGCTGATGTTGCCACGAGGAAGCACAGATCGGGGACTACGACTTCGATGAGGAGTGGGCGCTATGGTGAGAGGGAGGATAGCCTTCACACGACAAGAGTACTCCCAGCCATGTCTCCGTTGGGGCTTCTCAGCTGCACAGTGCGCCCGGAGCGAACTAGCCGATGCAGCCCCCTCTCGCGACACCCGAGTAGGCTACTCGCGTCGGTAGGGTACTGAAGGGATACGAGTAGGCTACACTAGCTGGCAATTCAAAATTCTACCACGTAAAATAGAAAGCCAATGCAAGTAATAGATCATAGATCGCTACTACTAGATACGTAGTGCAATGGAAGAAGAGTTGGAACAGCTTGATCCAATATCGAGCAGGTCGATGTAGTGGTTGTAGTCATCATCCAACATCCTCGACACCGATCGTCTCCTCCAGTAACCAATAATGTTCCTTGCGTAGGTCCTGGATCGTCTTCAGTAAGCGCAGCAGCAACCGCAACATCGCCTCTACAGTATCCACATGTCAAGGGGTGGAACGCAGTACGCTGGTGTGCTAGCACTAACGCGCACAGTAGGGCCTTCGGGAAGATGATGGCTAGGGTTTCAGTGGAGCAACTCTTACGTCCCAATAGCCCCATGCACCCCCTTGTAAATAACCTATAAAGTATCCTATCCGAACTCGTTTGTTTCAACCCATTAAGTGTGTGACTCTATAGGTTCATGTGTAATCGGTTGTGACTCAGAATCCCCTTTCCGACCATAAGTCGTTAGCGGTTCCTAGCAAGACATAACAATTCCCGAATACAAATAAATATTATATCAGACAAACCTTATGTAATATGATCTGCGACTAGATCCTTATCACTTATGACTAGCTTGTATCTCTATACAACCAGTTCATATTTAGTCACGACCAGTTCGTAACTCTTTACGACCAATTCGCCGACCAATTAGAGATGATGTCCGACTAGTTAAAGACTACCAGATTCCATACGACTACCAGATTCGGTCGACTCAACGATCTATTTGCGTATTCTCTCTTTGCCTGACGATATCTGGTTGAACTCCAAGTGAGATATTTGTCATCCATGGACTGTTTAATACTTTCTCGATCTTGTGACGGATAACTTCATGTGGTCAACTCTTTGACTACTAGTGGCACGACAATGCACTTTCTTGATCCAACTACATCGAAGGACCCAAAGATATATCTCCTGTTATATTAGGAGGGATAAATCATATATTCACCCAGTCACATCCCTCCGCATGTTTGATAGCATACCTGAAAGTTACCATTATAACTACCCAGTTACGGAGTAGCACTTGTCAATTCTTAAATGTACTATTTACACATGTAGAAAATCATGCTGATCTCAGGTCTAAGGATTATACATCATCATTGCTTTAGACCAACTGATAACACAAATTCATAATAATCTCAATAGTGTCTCAAGGTGGGTCAATCTAACACCATGTTTCTTGGTGATATGCCCTAGAGGCAATCATAGAGATGATTATATCACATCTATGTTTATGAGTTATAGAATAAATGTTATTATGTTCATTGAATGAATCATCAGTTATAAAAATTAACAAGTATGTGACTTGTTGGTGAAGCTCTTTAACTTATATGATGTCATTCTAAATGTATCCCTAGTCGGATGTCACTGGTCGGAACACTAGTGACTTATGGACCAGCACATGTATTGATTGATGACCATGTTTCTGTTGGAAATTGGCCCATATGAGTGAGGTCCATTTTCTATATTTCCAAAGCATGTATGGTTTAGTACCATATTGCTAAGGGAAGGTGGAGGTGACCAACATATAAGGTGGAGTACTTACCACTCTTTGAAACATGAGACACCTGGACGAGGGTGGCACGAGGAGGGCTTTGGCTAAACACACACATGCACACTCACGCGCGCATTCGCGTATTTTCATGTGAAAAATCGCGTGACTTGTGACTTACGATGCGCAACCGTTGCACGCCACTTGGCAGACCAAGACCACCTTATTTTTACCGAACCATGCATCTCTCTCTCTCTATTTGAATGAAATTCAAATGTTTGAATTTGAGGTTTTATTGGGTGATGATGATGACGCTACTGGGTAAATGGTCGTTAAGTGCCGACCACCATGGGTAAATGACTATTTAATCGATCGACCACGATCAGATCCATATATATATATATATATATATATATATATATATATATATATATATGCCTGGAGACGTCCAGAGCATAGCGTGGAGAATAACTGCCTCCATTCCTTCTTTTCTTCCTTCTGCAAACATGTGCTATTGTATTGCGCCGTTTGAACCTCGTTGACTCTTCTTCTCGGCGTGCACCTTGAAGAAGGGGAGCGGTATCTTCGAGCCATCGCTGCGTGAAGACTCGCATGGGGCGGCAACAAGGTTTTGGGTAGCGATATCCACGCGCCGCTTCGTTTACCGATTCATCTACGCTTCGCGACCGCATCGAGTCCGCATCGCTTCGCTTTTCATCAAACTCATCTGTAAGTCTTTCGTGTGCCTGATTGATTTATTTTCATTCTATTTTTGCTTATATTGTGAAGTACAATGAGTTGCCTGCTGTTAGTACTAATTTATGCATCATTAGCCTTTTGCAATATCTGTCTTCTATTAAAATCTGGAATTAAAATATTGCCCTCATTTTCAACTGTTTCACCGGTCATAGATATAGGGATATCGAATCAATAATATGAACACATATTAGAGAATATGGTGTTGAATTGACCCACCTGGAGACACTATTAAGATTGTTATGATTTTATGTGTCATCAGTTGGTCTCAAGCAATGACGATGTATGATCGTTAGACATGAGATCAACATAGTTTTCTACATGTGTAATAGTGCACTTTGGGGTTGCCAAACACTACTCTGTAACTGGGTAGTTATAAAGGTAGCTTTCGGGTGTACTATGAAACATGCAGAGGACTGTGACTGATCAGATATGGGATTTACCCCTCTAACATAACATGAGAGATATCTCTAGGCCCTCGATGTGGTCGGATAAAGAAAGTGTATGACCATACCACTAGTGGTCGAAGAGTCGACCACATGAAGTTATCCGTCACTTGATTGAGAAAGTATTGAACAGTCCATGGATGATAAAATATCTCACCTGGAGTTAAACCAGATATCGTGAGGCAAAGGGAGAATACACGATCAGGTCATTCAGTTCGACTAGATACAGACTGGTCGTATGGAGATACGAGCTGGTCGTAGACTGGTCGAACATAATCACTAACTGGTCGTAAGGAGTTACGAACTGGTGTTGACTAAATATGAACTGGTCGTATAGAGATACAAGCTGGTCATAAGTGATAAGGACCTGGTCGTAGATCATATTGCATTAAGATTCGTCCGATATAATTTATATGTATTCGGTAATCGTTATGTCATTCTAGGAATCGCTAATGATTCATGGTCAAAAAGGTTTCCGAGTCACAACCGATTACACATGAACCTACCGGGTCATACACTTAACGGGTTGGAACAAACGTGTTCGGATAGGATCCGTCATGGGGTCTATATAAGGGGATGCATGAGGCTATTGGGAACGATAGAGACACAACATGAGTTGCTCCACCGAAACCCTAGCCACCATCTTCTCGAGAGCCCTACCGTGCGAGTTGGTGCTAGCACACCAGCGTACGACGTTCCACCCCTGAATGTGTGGATACTGTAGAGGCGCTACTGCGTTTGCTATTACGCTCGAGGACGGTCCGCGATCTTGACGAGGAATGCGATCGGTTGCTAGAGAAGACGACCGGCATCGATGACACTAGATGATCGACTACGACCACTACGTCGACTCGCTCTACGCTGGTTCAGCCGCCCAACTCTTCTTCTCACAGACCGCGATCTAGTGGTAACGATCTATGATCTCTTGCTTGTATGTCATCTTGGTTTATGTGGTAGAGTTTTTGAATTGTTAGCTAGTGTAGCATACCCGTATCCCAATAATGTTCTCTAACATGTGTTCATATTATTGATTCGATATCCCCTTGTCCATGACCGGTGAAACATGGTCATCTGTCAATACATGTGCTGGTCGATAAGTCACTAGTGTCTCGACTAGGGATACATTTAGAATGACATCATATAACTTAAAGAGCTTTATCAACAAGTCACATACTTGTTAATATTTGTACATGCTAATTCTTCCAAGGAACATAATAGCATTTATTCTATAACTCGTAAATATAGACATGATACAATCATCTTTATGGTTGCCTCTAGGGTATATCACCAACAGGTACCTTGGCCGCTAGAGCCTTTGACGTATTCGCACCAGCGCCCGCAGTTGGCCTGGACGAGGCTAGGGGCCACACGTAGGGGTACGCCCCAAGATTGTTCGCGAGTAGATGTATCAGTACTGTTTTGTAAATATTATTATGTATACGACTTACATTATGCTAGTCTCGTGTTTACGATATTATTTTTTCTTGTTGTGTACACAAGTAACCATGTAAGGGAGTCAGCATCACGATACCCCACACCACTCTACTTCTGGCATTTTCGTACACGAAATGACAACACCCTCGTTCCCAAAGTCATCCTCTCTCTAATATTTCATTATGTACTCTCAAATAAACCGGTTCAGCAAAGGAACAATTGCATTAGAAAATGACACTTTAATACTTTTATTATTGAGCCGCCGAAGGAGGCTATTTTTGCTATTGCGTCGTCGAAATCGCATTTCAAATATGTTTGGTTAGACCGAAACTCCTAAATTATTTTCTCCTTCATATTTTTTTATCTTTTCAAAAATTATTGGTTGCACGAATACTTAAATATATTACCAATATTATAAATATAATTTAATATAAAATGGGCTGCTGTTACCATTTGAATTGGTGAGATGTATATTTGTCGTCAATTCAAATGGCAACATAATTATTTCCATGACGACAATGCTAATGTTGTCATTCTGTCGCCATTTGAAATGGCTACAATAACCCTTTTAAAAAAAAATCGACCTTTTATTTTTAAATTCTTTATTAAAATAAATATTATTCAAAAAACAATCTTCTAACCAACGCGAGGTTGTCCCGCTTTCCCTATATAGCCCACGGTCCGCGTGCGTCCCGACCGGGGCCCAGACCCCAGCCCGACTCCTCCCCTGCCTGCTGCCTCCTCTCTTTCCCTTCCCCTCGTCTCGAGTCGCGCCGGCCGCGCAATTGCAACAAAACACAAACAAATCTCCCAAATCCCAAAGAAACCCTAACCCTAGTCTCGCTACCGCTCGCCCGCCATGGATCTCCTCCAGTCCTCCTACGCGCCGGACGACGCCTCCTCGCTGGAGGACGAGGAGGCCCTCTCCTCCCCGCTCCGCCTCCCCTCCAAGTCCGCCGCCCCGGCCATCGACGACACCGCGCTCGCGCTCTCCGCCGCCGCTGCTTCCACCTCCCGCCCGCTCGACCCCTCTCTGCACCTCGTTCCCTTCAACCCCACCGCCGACCAGCTCTGGGCGCCCGTTCTCGGCCCCCAGCACCCCCACGCCCCCATCTCTTCCGCATCCGGCCACCGCAACCACAAGCTCGGCCACGTCGAGGACGCCGGGCTGCTCCCATTCCTCTTCGACGAGCAGTACAACACCTTTCACCGATTCGGCTACGCGGCCGACCCCTCCGGCCTCCACATCATCGGCGACGCCCAGCCCCAGGCGCCCGACCCCGACACCGTCTACAACCTCGCCCCCTCCGAACATAAGCGGCGCCGACTCCAACCCAAGATGGAGAACCAGGAGGCCATCCAAGAACCCCTCCCTCCGGAGGCAAAGAACCCGGCGTCCGACGAGTGGATCGTCCACAACAAGCAGAGCCCCTGGGCTGGCAAGAGGGAGGCGCCGCCCGTGGAGCTCACTGACGAGCAGAGGCAGTACGCTGAGGCGCACGCTGCGAAGAAGGCTGAGAAGGAGGCACGGGGTGAAGGGAAGGGTGAGAAGGCAGAAATGGTGGCCAAGAGCACCTTCCATGGGAAGGAGGAGAGGGACTACCAGGGGCGATCATGGATCACGCCACCCAAGGATGCCAAGGCTGCCAACGAACGCTGCTATATTCCCAAGAGATGTGTGCACGAGTGGGTTGGGCACACCAAGGGGGTCTCGGCTATCAGATTTTTCCCAAAGTATGGACATCTGTTGCTCTCTGCGAGTATGGATTGTAAGATTAAGATCTGGGATGTCCTTGAGTCGAGGACGTGTATGCGGACGTACATGGGACACTCCAAGGCGGTGAGGGATATATCGTTCTCAAATGACGGGACTAAGTTCTTGAGTGCTGGGTATGACAGGAATATTCAGTATTGGGATACTGAAACTGGGCAGGTGATTTCGACCTTCTCCACTGGGAAGGTCCCTTATGTTGTGAAGCTTAATCCGGATGAGGATAAGCAGCATATTCTCCTCGCTGGGATGAGCGACAAGAAGATTGTTCAGTGGGATATGAAGTCAGGGCAGATCACACAAGAGTATGATCAGCACTTGGGGGCAGTGAACACCATCACTTTTGTCGATAATAATAGGAGGTTTGTGACGTCTAGTGATGACAAGTCCCTTCGTGTGTGGGAGTTTGGCATCCCTGTGGTGATTAAGTATATCAGTGAGCCGCACATGCATTCAATGCCGTCGATTGCGCTACACCCGAACTCCTACTGGTTGGCAGCTCAGAGCTTGGACAATCAGATACTGATATACAGCACCAAGGAGAGGTTTCAGCTTAATAAGAAGAAGAGGTTTGCGGGCCACATTGTGGCAGGTTATGCTTGTCAGGTGAACTTCTCACCTGATGGGAGGTTTGTGATGTCAGGAGATGGTGAAGGTAGTTGCTGGTTCTGGGACTGGAAAAGCGGCAGGAGATTTAAGACATTGAAGTGCCACAACGGAGTTTGCATTGGATGTGAGTGGCATCCATTGGAGACTAGCAAGGTTGCAACATGTGGATGGGATGGCGAATTAAATACTGGTAAGTTGACAAGATAAGCATATGAACTATAACGTGTTATCTTTTGTTTTGGGATTACAGCTTTTCACTGCTTTGTACTAGTGCCCCCTTTCTTGTTGTATTACTAGCCAAGGGTATCAGCATTTTTTTCGCTAATTTATTATTATTTAAAGTCACAGGTTCAGAATGCATTTAGAGAAGTAATAGTTCAAGTGCAGAAGCCTTGGCTAGAATTTGCATGACAATAGAATGGATTATCATTTTATTTGGGCTTAAAACTTATAACCGCTTTGTACTAGTGCACGCTTTCATGTTGTGTTGAATTGGATTGCTCAAGAGTAGTTTTAGTTAGCTCTTATAGTCACATGCACTGCATTTAGAGAAGTAGGATCACAAACATGACTATGGTGTACTTGCAAAACTTGCGCCCACAATTCATGTGGTGGTAGTTAATTGTGTGACCTAGGTGAGGTTTGAAATTACTCGTCTTGTTATGAGCTAGGCATCCACTGATCACTCCTTTTCTGTAGAATTTCTATTGCGCATCATGTTGCCGATACTTGTGTTGTGGCTCTCCACTGCTGTGCTACTTAATTTCTAAGAGGCGAGGCTATCTATATTTTCATGTTGTTGTCAATGTCATGATTATGTTTCTGCTGTACCATTGCCCATTTCTATCTTCAAGATATGAGTAACATGGTCTCATTGCAGTTAGAGTGGTTATTCTTATTTCTTCCAAAATTTTCTACTGGCATTGCTTTGTAGTTGTATTGTGGCAGTGGGATAATGTGTTAACTCAATTCTATGTTCCGCATTCTGCTAAAATTGAACATGGCATAGATTCTCACGCTGCGCAAGAATCAGTTAAATGAAAATTGAGCTTATGCAGATTAGTTGTTCATATATTTAGTTGGTTTATTACAATAATATGATATGAACTTTCTTCAGTTGGCTCTATGCCAATTGATTCTCACAGGAACCTGTAGATATGTTTATGTATTGTTTTTCTTTATTGTAAAACTCCTCTTATGTAGAATCCTACATGGATAATTTCATGGTTAAATTTAATGCTTGTGAAGAATATGTTTTGTGTGACCTGGCTTTCTTTCTTCGCTAGAAAAGAATGTGTTACAATGCCTTCATGTAAAATTGAGGAGCTAAATAAGTTGATGAAATGTGTCCAGCATCTTTTGACCAAACTTTATGTCATTTGTTGACTTCGTGAGCCCTTCATACCTTTGTTATCATTTCGCGTCTTAAAACATGCCTGTGTTCTTGTTATTAGCATGAGTCATTTTTCTCCATTTGTTGTCTTTTTTTCTTTTCTAGAATGGTACTAACAAGTCCTTTTGCATAACTTGCAGGGACTGAGGGTGGAATTCATTAAAATCCAATTCACAAGGATTGCACTTCCGGAGGTACTGTAAGCACACATGCCCGTCTAGAAACTCTTGATGTCATGAGTGAAAAAAAACTCATGTTTTCAGCTACCTTGTAGTTCGCTGTGATCTAGCTAAAGCTTGTATTGTACCATACACATCGCTCCGTTCAGTTTTGAACTCATGACATCACTGCTAGTAATGTGTTTTCAGTTTCAGTTCATTTTGTTGATGCCAACTTTTGTAGTTGCTGACAAGCAAACCTTGTATACTTGTAAAGAATAGTTAACCCTGGACCTGTTTTTTGTCATGTGCTTCTGTGTGGTGGTAGGTGCTGCTGATTGTGTTGATGTAACCGATGCGAATCCGCATCACCCGCTGTGTAAATGTTTCACAAGATTTTGATTGTGTCAGGCTGTCAGGGTCACGGTACCTCATTGGCATTGAAACCTTGCGATCCCGAGTGAAGTTTTCAGCACCTGAACCCTCCAAAAAAATCTCCTATCGGACACAAGCAAAAAAATATTCCTCCTTTTCCTTGATGGAGTGGCTGTAAGCCTATATCATATTGTTGGACCGAAAAGGCGATTAGAGGGGGGTGAATAGGAGCACACTTACTTTTTCACAAATAATTGATTCAATAATATTTTACTTCAGTAGCTATGGAAGCTATGAAGATCAGTATATCAGTACAGCGGAAGACTAATATTGAATCCAATTTAAACTCCTAAACAATATGGCAAAATCAACAAAGACTAAAGCAATTCAATGCACTGGCGGTCGGACCGCTGGGTCATAACCGGTCTGACCGATTACCTGGCGGTCTGACCGATGGCTTTGGGCGGTCTGACCGCTGGCCTTCAGAACATATCAAAACAGCGTGATGACGAAGTTGCAAATTGATGAAACTTTTGATCTATAACTCCAAACTTGATAAAACTTAGAACACACCTTCTCTATGATGCCAGGAACCTATTCAAATCTAATATTGTGATAATTCTTGGAAGAATAAGTATCCTTTTCCGTTTGATTGAAGAAGGGTTCAAAACCGGGTCAAAACGAAAACTTGATCAAAAATCTTGCTTGTGGGTGATTGATGATCAAGATGATCCTAGATAGGTTTCCACACATCACAGCAAGCTATATCACATGAAGAATTCAATCAAAAACTCGCGGATCAAAGAAAGACTCAAGATCATCAAATATAGAGAAAGAACGTAATGAGACAAGTCATGATCAAACTTTCCTTTGATTGATTTGATATGATATGGGCTTACAGCCTCTCCATCAATGGAGCACAATGCTCAATCCAAGAGCACAAAAATTATATCAAAATCTCTAGAACCCTAGACTCCACAAAAGCTCTTCCTAAGAAATTAGTGTTTCAAATAGCAAAAGAGACGAAGCGGAGATGCATCCACCTCCCTCCCCTATTTATAGTGGAGGCTTAGACCTTCTAGAAGATTGACACAATTGGGCACCCGTTAAGGCCCAAAACAAACGGGACACATAACTTCGTATTTTAATGCGCCGTCGTTAACACCACTTGACCTAATTACCTACACCTTGCGCCATCTTGCGTCTCGGATTAGCCAATAGGTCACCCGTGTCCATCTTGCACCACGCTTGAGTACATTGACCTCACCCGATATCGTCGATCGTTATTGACCTCAGCTCTCCAAGCCTAGTCCCGATCATCCTCGCCGTTGACCACCAAGCTACCTGCACAACAATAGACAAGTAAACCGAATTTGGAAACAAGTTCTTCATTACTTGACCCATGTTAGTCAAAACATGAATCATGCAACATATATGCCCTGAAACTCATGACTTTGACCTAACAGTCGAACATCGCCGCCACGACGGGCGATGATCCAAGTGAAAACCGGCCGATCGCCATAGGGCGGGCCCGATCACCACTCGCCGGCTCGACGAAGACCTATTGGCTTGGCCGACATAGCCGGCCCGATCACCACTCGCCGGCCTGACGGCACCTATTGGCCGGTCAGACTACCAGTTATGACTTTGCCGATTTTCCTCTCTGAAAAATCGAAACCTACTGGAATTTTCAATCGAATAGAATTTTTGAGTGGAGACTCCAAAAATTATGAGACCAAGTGCAATAGAATCCCCTTTGTTGCCTGCTACCTCTATTTTTGGCCCAGCTCAAAACCTCACTTTCTGAAATTACCGGTCTGACTGCCACCAAGGCCGGTCTGACCGTCGCATTGACCGGCTCGACCGCATACCGGCCTGGTCCGAATCTGTTATGGCCTCACAAAGATCGTAACTTTTCCGAAAACACGTGAAACGATAAACCGTTAACGCCATTGCCAATTGTCATATCATCCTAAGATCTGAAGCATATCCCCATGATATCCACAATCTCCCCCTTGATGAACACATTGGCAATAATCCAGAAAATGTAATTTGGAGGTTTGAAAAGTAAAATACTTTCATTTTCGCACAAAGGCACAACTTGGTCCATAAGCAAGAGAAAGCAATGGAAATGACCAAGCTGACATCAGAATAGCATAGGCAAGTGAGATAAGGCAAAAGAAAACATAAAAACTTTAAATTCCAGAAAAGAGTTAAAAATCTCACTTAAGGTCCACATGAAAGAACAATTGTTCAATGGACCTATGATCATTGTGAGGATTAATAAATGCAATTCAAGTTCAGAAAAGTCAATAAGCCAATAAGGGTGTAATTCAAAAACTCCCCCTCACTATGATCCACAGATTTCAGAAAATTTCAAATTCTCCAATTGCTCCCCCTTTTTATCATTTTTATATATCTTCTCCCCCTTTGTACAACAATGATATAGCTTCTCCCTCAACATTAAAATATCTTCTCCCCCTTTGACAATGGAGTCATCAAGGAATCACGCCTTCCTCTCATCCAGAAATAACAAATGCAGAATGAAGAAAGAAGCAAAAGAAGGAGTATGCATGAAGTGCAATGGAGTGGCTTCATTTTTGTATTTTTCAATTTTTGATTAAAAGAAGCTTTGGAATTACCCAAAAGAATAAGCTAGCATTTCTAATATTGCACAAACAACATATCAAGCCTAACAGCGCTAGCAAGATCATGAAAAGACATATATATCAAAACAAAGCACGAAGGCTCAAATATAAAGCAATAGATTTGATCAATTTATGCAAAGCTTCAAATTCAGCAAGTTCATCAACATGGATCCTAAAGGGAAACTGGCCATGTCAAAATGTCAAAGTGAGATCAAAAAGCTAACAAAGACCACATTAAGAGACAATCAGGTCCTGTATTGAATCATTTTGCTCAAATTTCTCAAGCGCCCATTTTTTCAACAATTTTCTCATTTGCACTGAATATTGAAGTTGACTAATGGTCTAACTTAGTGACAAGATCCTGGACTATGAGCAATCCACAAAATCATCCTAAGCTTCGATCACAAGTTGATTGAAGGTATATCTTAGTGAAGAAGATCATGGACTAGGAGCCATCCACAACTCTTTCTAAGCTTCTACCAGGGCGAGAAATCTTGATGTTCATGCCATTTCTGACAAGCAGTCCCCATGAGATCGTCTGCATCATCAAACTATCTCCAAGTTCATGTCTTTGACATGCAGTCTCGTAAGAGTAGTTTGGCACAGTTTAAGCATAAGACAATCTTGAACTTTGATTTTTCATGTTTCACAAGAGCAGTTTTAGAATCTCAAGAATACAAGAAGCTCAAATAATGATCAATTTTAGATTCAAGAGCTACCAAAGCAATTCTGACAGGGCCAATGTCACAAAAGGAGCATTAATTGCGCAACTAGCTAAAACATCCACAAATTGCAGTTTTTAGTTCGAGTTGTTTTAGAGTTCTAGCTCATACAACAAAGACTTATCTGTATATGTGAAAGCATGATAATTCTAGCAAGTCAAAGAACTAGACACAACATTGAGCAATAATTGAAACACTAAAGCTCCAAAGGGTAATAGGTAAAGCTTCATCAATTTTTAAAAGATAAGCAGAAAACTTTATATTACAATGCATCTTTTTGGATTTTTCATATGAATGCAATATGATACAATGAGATGCAAGTAAAGCCTAAAAACCTAAAAAGTTCAAAAAGATCAATAAGTTCAGAAAAGAACAAGCAAAGATTAGAAGAACAAGGCAAGATCAGAAAAGATCGAACTCCCCCTCAAACCAATCCAAAGGGATAAATTACCCATAACTCGCTCCTCAAGGTGGCAAACCTAGTTGGGTCTAAAGGCTTGGTGAGGATATCAGCCAGTTGAGCCTCGGACTCCATGAAGTGCAGGACAATATCACCTTTTTCGACATGGTCTCTAAGGAAGCGATAGCGAATGTCTATGTGCTTGGTCCTAGAGTGTTGCACAGGGTTCTTAGCAATATTAATGGCGTATGTTATCACGTAAAAGAGGAACACTAGCAAAATTTAACCCATAATCCTTAAGAGTGGTTACCATCCACAAAATCTGACAACAGCAACTAGCAGCAGCTACATATTCAGCTTCAGCAGTGGATTGTGCAACAGAAGACTGCTTCCAAGAAGACCACAAGACAAGAGAAGTGCCTAGGAAGTGACAATTGCCTGAGGTGCTCTTCCTATCTAGCCGACAGCCCGCAAAATTAGAATCAGAAAACCCCCGAATGGACAAAGATGACGAACAGGAATACCAAATGCCATACAAGAGGATAGAGTGTAAATACCTGAATATGCGCTTAACGGCCTGGCAATGGGAAGTTCTCGGAGTGCCTGAAACCTCGCACAGAGGCAGACCGTGAAGTGGATGTCCGATCTTGAGGCCGTCAGGTACAGAAGAGAGCCGATCATACTGCGGTACTCACGTTGACCCACGGCTTCTCCTTCCTTATCTGGATCCAAAACAGTCAAAGTCGCCATGGGAGAGGAGATTGGCTTGCAGTCACCCATGTCGAATCGTTTGAGCAGGTCCTTAGTGTACTTCGTCTGATGGATGAAGATCCCTTCCTTGCATTGCTTGATTTGAAGCCCCAAAAAGTAATTGAGCTCCCCCATCATACTCATCTCAAATTCCCTAGACATAGTCTCAGAAAAACTAGAAACAAGAGCATGAGAAGAACCACCAAAGATAATATCATCAACGTAAATTTGAGCAAGCAGGAAGTCATTACCACGCCTAAAAATGAACAAAGTCTTGTCTACCTTACCCATCTCAAAATCATTCTTAAGCAAAAAGGTCTTAAGTCTATCATACCAGGCTCTAGGGGCTTGTTTAAGACCATACAAGGCTTTGGATAGCTTGAATAAATGATGTGGGTACTTGGGATTCTCAAAGCCCAGGGGTTTCTTAACATAAACTTCCTCCTCTATGAAACCATTTAAAAATTCACTTTTAACATCCATCTGATATAATCTAAAGCCCTTAGATACAGCAAATTCAAGCAGAATGCGAATGGCTTCTAGTCTAGCAACAGGAGCAAAGGTCTCATCAAAATCTAACCCCTCAACTTGGCTAAAATCCTGAGCTACCAACCTAGCCTTGTTTCTAATCACAGAACCATCCTCATTTTGTTTATTTTTGAACACCCAACAGGTTCCTATAACATTATGGCCACTAGGAGGTTCTACTAGGTTCCAAACCTTGTTCCTCTCAAAATTCTCTAACTCCTCAAGCATGGCATTGACCCAGCTAAAATCCGATAAAGCATGTGATATATCGCGAGGTTCAAAAGAAGCAACAAATGCAAAGTGAGAATCATGATACCTGGAGCGAGTGACTCACTCATGGAGATTACCTATTATCTGATCCGGAGGGTGCTGCCTTTGAATGTGTAGTGGCGCACCCGGAGAGGAAAACATCTCTTCAACCTCCGCAGGTACTGCTGATGATGAAGATGCAGTAGGAGCCTCATCCGAAGGCGAAGTAGTCACATCAGGTTCTTGTGCTGGAATAGGAGCGTCAACAGCAACAGGTGGAAGAACATCAAGTTCTTCATTATCTTCCTCTATGAATATGCTCTCTGTCACCTATGTATCACCTGAAATATCTAATCTAGCTCTAGAGCTAGTCTCATCAAAAGTGACATTGCATGTCTCCTGAACAAGATTAGTTTCAGAAATAAACACCCAAAAACCCTCGAATGTGCAGGATAACTCAGAAATAAACCATCAAAAGTTCTTGACTCAAATTTATCTAGATTTCCTGTTTTGAGAATAAAATATTTAGATCCAAAGACTCGAAAGTGCGAGACAGATGATTTTCTACAAAATCAGCTCATAAGCAGTCTTGCCCAAAGAAGGTCTCACAAAGACACGATTTGCAATATGGCAAGCCGTAGCAACAGCTTCGGCCCAAAACCTCCTCAGCGTGCTATACTCATCTAGCATCGTCCTAGCCATCTCGACCAGGGTCCTGTACTTCCTTTCCACAACGCCATTTTGTCGAGGGGCGTGTGGAGAAGAGAACTGATGCTCAATTCCATACTCAGCACAAAAAGAAGCAAATGACGCATTCTTGAACTCCGAGCCATTGTCACTGCGAACGCTCTCAAGGCACTAGGAAGTTCAGAAGCCAAACGAAGAACAAGATCATGATAATGATCAAAAGCTTCATCCTTCAAAGCAAGGAAGAACACCCAAGTGTATCTAGAAAAATCATCGACTATGACAAGAATGTACCATTTTCCACCAACTGACCGAACTCTAGCAGGACCAACAGTATCCATATGAAGCAACTGTCCCGGTCTGTCAGTCATGACCATAGTCACTGAAGGGTGTGAGGCGGCAACTTGCTTGCCATGCCTATAGGGCGCACATACATCATCTTTGATGGCTTTGAGTTTGGACAAACCTCTCATGAGCTCAAGGTTGCTAACTCGGATCAGATCATCAAGACCAATGTGCCCCAAACGACGGTGCTAAAGCCAGAACTCAGAAGATGAAGATGAAATCAAACCGACAGGCCGGCGGTCAGACCGGCCAGGGTCACCGGTCAGACCGACAGGTCATCGGTTAGACCGCTAATGACCCAGCGGTCCGATCGCCCTGCACTGAGATTTGTTTTAGCTTGTGTTGATCTTTGGTTGTTTTGCTTCGGGGGTTAGGTTGGATTCAATCCTAGTCTTCCGCTGTACTAGTATATTGATCTTCATAGCTTCCATAGCTACTGGAGTGAAATTTGTGTTGAATCTATTATTTGTGAAAAAGTGAGCGTGCTCCTATTCACCCCCCTCTAGTCGCCTTTTCGGTCCAACAAGTGGTATCAAAGCCCGGTTAGTTCAATCTTGATCTTAACCGGTCACTGAACTTGGCGATGGATAGATACTCCACGGAGCCGCATATCTTCGATGGGCACGACTATGCCTATTGGAAGAATCGCATGCAAGTCTTCCTTGAGAGCGAAGTACACGCTATATGGGAGGTTGTTCGAGTCCCGCTCGTTTTGCCCGAAGTTGCTACGCTGGCTTCAGAAGCCCTCTTGGCTAACAACCATAAGGCTAAAAATCTCTTATATGGTTGGCTTGGTAGACAAGAGTATGATCGTATTTACAATCTTGAGACTACGCACGAGATTTGGAACACTCTCGAAACCTACCATGAGGGTTTGTCCCAAGTCAAGAAAGTACGCCAAACAGTCTATAAGCGTGAATACAACAAATTCGAGATGCGTCCTGGAGAGAGCATCGATGATATCTTCAGTCGCTTTAATAAAGTGATTAATCAGATGAAAGCTGTTGGTATTGAATATTCTCAATATGAAAATGCCACCCACCTCTTGGCTGCAATCAACACTAAGGAGTGGGAGATAAAGGCTACAGCCATTGAGGAGAATGTTAATCTTTCTGATCTGACTTAGGAGCTGCTCTATAGCAAGCTAAGACTCATGAGATCAAGAGGATTGATCATCCCAAAAAGGAAAACATGGCTTTGGTAGCAGACCCGCTCAAGAGAGTTTCTAATGGGTCTTTTGAGTCTTCTTCTGGATTTTCGCTTGCTGGTTTATCTGCAATTCATGAAGAGGAGTTTGAGAGTCTTCTTGAGGCTGAGTTGGCCCTCATAGTCAAAAAGGTCACCCGGGCTTACAACAATATGAGAAACAGGAATAGAGGAGGTCCCGTGACTTGCTATGAGTGTGGTGAGCTTAATCATATCTGGGCAAATTGCCCCAAGCTGAAAGGTAAGAGCAACCATAAGGAGGGAAAGTCAGTTTGAAAGAAGCCTCAATAGAACAAATCAAGGTATGATGCTGCCAAGCTGACGAAGGCCGCTCACCGGGTTCTTACCGCTTTTGAGGAACAATCTTTAAGCGATGTGGACTCCGGGAGCGAGGAGGACAAGGAGGAGGAGATCCCTCAAAACAAGAAGAAGGGGAAGGCCAAGTACTTCACCGGTTTGTGCTTCATGGCTGACTCTGTTGACGACGATAACGATGAGGTACCTCCTTCCTATGATGCCCTTGCTGATAGATGTGAAACTATATTTGAGCAACTCATGAGTCAGGATAAGGCTTTAGAGTTTGTCATGGCAAAGAACAAGGACTTAGAGTCACAAGTAGATAGTTTGACTTTAGAACTTACAATTGCTAAGACTCTTGAATCTGATGAATGCTCATCTTGCCATGCTCTGCACTCTGAATTTGCTAAACTGCATTCTTCTCATGATGTTGCTTTGCAACAACTTGAAAATGCTAGGACTGAGCTTGTTGAGGTTAAATCTGCTCCATGTGAAAAATGCTTAGAGTCTAGCAAGTTAGTTGCTTCTGGTATGGTTGATTCTAGCTTTTGCACTTTCTGCTTACAACGCGAACATGAAGTCAAATATATCTTAGAAGCAGTTAGAGTTAAATATGCCAAGCTTAATGACAGCACTGAGTCTGCTACATGTGCTTCCTGTACAGCTCTTAAACTTGAAACTGCTTTTTATAAGGAGAAATATGCTAGAGCCATTCAGGGTAAAACCTGTGAGTCGTGTGTTAATCTTGAAGAAGAAAATGCTTATCTTAAGGATACCTTAGAAAAATTCTCTAAAGGTAAGAAACAATTAAAGATGATTCTGGACAAGTCTAAAACTCCTTATAAGAAGCAAGGATTAGAATACAACTCTGTTCAAAATAACTCTAACCCAAAAGTTACTCAAGTCTTGAAAAATGGGTTAGTTGAATTCAAAACCCAACCTGTAAAAACTATCTTTAAATCTGCAGGTGTTGCCCAACCATCTGTTAAGTCAAAGGGTGCTTCTCCCAGTGGTATCAAGTACCATTGCACCTATTGCAAAAAAAGTATGGGCATTTGATTGAGTTCTGTTGGCGTAGGTTGAAAAATGATAAGAAAAATTTTGCTAAAATTTCATTCAATCAACCTAGAGCGTTTATGAGACATGGTAACATAGAAAAGAAGAAACCTGGTTTAGGATTTGTGTCACATGCTCATCATCATGCTCCTAGACTGGATAACTCTCATGTTAATTTAACCATTGCTCATAACAGAGCTTCAAATAAAATCAAGGATAGCACTTCTGCTTTGCATACTACTCGCTGACGTGTGTCTCAGTACTCGGTTCCTAAGTCTTATTTAACTAACCCCAGTATTGAGACACATCGTTCTTCTTCGCCTTGATTTTCAGGATTACTGCAGAAAGAGGAAGGACACGTGGTTCGTCGACTCTGGCTATTCACGCCACATGACCGGAGACTCAAGATGGTTCACCTCCTTCACGCGGTCGACGGGTGATGATTTCATCACCTTTGGAGATGATAAACAAGGTCGGATTGAAGGAGCAGGATCGATCAAGGTGAACGACAGCCATCCTCGTGGACGCCGCCTTGTGGATAAGCTAAGGTTTAATTTGCTTTCTGTCTCTCAACTTCTTGATGATGGCTATGAGACTAGATTTAAGTAGAATGCTTGTCGGGTGCTTGATTCAACTGGTGAGCTTGTTTTTGGGATTACTAGAGTTGCTAGGATCTTTGGAGCTGATTTTTCTGAATCTCTTGCTGGTTCTCTCAAATGCTTGATTTCATCTTCTTCTTCTGAGTTCTGGCTTTGGCACCGTTGTTTGGGGCACGTTGGTTTTGATCATCTAACGCGAGTTAGCAATCTTGAGCTCATGAGAGGTTTTTCCAAACTCAAAGCCGTCAAAGATGCTGTGTGTGCGCCCTGTAGGCATGGCAAGCAAGTTACCGCCTCACACCCTTAAGTGTCTCTGGTCATGACTGACAGACCAGGACAGTTGCTTCATATGGATACTATTGGTTCTGCTAGAGTTTGGTCAGTTGGTGGAAAATTGTACATTCTTGTCATAGTTGATGATTTTTCTAGGTACACTTGGGTGTTCTTTCTTGCTTCGAAGGATGAAGCTTTTGATCACTATCATGATCTTGTTCTTTGTTTGGCTTCTTAACTTCCGGGTGCCTTGAGAGTGATCTGCAGTGACAATGGCACGGAGTTCAAGAATGTCTTTTTTGCTTCCTTTTGTGCTGAGCGTGGAATTGAGCATAAGTTCTCTTCTCCACACGTCTCTCAACAAAATGGCGTTGTGGAAAGGAAGAACATGACCTTAGTCGAGATGGCTAGGACGATGCTAGATGAGTACAGCACACTGAGGAGGTTTTGGGCTGAAGCTATGTCTACTGCTTACCGCATTGCAAATCGTGTCTTTTTGAGGCCGTCTTTGGGCAAGACTGCTTATGAGCTTCGTTTTTGTAGAAAACCATCTGTCTCGCACTTTCGAGTCTTTGGATCCAAGTGTTTTATTCTCAAGATAGGAAATCTAGATAAATTTGAGTCAAGAACATTTCATGATTTATTTCTGGGTTATCCTGCACATTCGAGGGGTTTTCGGGTATTTAATGCTGAAACTAATCTTGTTCAGGACACATGCAATGTCACTTTTGATGAGACTAGCTCTGAAACTAAATCAGATTTTTCCGGTGATACACAGGTGACAGAGAGTATATTTATAGAGGAAGATGATGAAGAACTCGATGATGTTCTTCCACCTCCTGCTGTTGACGCTCTTATTCCAGCACAAGAACCTACTATGACTACTTCGCCTTCAGATGAGGCTCCTGCTGCATCTTCATCATCAGCAGTACCTACGGAGGTCGAAGAGATGCTTTCCTCTCCGGGTGCGTCACTTCACATTCAAAGGCAGCATCCTCCTGATCAGATGATAGGTAATCTTCATGAGCGAGTCACTCGCTCCAGGTATCATGATCCAAACATATACTCTCATTCTGCTTTTGTTGCTTCTTTTGAACCCCGCGATATATCGCATGCTTTATCGGATTCTAGATGGGTCAATGCCATGCATGAGTTAGAAAATTTTGAGAGGAATAAAGTTTGGAACTTAGTAGAACCTCCTAGTGGCCATAAAGTTATAGGAACCCACTGGGTTTTCAAAAACAAACAAAATGAGGATGGTTATGTGATTAGAAACAAGGCTAGGTTTTTCTGATCTTTGCTTGTTCTTTTCTGAACTTATTGATCTTTTTGAACTTTTTAGGTTTTTAGGCTTTTCTTTCATCTCATTGTATCATATTGTATTCATATGAAAAATCCAAAAAGATGCATTGTAATATAAGATTTTCTACTTATGTTTTAAAAATTAATGAAGATTTGCCTATTACCCTTTGGAGTTTTAGTGTTTCAATTCTTGCTCAATGCCGTGTCTAGTTCTTTGACTTGCTAGAATTATCATGCTTTCACATATACAGATAAGTCTTTGCTGTATGAGCTAGAACTCTAAAATAACTCGAACTAAAAACTGCAATTTATGGATGTTTTAGCTAGTTGCGCAATTAGTGCTCCTTTTGTGACATTGGCCCTGTCAGAATTGCTTTGTTAGCTCTTGAATCTAAAAGTGACCATTACTTGAGCTTTTTGTGTTCTTGAGATTCTAAAACTGCTCTTGTGAAATATGAAAAATCAAAGTTCAAGATTGTCTTATGCTTAAACTGTGCCAAACTACTCTTACGAGACTGCATGTCAAAGACATGAACTTGGAGATAGTTTAATGATCCAGACGATCTCATGGGGACTGCTTGTCAGAAATGACATGAACATCAAGATTTCTCGCCCTAGTAGAAGCTTAGAAAGAGTTTGTGGATGGCTCCTAGTCCATGATCTTCTTCACTAAGATATACCTTCAATCAACTTGTGATCGAAGCTTAGGATGATTTTGTTGATGGCTCATAGTCCAGGATCTTGTCACTAAGTTAGACCATTAGTCAACTTCAATATTCAGTGCAAATGAGAAAATTATTGAAAAAATGGGCGCTTGAGCAATTTGAGCAAAATGATTCAATACAGGACCTGATTGTCTCTTAATATGGTCTTTGTTAGCTTTTTGATCTCACTTTGACATTTTGACATGGCCAGTTTCCCTTTAGGATCGCTGTTGATGAACTTGCTGAATTTGAAGCTTTGCTTAAATTGATCAAATCTATTACTTTATTTTTGAGCCTTCGTGCTTAGCTTTGATATATATGTCTTTTCATGATCTTGCTAGCGCTGTTAGGCTTCATATGTTGTTTGTGCAATATTAGAAATGCAAGCTTGTTCTTTTGGGTAATCTCCAAAGCTTCTTGTAATAAAAAAATTAAAAAATACAAAAATGAAGCCACTCCATTGCACTTCATGTATACTCCTTCTTTTGTTTCTTTCTTCATTCTGCATTTGTTATCTCTGGATGAGAGGAAGACGTGATTCCTTGATGACTCCATTGTCAAAGGGGGAGAAGATATTTCAATGTTGGGGGAAGATATCTCAATGTTGTATAAAGGGGAGAAGATATAAAAATGTTATAAAGGGGGAGAAAATTGGAGAATCTGAAATTTGTGGAGCATAGTGAGGGGGATTTTTTGAATTGCATTCTTATCGTCTTATTGCTTTTCTGAACTTGAATTGCATTTACTTAATCCTCACAATGATCATAGGTCAATTGAACAATTGTTCTATCATATGGACCTTAAGTGAGATTTTTGACTTTTTCTGGAATTTAAAGTTTTTTATACTTTCTTTTGCCTTATCTCAGTTGTCTATGCTATTCTGATGCCAGCTTGGTCATTTCCATTGCTTTCTCTTGCTTATGGACCAAGTTGTGCCTTTGTGCGAAAACGAAAGTATTTTACTTTTCAAACCTCCAAATTACATTTTCTGGATTATTGCCAATGTGTTCATCATGGGGGAGATTGTGGATATCATGGGGATATGCTCCAGATCTTAGGATGATGTGATAATTGGCAATGGCGTTAACAGTTTGTCATTTCATGTGTCCTCCATTGATGGAGTGGCTGTAAGCCCATATCATATCAAATCAATAAAAGGAAAGTTTGATCATGTCTTGTCTTTTTGCGTTCTTTCTCTATATTTGATGATTTTCAGTCTTTCTTTGATCCGCTAGTTTTTGATTGAATTCTTCACGTGATCTAGTTTGCTGTGACATGTGGGAACATATCTAGGATCATCTTGATCATCAATCACCCACAAGCAAGATTTTGGATCTAGTTTTCGTTTTGACTCGGTTTTGAACCCTTCTTCAATCAAACGGAAAAGGATCATTTTTATTTCAAGAATTATCACAATCTTTGATTGGAATAGGTTCCTAACATCATAGAGAAGGTGTGTTCCAAGTTTCATCAAGTTTGGAGTAGTAGATCAAAAGTTTCATCTATTTGCAACTTCGTCATCGGGGCTTTCTGTTCTGTTCTTCAGGCCAGCGATCAGATCGGCAAGTCATCGGTCAGACCTCCATTGACCCAGTGGTCCGACCGCCCTGCACTGAGATTTATTTTAGCTTGTGTTGATCTTTGGTTGTTTTGCTTCAGGGGTTAGGTTGGATTTAATACTAGTCTTCCGCTGTACTGGTATATTGATCTTCATAGCTTCCATAGCTACTGGAGTGAAATTTCTGTTGAATCTATTATTTGTGAAAAAGTGAGCGTGCTCCTATTCACCCCCCCTCTAGTCGCCTCTTCGGTCCAACATAACAATAGACAAGGTGGATATAACAATTTGGATTAATAACTAAACCCAAAAGCATTTAAATGATTACTTGAAATAGAATGCAATACATTAAAATAAAGTATTTTAAAAACTGGGTTCAATATGATCAAAGGTATAACTTTCCTTGGAATAGGTCAAGGTACTAATCTTGGTCTTGAGGCATTCCTTTTTCAAAAGTTCCCGAAGAATTAATGTCTACTCGCAAACGAAACAAATAAAAAAAAGTAACAAAGGTAAAATAAACTCTAAAAATTAAATAAAAATTATAAATAAATAGATCTCAAATTTATATAAATTTAGAAATTTGAATGGGCTCAAACGGAGTTCGGATGCAAAAGATATGAGCTTTGGAAGATTGAAATTCAAGAAAATACCCTAAATTAGAATTTCTGAAATTTTTGAATTATTTTTCTAAAGGAAAATCGGATTATTACACAATCGCTAACGTCAGCGTCAAATTTTCAAAAATAAAATAATTAAAAGAAAATATAACATGTGGGATCCACATGTTAGTCTCATGGCTCACGGTGGACTGAGTGCACCAAACTGAAGAAAGACTGGAGCAGTGGACCGGCCACGCAGGCACACATGTGGGCGCTGACTGGATGCCATGCCGATGACACGCATGCACGAGAGCTGACGCTGAGGTGGCGGCTGATGTGGACGACGGCAAGGAGCACCGTTCGGAACCCAATGGTCCCGGCGAACGGCGGCGATCTACCGGCGGTGAGTGGTACAAGGAGGTAGTTGGCACTATTGCGCACTCAGGGGTGCACTTACGGGCAGCTGGGAGCGACGGTGGCGACCGGCGGCGAGCTCGGAGCGGAGGAGGCTTTCGGCTTTTGTCGGACGGAGGCTCCGGCGATGCTCCGGCGACGAGGAGGGGCGCACAAGGTAGCCTGAGCGATGCTGATCACAATGACGCAATCGGCGAGGTAAGGGCGATGGCGGCGCAATTCACCGAAAAATAAGCCGAAAACCCTAAATCGCTAATTGTGGCAGCGCTAGAGCAATCGGGGCGAGGAGAGTGCGGCTCTGGGTTGCGGAGGATCAGGCAAACCCTAGGGGCTATTTATAGAGCTGGGGAAGTCGGGATAAGGAATCCCCAAATCGGGTTGATTCGGACTCTCGTTTGAAAACGGAGATAGAATCCATTTTGATCTCGATTGACAGCAGATAAGGGTGCGGAGAATCGGAGATACGATTTGGTACGAAAAACTCGAAAGATTTAGTTGGGAAATCGACATTGCCGTTTTGAGCTCGAGCTTTGGCAATGGTGGCGAGAGCGACGGCGCAAGGTTGACGACGACGAGGTGGAGACGAAGACGCAAGGCCCACCTGGTAGCGAGGTGAAACGGCGCGGCGCGGGGCGTGTCCGATCAGCACTCGGAGCCATGCGTCAGTAGATGAGGGCGGGAGCACGCGGGCGAGGGAGAGAGACTGATAGGTGGGGACCACCTGTCAGCGAGAGGCGGGGCGCGCATGTGGGAGAGCCGGGCCGCGCAGGAATAGTGTTGGGTTTCGGCCCGACACTGTTCCGGAGGATTTTTTAATAGGTTTTCTGTTTTAGAAAATACAGAAAAATCCAAATAGCAATTAGAAAATAGCAAATAAACTTGGAAAATTTCCAAAAAATTATAAAATATATCTAAGCACATAGAATCCAAATAAAATAGTTTTGGCAGTTGTTGATGTTGGGATTAATCACATTAAATCGTTTTGGTATTAAAAGTCCATTTTAAACTTTAAAGAAAATCAATAAAAATTCAAATAGTGAATTTTCCCACCAGTAACTATTCAAAAGATTTTTAGAGTTCAGAAAATTGGGATGTTACAACACGCGCCTGAACCTGACGTTCTCGATTGGCGTGGTGAGCAGGTACATGGAGAAACCCACTACTGAGCATATGACTGCCATCAAACGCATAGTGAGGTATGTGAAGGGAACTTTGAGTTACGGGTGTGTCTGCGAGAAGAAGTAAGAAGGGTTGAGGCTGATCGGTTACTCTGATAGTGATCTAGCCGGTGATATTGATGATCGAAAAAGCACTTCGAGCATGGCGTTTTTCCTTGGGTCAAATCCGGTCAGTTGGTGTTCACAAAAGCAGAAGGTAGTCGCTTTATCCTCGTGTGAAGCGGAGTACATCGCAGCTTGTGCAGCAGCATGTCAAGGGGTATGGCTGGAACGATTGTTGGCTGATATGCTAGAGACAAGGGTTGAGAAGGTAATTCTGAAGATTGACAATCAGTCTGCAATTGTGTTGAACAAGAATCCAGTCTACTATGAGAGAAGCAAACACATCGACACCCGTTTCCATTACATTAGAGAATGTGTGGAATCAGGGGTGATTGAGGTGCAGCATGTTTGCACAGAAGACCAGCTCGCTGACATCCTAACCAAGTCACTCGGAAGATTGAAGTTGATGGAGACGAGGGAGAAAATCGGTATGTGGAACATCAACGGAAGACAACAAGTTTAAGGAGGAGATTGTTGAGTTAACCTAGTTGTCTTCAGGTCTGGTCGAATCCACGACCAGATAGTGTCATACGAGTACCAGAGTGTTTACGACCAATACGACCAGATCTGGTCGTAAAAAGTACTGTAGTAGTCGTAAATCGAGTAGCAGTCGGAAATGAGTTCTGAAGTCGTAAAAAATCAAGTTTCAGAGTTCGCATGTAACTAGGATTCAGAATAGTCGTAGGATACGAAATATTGTATGTTACCTTTCTATATAAAAAAGTGAAAAGGACATAAACGTATTGCGTCGTCAAAAAGATCAATCTATGTGTTTTACTCGTGTATCCGCGTGCGTGATCTCAAAGCTCGATTTCATCGAACCCTAGAAGTCCTGAGCAAATTCTCCGAATTTTTTCCAACACTCTACACCACCGTCTTCGACGCCAACTACGACACGCTCATCGCCGCGCTCGAGAAGCACGGCCTCGGCAACATCTCCGTCGTCGTCGGCGAGATCAGCTGGCCCACCGACGGAGACAAGAGCGCCAACGCGACCAACCCGCAGCGCTTCAACCAGGGCCTCTTCGACCGCATCCTCACCGGCAAGGGCACCCCGCTCCGCCCGCAGATGCCGGACGTCTACGTGTTCGCGCTGCTTGACGAGGACGCCAAGAGCATCGACCCCGGCAACTTCGAGCGCCACTGGGGCGTCTTCAACTACGACGGCTCGCCGAAGTACGCGCTCCGGCTGGCCAAGGGCCGGGGCATCGTGCCGGCCAAGGGCGTCCGCTACCTGTCCCGGCAGTGGTGCGTCCTCCGGCCGGAGGCCAGCCCGTCGGACCCGGCCATCGGCGGTGCCGTGGGGTACGCGTGCCAGTACGCCGACTGCACCAGCCTCAGCTACGGCTCGTCGTGCGGCAACCTCGACGTGCTCAGCAACATCTCCTACGCCTTCAACCAGTTCTTCAGGCAACCGACCAGCAGAAGGGCGCCTGCACCTTCAACAACCTCTCCGTCATCACTACCACCGACCCATCCCAGGGGACCTGCCGCTTCGAGATCATGATCGACACCAGCCGCCACGAGCTCTCCGCCGCCTCCGCGGCAGCCAGGGCGGCCGCCGTGCTGGTGCTGGCCTTGGTTGGCCTTATGGCCGTTTGATGACTAATGACACAGCTAGAAAGGATCAATTCTTTACCCGTTTTTTAAGGGGGTAACAAGTAACACCTAAGGGTGGAATTAAGGACATGATGGTAAATTCTGGGAATTGCTATAAAACTTTTAACAGTTTTGTTAAACTAAAATTGTTATTTTTCTGTTCGTTAGATATGCTTTGAGATTTGCACTTTTTACAATCTGATGAGTTATGTCCGAATTTATTATGATTTTTTCTTCGAACATAATGGATTCACCATATTGTCGTATTTTGTTGGTATATAATTTTATTTTTTATTTTTATTTTTGGTCAACCTCTCAAAAGTACATACGAAGAACATAACAGGTTTACCACATTGACGTATTTTGTTGGTATATTTTTTTTTGGTATTTGTTTTTGCTCAACCCCCAAAGTACATATGAGATTTTGAATCATGTGATGGAAATATTAGTTATTAATACTTTTAAGAATAATTACAGTGATAAAGAATCAAATTTATATAAATATTTTACTGTAATTTATGTATAATGAAGTTGTAAATAAACTTTCAGAATGTGACAGTTTTTTACAGAGAAAAAAGTTGAATTTTGTGTTGACAGTCCTGTAAATTTTTATTTACCGCTTATGCTCAAAAGGGTAGCTGATGTTAGTGGTCAAAGGGATCATTGTATTGGATTGTTGGTGCTGATTCTTTCTGATGTATATACATGATATAAAGATTTTTCTTTCCTTCTCTGTTTTGTTGAGGTTTCTTGGTTACGGTCAAAGGCTTGAGACTTCAGAGAGAGTGCACAATAAATTAACTGTTGCAAATTACTGATCCGTAATTACTTGGTTTTCAGTAGAATACTGACCTTCTCTCTACTTACAAGGCAATTACATACCATTAGCTCTGTTTTGATCATGGGAATCTGGTTACACATATAATTATTGAAGTTAAACAAGCTATCACTGAAGGGGGGTAAAAAAATCCAATTTCTGATTACTCACCTTTACTGGATGTACATAGTACATATACTGGGCTGAGACTGATCAGGCCTACGGAAAATGATAATGTTCATCGTTCACAGTGGGTGTTCTGAACTGCTGATATAGATGCATGCCTGAATCATACACCTCTCTTTTTTCCCCCTTCTCTTTCACGTAGGGATCAGAATGTAGCAGCACTGCAGCAGGGCTTGCCATTGTTATTCTCCACAAAACAAGAAACGAGAGAGGTAAAAGACATATTTTAAATGACAACGGTTTATCAGCACAGGACACTGCAAAGCCAAGCAAGCTGCAGTATCTGTAACTTGTATAGCTGTCCTCAAACTACTGTAGGAAATACACAGCGTTTTCCCCTAGAACGTGTAGTCACTGGGCTCATCATACCGGCGAGAATTGCTCTCGCCACTGAGCACCGCCTCCATGCTTGATCTCTGCACGAGACGGACCAACGATTGGACGACCTCCGACATCGGTGGCCTGAATTCTGGCTCAGGCTGTTGCAGTTGCAAGTGAACAGGTCAGTACCAATTCACAGAGATTGGGAAGGGAAATAACCACTATACTGAATGTATTTACCTGGACACAAAGGGCAATTGCGTCAGCGAACCGAGAGATAGATTTCGCAGGGTACAATCCCTCCAGTGCTGGATCAACCATCTGATCTAACGCGTCGATGTCATGCAGCTGCGGAGTAGCCCATCGGACTAATGACTGCCGGGACCTTGGTTGGGAGCTGCAATAGTTTCAAACAACAGTTAGTTCTACGCAGGACTAAATGTTGGGATCCGAATTTGTAAATCCGGACTATTTTGCACTAGTCCATGAGCACACACAGTAGCAACATAGATAAAATATCAACCAAACGACGAAATAACTAAGATAACTTAAATAATAACAGAAGCGGACCTCAAGGTGCAGGTTTACAAAACTTGCAACACAAGGCTTAAGAGACAAATAAAACTCTTGCAGTGGAAATAAAAAGACTTGAGGTGGCCAACCGTCATGCCTACAGGCAATCGAGTGGGGAGCGCAACCTAGCTCGCAAAGTCCTCAAAGAACTCCCCCACGAAGAACTTTTAGCTCTCGGATTCTTCCTTAGCAACTAATCAACAATGACATAAAACCGTGAGTACATAAAGTACTCAGCAAGTCGTAGGGAAAATTATGCAAATAATATTCGTACAAGACTTAAACAACGAATAGTTGTATAGTTATTTTGCAGAGAGCAATGTTGACAGTGAATACGATAAATAGGTTGTAAAGCACGTTGTAAAGATATAATAAATAAAGTAACAATTTATTTGAAATAACACGTGAACTACCCGTTCACTTCTCAACCAAACCACCAGTGAACTACCTGTTCACTTTCCAACCACTTCATGACCCAACATTTTACAAAAATTCTATACCCCGTGGGAAATCCTCAGGCATTGTTCATAACCGAGGACATGGTTGTTCGAATAGTTTTTAACACTCTGTAGAAGTTGTATAACTTTTCCTACAAGAGATAAATCAACTTATAATGTCCGTCTGACACACTTTCATAGGTGTGTGACTAAGTGATTATCACAAGTCTTTTACAAAGCTCTGACTTAACCCAGTTCTGCCCGCTAAGGTTTCACCATCGAAGGATTATATCCACCACAGTCGGAGGCCCACTCTTGCGCCATGTGAATCTACTCGTAAATCCCGGAACCCACACAACACATGGCAGAGTTAAAATCAAGATATTACTAATTAATTAGCAAGGTCTATCCTATATTGGACATGTGGCTGTATGATAAGGCCCAGATTAATGATGCACCAGATTAAGTCTTTAGAGATTACTCAGGTGAATCTACCTCATCAAAAATGTGCTACCCGCATCCCATTTACTACATGATCATTCGCCTGAGTACGAAAACATTTTGTTCATCCAGCTCCAATGGTATCCCCTACCATGGCACAACAATTTTTTTTACAACAGTGGCCTTGCACCACAATTCTATATATTATTAAGTCAAGTTATCAAGATTATTCTCGTGAAAAAGAACATGACGTACAACTAAGCATGGAAAAGCGTAACAACGTTACTCCTGGTGGTATTAAAATAATATCCAACTAAAATCAACCCTTCCTATGGTGTCAAAGGATACATAGAGGCAGTACAGCGGCACGGCGAGGCAGGCGGCGTGTACATGGGCTGGGCGGCAGCATGAGGAATTGGCAGGGCCTCGCGGGGAGGCCAGAGGGTGGCCGAGGTGGTGGGGCGACGGCGCCGATGGCGTGGAAGAAGGTGGCGACGGTGGCGGAGCTCCATGGACATGGTGCGGCCGAATGGAGGTGAGGGTAGGTAGAGGATCTCCGGGAACACGTGATGACGCGGTCTAATCGGCGAGAAACTCACCGGAGAAAGAGATCGAGCGACGGAGGAGATTTCGTCCTAGAAAAAGAAAATGTCGAAATTCGGCGATGAACTGCAACCAAAAGCGAAATTGATAGGGGGAAATGTTCACTGAGCACGGGAACACAATGTGACACGGTTACGGCAACGAGATTCTCACCGGAATGACGAGAATATGAAGTGAGGCTCGCGGCAGGCGCTCGGGTAGACAACGTTTGCAGCGGCTACAGAGCTCTGGAGACTGAGCGTTTGTGGGGAGTGGGAAGGGGTGAAGGTGACGATGATGCTTCCATATAAAGGCTCGGTCAAGGATTAAAACGACGGGAACGCGAGTTTGATCGACGGCGTCGTAAATGGCTCAGTTTTGGAATTGCTTGAAACGGCAACAATGAAATGGAAAATTTAAAGCACGGTGATGGTGGAGGTGTAATGACGCGGACAGTGCAGGAATGTGGCGTTCATGGCGTGACGTGGGCTTGGCCGGTTCTGGTGCAGCTCGCCATGGTGCGGCGTGGGAGTGATGCAGACAGGCGGTGCGGCGTGGGAGCAACACAAACAGGCGGCGCGACTCGGGAGCGGCCAGGCACGAGCGTAGCCGGGTGCAGCCAAGAGTCGGTGAGGTCAAGGGGCGACACGACATGGCTGTGGCGGCTAGAGTGCAGCAGCCGGTAGGAAACAGAGCAAGGCAAAAGGGAAAAAAGAAAAGCAAAGAAAAAGAGAAGAAAATTGAAAAAGGAAAAAGTGTTATGAGATTTGCATTTCGGAGAAAATTCAATTATAAATTTGAATTTGAAATTTCGACTGAGGTTTGAAATCGAGGAGAGGTGAAATCAAATTGAGAAATTGGAGAATTTAATTTAGGTTAGGATTTGATTTGAGATTTGAATTGATATAATCAAGAACTCCAAATAAAATCCAAATCTTTGAAATAATTAATTTAAATTAAATTTTACAACAAAAGGAAGACATTTTTGGGAAAACAGAAAAGAAATAAGTTAAACATAACTCAAAAGAAATAACAAAAAGATCTTTTAAAAAATCCAAGAGAAAATCAGAAAAACAAATAAAGCAAAATTTTGAGTTTAATTGAAGTTTGATTTACTCACATTAAATTATTTTTGTTTCCTTTGAAATTTCAAATTAATCTTTTAATCAATCAAGAAAATTCAAATGGTTATTTTTATTTTGAAAATATCAAAAAGACACAAAAAAAAAGGGATGTTACACTAAATCTCTTCTCAATTCCTAAACTCGTGAGATTTCAATGGCATAAAACCAATTTTGCCAACAAAACTTATAGGACAAATGTCTGTATGTTCACCTGTCAAATGCTTTCCGGCCAGTCAAGAGCTCTAGCATCACTACTCCAAAACTGTACACATCACTCTTTTGGGAGTACTGACCGGTCATGGTCACCTCTGGAGCTCTATATCCTGAATTCTCATCTGATTCCTGAAATTGTGATTATACAGGTACTTTAGGAGAAAATACTCAAGAAAGATCTTAATATGTTTCTGGTAGTCGTAACTCATAAGGTGCAAAGTGTGTAATCTGTAAAGGTGCACATGAAGAGAAGGTTATCCTATAAAAGGACACATCTTGTAGCATTATTACCTGGAGTTCCTGGTTTGAATGAGATCTGCAAACCCACAATCTGAGAGATGGGGTTAAGCTCGTTATCCAATAGTATGTTAGATGACTTGAAATTCTTATGGATGACAGATGGCGAGCAAGTTTCGTGCAGATACCTGAAAAGTAACACATATTCAGTTGCAGAACAAACGAACTACTTGACGAGTCTGCCTCACTTACTCTAATGCCCTTGCAGATCCTAGCGCAATCTTGACACGGTTATTCCAAGACAATGGTTTGCTGTATCCATCCAACAGGTGAAGGAAGTCATGGAGAGAGCCGTTCCTGTAAAATTCATATGCTAGCAAGCATTGTGCATGCTCTGAGCAGTAGCCATCTAGCACAGAGAGGTTTGGGTGATTCAACTTCGAAATTTTTGCAACCAACTCGATGAAGAAATCAGATGTTTTGCTTGGGAGGGCAGAGAAATTGATTTTCTTCACAGCCAGAACCTGGAAAGTAGCAATTAGAAGAAAAAAAAAAGGCTGAAATGGTTTAACAATAATTTGGCAAGGCAAAATTAGTAAATTACACTGTCCATTACTACACCATCATACAATCTTAAATGAACGTACAGCAAAAATAACATAAAATCTAAACCAATACTATCATATGATCTATAATTAAACTCCCATATCAGCAGTCAAGCATATTAAGTTCTCGTGCTACATTAGGGCTTGATTACAGATATGGATATTGTACAGAAAGTAAATTGTCTGTCTGAAACTCTGAGTACACTACAGCCTACGTGAGCTTCATTTCAGTTCTTACTTACTGGCATAGTTAATGATACTAATAAAGTATAAGGATTAAAGATTCGATGTTCTTTACCTTGTAGAATGAAATGAATAAAAGTTTTGCGACAATGAAGGTGTAAAAGTTGTATTTCTGCCTTTTAAAAAAAATAAACGACATAGACACAGGACATACCTTCTGATCTGACAATTGCCCTCTGTAAACCCGGCCAAAAGAGCCTTCACCGATCAGAATGTCAGCACTGAAGCTTTCCGTTGCCATCTGCAGGTCTGCCACTGTGTATGCAGTTGCTCTGATGGTAGAGATATTTATTTTCTTCATCGTAACAGACTTGTTCGTAGGATCATTTTCATCAAAGGACTTGTGCAAGTCGATTTTCGATGGCGGTTTCAAGTTCATTGAGACAGTCTTCTGCAACCCTTCTTTTCCAGTTGGTGAGACAATGTTGATGGGCCTCAGCTCTGAACAGCAAGCATAGTTACACTTCAGAGAAGACAAAGCTAACTACACCATGATAATAATGCTGAATAATCCTTCTAATAGTCAAGGTCCAGCCAGACTTACGCCTAAATTTTCCCGAAGCAAGAGGGCTGAGAGGCAAATTCTTTACAGGATCTCCTCCATGTTGACGCCTCATAGATTTCTTCTTGACCAAAAAGAAGGCAACCATTGCACCAAGAACCAGCAGAGATAGGACAATCCCTGCAACCGCCCCACCTCCTACTTTGGAGTTTTTGCCACCGCCATCCCCTCTGTTAACGCCATTGCTTCCACTTGATGGATTACTGTTACTAGGACTTCCGGTAGAAGATGGCCGCAGCGGAGATGGGGTGTGTGGAGGAGGTTCTGATGTAGGGCTGTTGCTAAAGGAGTTCCCACTTGTCCTACAGGTAGAAAGCCTGAATTACTGTATTCATCCTATAATTGCAGGAATGCATAAGACTGACAAGGGCAGTAAAAATACTTACTGCAGATTGCTTATGCTCTTCAGCTTGTCAGGAATCCACCCACTGAATTGGTTATTTGCAACGTTTCTGAAAGTAGTAGTAATAATTGGATCACTAAAGAGAAAACAGGCGTGAATATTAGTAGGTGGCAAGTGTATCAACTTACAGGTCCGTTAGAGGGAGATCAGAGATCACATCTATCGTACCGGTAAATTGGTTGTTCTGCAAATAACTGACAAAAGGGCATGCTAGTTTAATTCCAAGAACCTTTTTTACTTGTTTGAACAACAAATCCATAACGAAGGATAGGAAAAGAATGTCCTTACAGCGTGGTCAAAGTTGTCAAGGAGCTGAAGCTTTCCGGAAGAGTACCAGAAAATGTGTTGTATGAGAGGTCCCTACAATAATTAGTTCGAGTTTACCAATAATTTGTCAAATTTCCTCCTAAAAGATATGGAACTTTACAGCAGACTAGCACGAAAATGATTGTTCAGATATAAATAAAATAACACTCACAATGTTGTTAAGTTGGTGAGTTGGTTGAACATAACATTGATGTCTGATAGCTGATTATGGCCAAGATTTCTACATCAAAGAGAGTGACATGATTTGGTGAGATCTAATCAAAGTCCTAGAGAAGGTGACAAATTATGACATGAACAAGCGACATACAAATACTTAAGTGCAGCCATTTGGGAAATAGAGTAAGGTAAAGTCCCCGTGAAGTTGTTCTTCTCAAGATTTCTGCAGGTCAAGTTCTTTGTCAGAACTTACAACTAAAAGAATGATCACCGAAGACAAGAGGTCATTCTTGAGTTGTCACAAATCATAACTTACAGTCTCTCAAGATTTGGAGGGAGATTATAAGGAATATCACTTCCTCCGAGGTTATTGTTGCTTGTATCACTGCAGCGATAAAAGAGATCAAAACAACGATGGTAAAAGACTAAAAGGCAGACAATGTAAGCATCAGTACACTGAAAGTGTGCAGAAGATTTAACTTACAGCTCAACTAGTGCAGTCAGGATATTCATGTTGTATCCTAATGTCCCTTTAAGCCCCATACCGGGTAGTTTTCTGCCACAATTTGGAAGAAACAGAAAACATATCAGAACAATAAGAAGTTTATCTCAGAAGCATGTTCACTTCAGAGTGTCACCTCACATTGTTATCACTCTTGAACCAGAGCAAGTGATCCCAAGCCAAGACTGGCCACAAGGGTCGCCGTTCTGCCACGCCCAGTTTGTCAGCTGCGATGGCGAATTCAAGGTTGTGTAGAACGTGTTGAGGGCAGTCACTGAATAGGCAAAAACATCAACTGAGACAGGATGATAAAAATGTAAAGTTGCATAATTACAGCTAAATGGCCCTGATGAGCAGCTTCCTGATTCTAACTATACAAAGAAATAGGGTCTAGTACATTACCAAGAAAAGTAGCATTTTAGTTATTGTGATGGTCGGCTCGGCATCACATATCAAAGGCGCAAATCAAGCCAATCAGATATGGCGCATTAGTTACTTTCCATTTCAAAAAAGATTACTTAGTTAATTTATTATCTCCAAGTTTGGTATGATTAGATATAATTGTTAGGTGAATCTATCCTTATTTAAGGACCTTATCACCTATGGAAATGCAAACAATAATTACCTCTAATTCCTCCTTTCTTGTCTGCCTTCTTCCTCCCTGTGCATCTCCTCCCAACGCATGCTTCCTTCCCTGTCCCTATTATCTCCATCACGGCTCATGGTCGATGAGGCCCGGAGCCAAAGCCAGCAATTACCCACAATTATCTAATTCGGTCTTTAGACCATGACAAGGTAGAATGGCGTCTGGCCAAAGACTCCGACCGACGTTCCCTGCCCTGCACGACTACAACCTTCGACCAAAACCTAGTCGTGGATCTGGTCGTGACGACAACTTACCTGGTCGTGGCAACTTGGTATCAGAGCTAGCGGTCTCTCGTGGCAACGATACTACTATGGATTCTGAAGAACAGATGGCTGTCGTTGAACAGAAGGTGGTTGTTTTAATAGCAGACATGTCCGATGTGAAGGCACAGCTAACCAACCTAAAGGGCACCATCGATCAGATTCCAACCATGGTGTCTACAATAACCGAACTCAAGAATGTGATCCTCAACTTGACAGATCACATCGACGCAGTGGAGAAGGAGAAACGCACTGCGGGCGATGGGCTGCTATCGGCGCCATTGGGCACCTCCAGCACGTCCAGCCAACACACGGAGGGGAGTAACCCCCCACGTTTCCACAAGCTAGAGTTACCGACATATGATGGCAAGGAAGATCCCCTGGGATGGTTGCAACGCTGTGATCAATTTTTTTGGAGACAAAAAATGCCGGAAGCGGAGAAAGTATGGCTTGCCTAGTATCACCTTGTTGGTATTGCTTAATAATGGTACTTTCGGTTGGAACGAGACGAAGGTGAGCCCAACTGGAAGAATTTCAAGGATGCGTTGACCTTCGCTTTGGGCCATCCATTCAAGACAATCCTGCAGGGAGCTCAAGCGCCTCGCATCCGCACCGTAGAAGAGTACCAGCAACGCTTCCTCGCAATACTGTGTCGTGCAGAGCGCCTTCAACCACGCCAACAGGTGTAGCTATTCACCTTGGGCTTGATAGAGCCCATCCGGACGGACGTCGAGCTACCAAACCCGGTGAGCCTCCAGATGGCAATGGCCCTCGCCCAAGCCTACGAGAGGTACGCTCAGGTAGGCGGAGAAAGTATGGCTTGCCTCGTATCACCTTATTGGTATTGCTCAACAATGGTACTTTCAGTTGGAACAAGACGAAGGCGAGCCCAACTGGAAGAATTTCAAGGAATACGTCAACTTTCACTTTGGGCCATCCATTCGGCACAATCCTCTGGGGGAGCTCAAGCAGCTCTCGCAGACCGGCACCGTGGAAGAGTACCAGCAACGCTTCCTCGTGATACTGTGCCGTGCGGAGCGCCTTCAACCGCGCCAATAGGTGCAGCTATTCACCTCGGGCTTGATGGAGCCCATCCGGACGGACGTCGAGCTATAAAACCCGGCGAGCCTCCAGATGGCAATGGTCCTCGCCCGGGCCTACGAGAGGTGCGCTCAGGTGGCCGGCCAATTGCCACCCCAACAAGCAGCCAAACAATCGGGCTACTACTAAGCGGAATGACAATAGTCAAGGCGCGGGCAAAGGCGGCGGCGGCACTCACCAATCCGGCAGCTACCCTAGTAGCCCTACCGGCTCCGACACACGCGGCAGGAGGCGCCCCAAAACCACGTCTTCGCTAGCGTTACTTGACTTTGGCCGAGATGGCAACTCGCAGGGAAGCCGGCCTGTGCTTCAATTGCGAGAAGTTCACGCCAAATCATCGGTGCAAGCGCTTGTTCGTGCTTCTGGCCCCAAGCGATGACGCTGATGACGATTTACCACTAGAGAACGAGAAGGAGTCCGACATATTCTCGTATGCATTGACCGGCATCCAACCGCGCGCGGCCCAAACCATGAGCCTAGCGGTGGAAGTGGCCGAGACAGTGTTGTTGGCTCTCATCGTCTCGGGGTCGTAGCATAACTTCATCAACCACGATATGGCTACACACCTCAGCCTCCGCACGCAGGCGCGCATGGGACTGCGGGTCATCGTCGCCAACAGGAAGCGGGTGCCCAGCACTGGCTTCTATCACGCCTTGCCGATCAAGGTGGCAGTCGAAGATTTCCAAGTGGACTGCTACACAATTCCACTAGATGGGTTCGACGTCATCCTCGACGTCTAGTGACTCGTACCCTCGGGCCGGTTCTGTGGGATTTTGAAGCACTCACCATGATGTTCCATCGCGACCAACGCTCGGTGTGTTGGCACGGGCTAGGTGCACCATCCAATGAGCCACGGTCGTGTGTAGTCTTGTCATCCAACTTGATGGATGAGCTACTGGCCGAGTTCGATGACATCTTTGCTGAGCCAACCAAGCTACCGGCAGAACGCGGGCGTGACCACAGCAATCATTCTACTGCCGGACACTCCGGACGTTTCCGTACGACTATACCGCTACCCCCAACTCCTTAAGGACAAGCTCGAAAGTGAGTGCGTTGAGATGCGGCGCCAAGGAATCATACAACCCAGTCACTCGGCGTTCTCCTCTCTAGTCTTGCTTGTCAAGAAGCGAGACGGCTCATGGCGCTTCTGCATCGACTACAGGGCCCTCAATGAGCGCACTGTCAAGGACAAGCTTCCCATTCCCATTGTCGATGAGCTCCGCAGTGCGCGCTTCTTCACCAAGCCGGACTTGCGTTCGGGATACCATCAGGTGCGCATGCACCACCCGAACATTGAGAAGATGGCGTTCCACACTCATGAGGGCTTATTTGAGTTCCTGGTGATGCCATTCGGCCTCACCAACGCCCCGGCAACGTTTCAAGCACTGATGAATGATATTCTACGACCCTTCCTCCGACGTTTTGTGCTTGTTTTTTATGACATTTTGATTTACAGCTCTTCATGGTCCGAACACCTCCGCCATGTGCGAGCGGTGTTCCGCGTGATAAGGCAAAACATGCTTTTCTCAAGAAGTCCAAGTGTTTATTCGGCATGACATCTGTGGCATACTTAGGCCATGTCATCTCCGCCGACGGCGTCGCCACGGATCCCCAGAAGGTATAGGTGGTCCTGGAGTGGCCACAACCACAGACCGTCCGAGCCCTTCGCAGCTTCCTCGGCTTGGCGGGCTACTACCACAAATTCATCGAGGGGTTTGGCACGGTGGCTGCACCCCTCACGTAGCTTCTCAAGAAGGAGGTGTTCGCTTGGTCGCTAGCAGCGGCGACATTCCAGACTCTACAGGCGGCCTTGGTGGAGGCGCCTATCCTCCAACTGCTCGACTTCACCGTCGACTTCATCGTGGAGTGCGACGCGTCCCGCTCAGGCTTTGGAGCCGTCCTACACTAGGGAGTGGGTGCCATCGCCTTCTGTGGCAGCATGATAGCGCCACGCCATGCCAAACTGGTGGCCTACGAACGTGAACTGATCAGCTTGGTGCAAGCTGTTCGCCATTGGCGCCCATATCTATGGGGGTGCCTATTTGTGGTACGTACTGACCATTACAGTCTCAAGTTTTACTTGACTAGTGACTCTTCACGATTTCGCAGCACCATTGGGTCAGCAAGCTCCTCGGCTACAACTTTCGCGTGGAATTCAAGCCCAGTCACCTCATCATAGTCGCGAATGCCTTGTCGCGGCAGAGGTCGAGGCCGCCGATTCGACAATCGACTCGGCCATCTTATGTTTTCTATTTGGCCTCTTCGAGGCCATTCGCAAGGAGACAAACAGGGATACTGAGCTCGGTCGTCTTTGGATTCAGGTGCTGTCCGGCACCCTCGGCTCACCATGGAGCGTCGTCGACGGCCTGGTCCAGTACCAAGGCCGGATATTCTAGCCAGCCTCCTCACCGGCATTGGCATCAGCCTTGGAGGTGGCGCACTCCATTGGCCACGAAGGCGTCCAAAAGACGCTCCATCGCTTCCGGGCGGACTTCGACATGCCCAACGTCCGGACGATGGTGTTGGACTTTGTTCGTGCTTGTGCAACTTGCCAACACAATAAGTCCGAGCATCTTCATCTGGCTGGCCTACTACAACCACTACTTCCTTCACGCATTTAGGAGGATATTTCTATGGATTTTATTGAGGGGCTGCCATGCGTAAATGGGAAATCGATCATCCTCACAGTGGTAGACTAGTTCTCCAAATACACCCACTTCATTCCGTTGGCACATCCGTACATGGCGAGTTCGGTTGCTACGGTCTTCTTCAAAGCAGTGGTCCGGCTGCACGGGTTCCCCTACTCTATTGTGAGCTATTGGGATCCCATTTTCACAAGCAATTTTTGGACGGACCTCTTCAACCTTGCCCAGATAACTCCATCTCACTGGCTTTTCACCTGCAATCCGACGGTTAAACAGAGGTGGTTAACTAGATTGTGACCATGTTCCTTTGTTGTTTTTCCGGCGATTGTCCATGACAATGGCTATGTTGGCTGCCATGGGCAGAGTATTGCTATAATACTTCGTTCAAGTCCTCACTTCGTGTGGATTTCATGGGAATGTGTTACAGATCTTAGGATGATGTGACAATTGGCAATGGCGCTTCACGGTTTGTAGTTTCACGTGTTTTCGACAAAGCTACGTGTATTCTCGATAGGCGGTCCGACCGGTCCTTGCACCTGCGGTCCGATCGGTCTCAAATCGGTCGGACCGGCCATGGGGCTGGCGGACCCAAGAATGACCAAAGTGGTCAAAACGAAATGGGCCAAAAATAGGTGTTGTAGGCAAGTGAGGATCCCAATGCACTTGGTCTCATGATTTTGAGTCTCCAAGAAGAAGTTCTATTGGTTTAAAGTTTCCAGAGGTTTCGGATTTTCGTGGCTTGAATTTCGCTAAGTCCCAGGCGGGTCCGACCGCTCACGAGAGCGTCCGACCGCCATGGAAATGTCCGACCGGCCACCCGAGCGGTCGACCAGTAATAACTTGATCATCGCCAACCGTGGCGATGTTGTTTTGTTAGGTCAAAGTCATTGGTTTCATGGCATATGATTTGCATGATGCATGTTTTGACTAACATGGGTCAAGTTGTGAAGAACTTGTTTCCGAATACGTGTTTTCTTGTCCGTGGTTGTGCAGTTGCTTGGTGGTCAACGACGGTCAACGGCGAGGAGGATCGGGACTAGACTTGGAGAGTTGAGGTCCAGAACGATCGACGATGCCGGGTGAGGTCAACGACTCAAGCGTGACACAAGATGGACAAGGGTGACCTATTGGCAAATCCATGACGCATGGTGAAGCGGTTTAAGTCAAAGGTTAAAGACGGCGCTTATGGCTGCGTGCGTGTGTGACCCGCTTGTTAGTGGGCCTTAACGGAGCCCAATGGAGTCAAACCCTAGGAGTCTAGGCCTCCACTATAAATAGGGAGAGGTGGCGCACCATCTAACTCTTTTCTCTCGCCTTTTATGTTTCAAAACCCTAATTGTCTTTAGGGAGTTGAGGTGGAGGCTAGGGCTCTTGATGGTTTGTGGTGAATTTCGTGATCTTTGATTGTCTCTTCGATCCATGATGGTGTGGATGTAATCCAAGATCAACCACTAAATCAATCTATGCAAGGTTTGCTTGAGATAAGTCTCTTTTCGTTCTTGCTTTCAATTTCGTGTTTTTAGGGCTTTCTTTGATCCGTGAGTTTGTGATTGATTCTTTCACGTGAATTAGCTTGCTGTGATATATGTGAATCTATCTAGCATCATCTTGATCATCAATCTCTCACGAACAAGCTTTAGGATCAAGTTTTCGTTCTTGCCCTGCTTTTAGACCTTCGTTAATCAATTGACAATTGCTCAAGATCGCTCCAAGAATTATCATAATATTCGATTGGAATAGGTCCTCAATAGCATAGAGAAGGTGTGTGCAAAGTTTCGTGAAGTTTGGAGTTGAGAATCAAAAGTTAGACCTAATTGCAACTTCGCCATCGGCTGATTTTATTGCTTGGATCGGTTAGATCGCGGTCCGACCTCCGTCACCACCGGTCCGACCGATTTGAGCGGTCCGACCGCCAAGATAATAGCCGTCCGACCGCTCGCAATCGGTCCGACCGGTTCACTACAGAGGTCGACCGCCAAGATTTGTGTTGCTTTGATTCTTGCGATTATTGTCGCATTGCTTAGGGTTTTTATTGGATTCAATACTAGTCTTCCAACAGATCGGTATATTGATCTTCATAGCTTTCTAATAGCTACTGGAGTCAAATTGTATTGAGTTCATAATTTGTGAAAAAGTGAGCGTGCTCCTATTCACCCCCCCCTCTAGTCGCCTTTTCGGTCCAACACTTCGCGACACACCCTTCAAGATGGTCAACGGTCGGGAGCCACTGGCCATGTGATAGTATACGGAGAACGACGCTCGGGTGGCTGCCATTGACACCAAGTTGCGCGATCATGACACCTTCCTAGCCGAGGTAAAGGAACGACTCCTGTAGGCACAACAACACTACAAACATCACTACGACAAGCATCATCGCGAGTTGTCCTTCGAGCCTGGGCAGTGGGTGTGGCTGCGTCTTCATCACCGTCAGGCTCTCTCTCTCGCTGCCCGCGCCCATAAGAAGCTGGCGCCGCGATTTTATGGCCCGTACAAGGTGTTGGCCAGGGTCAACACGATGGCTTACCGCTTGGAGCTGCCACCTCGTGCTCGTATTCACGATGTATTTCACATCAGTATGCTCAAAACATTCCACGGCGAGCCGCCCGCTGCTCCTCCTGCATTACCCGCACTCCAGGATGGCCGCATAATCCCAGTGCCTCAGCGCGTGGTGCATGCTCTTCTAGCTTGCGGCTACTAGGAGGTCTTGGTGCAATGGGAGGTATTGCCCGACGCCGACACATTATGGGAACCATCGGACGACTTCAAGCATCGCTACCCCTCCTTTCAGCTCGCGAACGGGCTGTTTGCCGAGGGAGGGAGAGATGTGATGGTCAGCATCACATATCAGAGGCACAAATCATGCCAATCAGATATGACGCATTAGTTACTTTCCATTTTAGAAAAGATTGCTTAGTTAATTTGTTATCTCCAAGTTTGGTATGATTAAATATGATTTTTTGGTGGGGCTATCCTTATTTAAGGAGCTTCTCACGTATGGAAATGCAAGCAAGAATTATCTCTAATTCCTCCTTCCTTGTCTGCCTTCTTCCTCCCTGTGCATCTCCTCCCAACGTATGCTTCCTTCCCTGTCTATGTTATCTCCATCACGGCTCTTGGTCGACGAGGCCTGGGGCCAAAGTCTGCAATTACCCACGATTATCCAATTCAGTCTCTAGACCGTGACAAGGCAGAACGGCGTCCGGCCGAAGTCTCTGACCAGCGTTTCCTGCTCTGCACAACTACAACCTTCGACCAATGCCTGGTTGTAGATCTGGTCGTGATGACAACTTACCTGGTCGTGACAATTATATATAATTTCCGTCATCCCACCCACCTAAATTGCCAAAAATATATTTTGAAGTCAAAAGTTAGGGATACAACTTACAACACCAAGAACCCAACTTTTCAGCAATTCAATGAAAATGGTAGCTTAGATAACCACAATATCTGCATACCAATGTAAATTATGACGAGGCCGGGCATAAAAGGACGAGAGGAGAAATGAATAAAAGAACAATGGGCACATCTTTTCTTCCCGGTTATCCAGATAGGACAAACAACACCACCAGAATTACGATGACAAAGTGGAAGCCCTCTGCCAAACTAATTAAAATTTATCACCTCCAAACCCTAATTCCCATGTAATCACAGTATGATGATTTTTTTTTGGCCACTTGAAGTAAGAAAAGTCAAAGAAAAGAAAGAGGGAAAAGATCACGAGGAACTTAACAGGTCAGCAATTTGGCATCACCCCTGGGAGAAGATGATTGGCTAAAGAACTTTCACGACAATGGGCTATTCTCCCTAATTCTGGAATTTGATCACCCCCAAACCCAGAATTACAAGCTAGACATCATGGAAACTAGAACTCATCACACTCATGACTCAGCAGGGTGTTTCCACACCAACAGAGGAGAGAGCCCCCCAAAACAAGCAGCAGCATAAGGAAACAACCAACAAAACAAGGAGCAGCATAAGGAAACAACCAACCATGCACAATTTCTTGCTTGCGAATATCTATCGGATTCGTATGCAGAATACAGTATTACATCAAATCGGAGTCCCAGAAGAAAAAGAACTTAAGGAAATAAATGATCTGAAAGAAGATTGTTATTACAGCAGTCTGGCCGACCACACATACAGAAGGGGAAGAAGCATCAAGAACAGAACTTTTCCATCCATTGCTGATCAAACCAACACACAAAAGTAGACTAAAAACATGGGGAGAATGCAGTGTTCTTGATTTGCCAAACTGAAGCTATATATGCTTCAGTAAAAGAAATTAAGATGGTTGCATAAACGAAATAAAGAGTAGCTAACCATCATCTGAGTTAGTGTCAGCAGTGACCCCCATGAAGGTGGTGGCCAAGAGCAGCACCGCCGCTCCAGTAATGCCCATCGCCATGTCTGCAGCTCCTTTGCACGCCCTCGTGCTTGCCTTCACCATTTGGTTTTGGAGAACTCAAGGAAGAAGGTCACGCAAAGAAAAAATATCTCCCTTTTTGTTCACTTCTTTCTATATAGAAAAAAACACAGTCTCTCTCTCTCTCTTGTGTGCGTGTGTGTGTTGCATTATATATTTGTGTTGTCAACAAGCTGGAATCGGGGAGGGCGGAAGAGGCCTTGAAAAAGAGACTTTCACAAACCAAACCAGAGTAAGGCCATACATTTCTCTTTTACTACTGCTACTTTTTTTTAAGAAAACAAAAGTGTCACTTGAACTATTCCTTTTTACCATATGGGGACTGTTAAGACAGTTCTTAAAAGGGGAGAGAGAGAGAGAGAGAGAGAGTTCTTGTGTAAGACGGAGTATTTGGTGTATTCGATATGCCTGGAGAGAGAGAGAGTTCTTATGTGAAATTCTAAGGTATGCTACAGATGAAGAAACGGCATTGCAAATAATATTAAAAAAAAAAAAAAGAGAGGCAAAGACAAGCACGAAGAAGCCGCCGTCCGGATCGATGCGACAGTGGGTGTGCCCATGATGATGATCATACACGCGGATGCGATCGAGGAGTTTTGTGCTCCATCGGAGATGATGTTGGCTGATCAATGGTCGTCGTGCATCGGTCGTGGCTGCCATACACACACGGCAGCAACATCTATCAGATGCTGTAGCCAATTCATACGTGCAGTGTAGGTGCTCGCTCTTTTGGTGATTTGGTCCGGATACGTTGTCTGTGATCGCGAAAAGCAGGGGAGAGGATTTGTCATTTTGTCTTGTGCTGTGCCTGTGCCTGGCGATTAGATGAGCATGGGCATGGCGCCACTACAGTACACCGCTGTCCTCTCCTACCCTTTGGATGGCCACACGCCCACCACCCACAGGCCACAGTGTGATACTGATATCTCTATGCCTCTCCGGCTTATTGCCTTGTTGGCTTGGTTGAAGACTTGGAATAAAGCATTTCATATTTAATAAAGTTCTAAACCATGTCATATTTTCGTTTATTCTCATTTTATTCATGAGGTCATATTTTCGTTTATTCTCATTTTATTCATGAGTAGTGTAGTAGTAGTCCTTCTCGTTTTATTTTTGTCCAGCAACTTTGCCTGCAAAGCTTACATTTATTGTGTTATTTTGGTCCATTTGATTAAATATCTTTACTAATATAAAAGCAGTTAGTGAGTGGTGAATATGTTCTACACCTCCTTCCACGTCTCTCCTAAAATCCCTCTTCCACCCCTAAAATATCTCTAACAAATAAATAAATAAATAATTTCACCACTTAACAAATAAAGTAACTAATAAAAAAAATAATACTTGTCTCAACAATCTCCCTCTCCCTCCCTTGACATGCGGCGGAGGTGCGACCGAGGTCGTGGTGTAGGCTAAGTGTGACAACGGAGGCATGACATGGACCGGGACAACGGAGGCATGACATGGACCGGGACAGAGCTCAACTAGCACTAGGGTGGAGCCGAGGGCGTCGTGTAGGTCAAGCCCAGCGACAACAACTTTATGTGCTATGTAATATACTTTTTTTTTATCTGTAGCAACGCACAATGTCTTAAACTAGCATTTAACTAAAAGCGTTTAAACTAGTAGTAATATGCATATGCTACGAGATTTAGAGTATGTAAAAAAAGATTTAAGCTTAAAAGTTGAAACCTCGTTTTTTTTCTTCTAAAAACCGAAAAAATCATGTTACTATAAATTACAGTAGTTGATGCTAAAGATGTGAACACCAGTGGACGGAGTTGTATGTCCACACACGTGTACCACTTAGCAGGTAGTTCCTCGCACGTGTACCACTTGTTCTGTTTTCACTTCGTGGGGGCAATCCACCGACAGCCGAGCTATATTATCCCTTGATCTCTTCTAGCACCTTACAGCCGAGCTACATTATCACCCCATCACCCACGCGCGTTACATGTTCGTGCGTGTTTCCTAGCTAGCTAGGCCGACGTTGTCGGCCGTCGGTGCATGACGGAACATGCACTACTACAGAACAGATCTTTGGTCGAACTGTCAAATGGGCAATAGTTTTGGAGAAAATTACGTCCGGGACAAAAAAGATCTTTCGTCCCGGTTGGTGACACCAACCGGGACTAAAAGTCCCCTGCCCAACGGCTCTGGTGGCAGACTTTTGCAGAAGGACGTTTAGTCCCGGTTGTTGTTACCAACCGGGACTAAATGCCAACCTTTAGTCCTGGTTGGTACTACAATCCAGGACTAAATCTTTAGTCCCGGATTGTAGTACCAACCTGGACTAAAGGTTGGCATTTAGTCCCGGTTGGTAATACCAACCGGGACTAAATGTCCCTTCTATTTAAACCCCTGTTTCGGCGTTCGTCACAGGAGCCGGGAACGCCGTCGTCGCCGCCTGGACACGCCGCCGCTGCCGCTGTCACCACCGCCGGAGCCGTTCATTCACTCAACCGTATTCACCGGCGTGTTCGCGGTAAGCTCCTGATGCTAACCCTGCCGTCCATTATGAAAAATATGAAATGTGAAATTTGAATAATTTTTATATGTTATAAAAATTGCCAATTAATTCATAAATAGAACTTTCATGATTTTTGTAGGCCACAATAAATTTCCAAAAATTATGAAATTTGTTATTCCACTAAGTTACACTGTGAACAGTCCATATAAAAATTTTAAGACTATTTGGACAAAGTTGAATTTATACCTATTTTATGCTTATTTATTTAATTATTATTCCATAAATTTTGTAGGCTAAATTAATGATCCAAAAATTCTAAAAATTATTTTGCCATCTAATTAGGCTATGAACTATCTGTACAAAAATATTGGGATCAATCTGAAGACTTTTATTTTTCACCTTATTTAATAATTATTTAAATAAATGAAAAATGACTTTTACATGTGTTAGTTAGGTTAAGCTTTGAGGGGTGTTTGATGAGATAAGTCTTATCTTATCAGATCCAACCTCTTGGGTAAAAATAATAAATATTAATTTTGTTTTAATAAATAAGTTTAATATTTAATTATTAAGTAATTAGTTAATCTCTTAATTAGCTTAATCACTTAGTTATTGTTTGCCTTTTGGATTGATTGTTGACCTAAGGTCATTCACCCTTAATGATTTTGGGCAATTTAGTTAATTATTAATTATCATTTAACTTGATGTCCCTTCTCCTTAAGCTTGCTGTTTTTGTTAAATCACGAGAGCCGGAAGTCATTAAGGGCAAGGCGAAGCTCTAGTGCAAACGTCACAAATAGTCTGATTCTTTGAAAATTCAAAATAAATTCATCTTAATTTCAAAATTCTAAAATTTTTGGGTAACCTCTCTATCATGTGTACTATCCGGGAAAAATTTGAAACTTGAAATTTAATTATGTGATATGTCATATAATGCATTTATGACACGCCATTGATGTACAATGCCGATCGCCGCTCCAAAGAGTTCATTGATGGCGTGCATTATTTCTTAAGAGTGGCCGAGGCAAACAAGCGGGATGGTTTCATGTCTTTGTCCATGTGCCCTGTAAGAATATGAAGGAATATTCTAGCTCAAGGAGTCTTCACTCACACTTGTTGAAGTCGGGTTTCATGCCAAACTATATTTGTTGGACCAAGTACGGAGAAACCAGGTTATAATGGAAGAAGGTGAAGAAGAACAATTGGACCCTAACGACATTATTGCTCAATACGGTGACTTCGATGATACCGCAATGGGCGGTCAAGAAGAGGCAGGGCGTAAGACACACTCGCCAAGATGATGCTCTTGGTGATGTCATTCGTGATGCACAAAGAGATTGCGAAAGTAAAAAGAGAAGGCTAAGTTTGACCGCATGCTAGAGGATCACAAGAAATTACTATACCGTCCCGCCAAGATGGGCAAAAAGTTGGGTACAACACCGAGTTGCTACAATGGAAGGCATGTAATGGTGTATCCGACAAGGCATTTGGGCAATTATCAAGATCCAAAAAGATGCTTCCAAGCCTAACGAATTGCCCGCCACTACGCATTTAAGCAAAACAGTCGCTCGCCTTTGAGATTAGAAATCCGTAAGATACATGCATGTCCTAATGATCGCATCTGTATCGTGGCAAGGACTACGAGAATTTGAATGAATGCCCCGTATGCAAAGCGTCGCAGTATAAGATCAAAGAGATGACCTCGGCGATGTTGAGGGTGAAGAACGCCCCAGAAGAAAATCCTCGCCAAGGTTATGTGGTATGCTCCTATAATACCACGCTGAAACGTCTGCTCATAAACAAGGACCATGCAAAGTTGTCGCGATGGCACAAAGAAGACCGTAAGGTAGACAACATGTTGAGACACCTGGCGATGGGTCCCAGTGGAGAGCAATAGACAGAGAATTCCGAGTTTGCGATGACGCAAGAAACCTAAGGTTCGCTTTAAATGCGGATGGTATGAATCCTTTTGGGGACCAGAGCACTAGTCATAGCACTTGGCCTGTTACTCTATGTATCTACAACCTTCCTCCATGGTTATGCATGAAGCGAAGTTCATTATGATGCGGTGCTCATCCAAGGCCCGAGGCAACCCGGCAACGACATCGATGTCTACCGAGGCCATTAGTTGAGGAACTCCTCGCTTTTATGGAGCAAACCAGTGTACGTGTGGGATGAGTACAAACAGAACACTTCGACCGCGAGCATTGTTGTTCGTAATAATCAATGATTGGCCCGCTCTAAGTAATCTTTCAGACGCATAAACAAGGGATACAATGCATGCACACAATGTTTTGATGACATTGACAAGATATATTTGAAAAAATGTCGAAAGGTCGTGTACCTTGGCCATCGCTGCTTTCTTCCTATGAATCACCAACTAAGAAAGAAAGGCAAGCATTTTAACGGTAGAAGGCGTAACACCAACCAAGCCTCGCAACCGAATCGGGAGGATGTACTTGATATGGTCAAGGATGTGCAAGTAGTCTTTGGAAAGGGACAAGGCAATAACTGTTCGAAAGATGCTAAGGGACACGCACCCATGTGGAAGAAGAAGTCCATATTTTGGGAGCTACCCTATTGGCAAGTCCTAGAGGTCCGCAACGCGATCGACGTGATGCACCTGACAAAGAATCTTTGTGTGAACCTGCTAGGATTCATGGATGTGTATGGAAAGTCTAAGGATTCACTCGAAGCACGAC